>JACEFZ010024824.1:215000-218917 GCA_014155875.1 Cepaea nemoralis
TTCAAAATGTTCTTAAACATATGAAAGCTGGCAAGCCCCCCGGTGCAGATAACATCACAACAGAACTGATTAAAGCTTTAGAAGAATTTGGACTAGAGCAAGTCACCAGACTGCTGAACACATTATATGATACTGGAGATATACCTTCTGAATTATGTAACTCTGTATTTATCGCAATCCCAAAGAAATCAGGAGCCTTGGAATGTTATCAACATAGAACAATTAGTATAATGAGTCACACCACAAAGATTTTGCTACGAATTATCATGCAAACAGTGAGGAAGAAAATACAACCTGAAATATGGGAAGAACAATGTGGGTTTGTAGAAGTGGTTTTGTATAGTAAATGCTGTGTATATGCTGCGAACAGTTATTGAACGTGCTATAGAAGTAAACAAGGATATTCATCTTTGCTTTATTGACTACACAAAGGCTTTTGATAGATGTAGACTTGTCAACATGGTAGATTTGCTTGCAGATCTACAAATTGATGGGAAAGACATTAGACTTATAAAAAACATATATTGGAAACAACAAGCTGCCATAAGGATTGATAATGAAGTGGGACAATATCAACCTATTAAGAGAGGTGTTAGGAAAGGATGTGTAATGTCTCCAGATCTTTTTCCCTATACAGTGAAAATATTTTCAGGAATGTAGAAGATATAAATGGAATCAGCATTGGAGGACGAAACATCAATAACATTAGATATGCAGATGATACAGTATTGATTGCAGACAATGCACAAGATCTACAACAATTAGTAGACGCAGTTGTTGTACACAGTGAGCAGCTGGGGTTGGAATTAAATTGTAAGAAGACACAGGTTATGGTCGTCACTAGGAAGAACGAAGTACCACAATGTAATATACAAGTAAATGGGAATATTCTTCAACAAGTGAATCGGTACAATTATCTAGGAACAGTCATAACATCTGATGGGAGATGCCTTGAAGAGATTAGAACAAGAATCGCCATGGCGAAAGTAGCCTTTAGCAAGATGAAAAACATTCTGACCAATAAAATGATGTCAATTGAAACAAGAAAAAGAGTGTTGAGGGGATACATAGAGCCTGTTCTTTTGTATGGATGTGAAACTTGGACAATGTGCAGTCAAGCTGAAAACATCTGATGGCTGCATAAATGTGGTTTCTGAGGAAAATGCAAAGAATACCATGGACAGACAGCAAAACCAATGACTAAGTACTACAGGAGACAAATGAAAATCGTAAATTGATTAGAGAAATTAGACGTAGACAGTCAAAATTTTTTGGACATGTTATGAGCAGAAATGGATTAGGAGAACTTAGTGACAACTGGCAAGATCGAAGGGAACAGACCAAGAGGAAGACCGAGAGGAAAATACCTGGATGGCTTGGCCACATGGCATGGTCGAGACAGGAACACTGAGCTGATCCACGACGCTGGTGATCGAGTGAAATGGCGAGTCATGACCGCCCACGCTTTCCGACATGGCACATGATTGATTGATTGATTGTGGAGCAACATTTACCGCACCAATTAGTCTGATAAGTAACATTTGCTATTGCCATGAGTTGTAGTTATTATACCTATTTTAAAAGCACAATGTAACAAACTATCGTCTGCCAAGACGGCAAGGTGCCAGCATCTTGTGTTTTACATGTTCGAATATTCTATTAATATTCTAAATTTCTGTCAGCCTGGATTCTAAATGCACTACTAAAATGTTCTATTGATATTCTCAGTTCTCAGACCAGACTGTAGAAAAAGTGGACGACTATACTTTCATTACTACAAACGGGGAGTGGAATTCAGATTTTACCACCAAAACGCAGCAAGTCTGCAGTGATTTTCATTTTACAGGATCGTTTGGGTAAGGAGACAATACATATGTAAGTAGTAAATAAAGGGTCCTTTTGTTTGGGTAATCAGACAACACATATGTAAGTATTAAGTAAAAAATCATTTTGTCTGGGTAAGCTGCCAACACATAAGTAAGTAGTAAGTAAAAATTAAGTTTGGGTGGGTAAACAGATAACACATATGTAAGTAGTAAGTAAAGGATCATTTTGTATGGGTAAGCAGACAACATATATATATGTAAGTAGGAAGTAAAGAATCTTTTTGTTTGGGTAAGCAGACAACACATATGTAAGTATAAGTAAATGACAATTGTGTTTGGGTAAGCAGACAACACATATGCAAGTAGAAAGTAAAGGATGATTTTGTTTGGGTAAGCAGACAACACATATGTAAGTAGTAAGTAAGGGACAATTTTGTTCGGGTAAGCAAACAACACATATGTAAGTAGGAAAGTAAAGGATGATTTTGTTTGGGTAAGCAGACATTACATATGTAAGTAGTAAGTAAGGGATCCTTTTGGTGGGTAAGCAGACAACACATATGTAAGTAGTAAGTAAAGGACAATTTTGTTCGGGTAAGCAAACAACACATATGTAAATATTAAGTAAAGTATCCGTTTGTTTGGGTAAGCAGACAATATATATATAAGTATTAAGTAAAGGTCAGTTATGTTTGGGTAAGCAGACAACACATATGTAAATAGTAAGTAAAGGATAATTTTGTTTGGGTAAGCAGACTTTACATATGTAAGTAGGCAATAAAGAATCTTTTTGTTTGGGAAAGCAGACAACACACATGTAAGTAGTAAGTAAAGGATGATTTTGTTATGTAAGCAGACAACACATATGTAAGTAGTAAGTAAAGGATAACTTTGTTATGTAAGCAGACAACACATATGTAAGTAGTAAGTAAAGGATAATTTTGTTATTTGAGCAGACAACACATATGTAAGTAGTAAGTAATGGATAATTTTGTTATGTAAGCAGACAACCCATATGTAAGTAGCAAGTAAAGGATAATTTTGTTATTTGAGCAGACAACACATATGTAAGTAGTAAGTAAAGGATAGTTTTGTTATGTAAGCAGACAACACATATGTAAGTAGTAAGTAAAGGATTATTTCTAGCGCCTTAAGTTGCTTTAGACATATAGTGCTACACCCATTGTATATAGACCAATGTGCACTGGGTGGGCGATGTAGTATGTACCACACTGCTCGCCTTCAACCTCCCAAGACATTGGTAACAATTGTAGGTTGAGTCGACCTGGATCTAGTTGCCCATCCTTTACACAACGTAGCAGTTAACTCCAACATTTTGTTGCTATGTGTGATTCCATGGCAGGTTTACGTCCAGTAGTTTGCCATTGCCTTCTAAACTACCGGCACTTATACCGTTGTATGCAAACCAACGCAAGGCGATCTGCTTCTAAATCGCCCGCAGCTGTGTTTCGAATGCGGGATCGCCACAGAGCCGACAGAAAGCAATGGCAAACCACTAAACGTAAAATACCTAGTAAATCACAAACAGCAAATAAAAGCTGGGATTGATTGCAGCGTCCTGTAAAGAACATGTAATTAGCTAACTTGTTTTGTCCGTACCCGAGGAATCACATTAGCACGCTTGCCTCTCGATCCTGTGGTTATACGCTCGAATCCACTGGGAGGCAGAGACTTTGTTACTAACTCTATCTGAAGTGAGTACCCAGAGATTTCATGGGGAATAAAGACGGTCGGCTTGATACTGATAAGGTCACTCATCTAGTGCCGCTTGATTTTAAATACCAAAAGTCATCACCATATACCGAGGTGTTCCGTAAAAGTCTGACAGCCGACCTGGTGGTCATCATCATCATCGCCTCATCTTGCCCCTCTTGTACCTTGCAGTGTCGAGGAGAAGAATAAACAACGGTAGAGTGCCCGTCCATCATCTCATCTTGCCCCTATTGTACCTTGCAGTGTCGAGGAGAAGAATAAACAACGGTAGAGTGCCCGTCCATCATCTCATCTTGCCCCTCTTGTACCTTGCAGTGTCGAGGAGAAGAATAAACAACGGTAGAGTGCCCGTCCATC
>JACEFZ010024825.1:0-395859 GCA_014155875.1 Cepaea nemoralis
TTCTTGATTGCAGTGTTTGTACGAGAAATTCTTCTTCCAGAGCCAATTCTGCCTGATCCATTTCAGTAAATGATGGTGTTAAACATGTTTCTGCTAGTTCTATTGTAGTTTCAGCACTTGCTGGTTCTGAGGAAGCATCTTCTGTTTGTGCCTCAGCTGCTTCTTGCAGAGCATATTCTACCTGATCCAGTAGCGTAACTGCTCGTGGCAGCTTGATTTATGATAGTTCTGATGCAGTGTTTCATAATGCAAATCCTGTGGAAGAAACTTCTATTTGTGCCGGAAATTCTTCTTCCAGAGCAGATTCTGCCAGATCCACTAGCGAAAATGAACGTGCTAGACTTGTTTCTGCTTGTTCTGTTTCAGCTCATGATTATTATGTGTAAGCGTTTGTGCATTTGCGTAAATGATCGTATTAGACACGTTTCTGCTAGTTCTCTTGGAGTTTCAGTTTGTGCTGATCCTGTAGAAGCATCTCCTATTTATGCCTCAAATGCTTCTTCCAGAGACTTCTGCCAAATCCATTTGCATAACTTGTCCTTGCTAGTTCAGTTGGCTTTTGAGCTCCTGCTGATCTTGCGGAAGCGTCTTCTGAAATGCTGCATCCAGAGCCAATTCTGCCTGATCTATTTCCGTAAATGATCGTGTTAAACATGTTTCTGTTAGTTGTATTGGAGATTCAGCACTTGCTGGTTTTAAGCAAGCATCTTCTGTTTGTGCCTCAGCTGCTTCTTGCAGAGCATATTCTACCTGATTCAGTTGCCTAATTGCAGCTTGATTTCTGCTAGTTCTGATGCAGTGTTAACTCGTGCGGATCCTGTCGAAGCATCTTTAGTTTTCGCATCAACTTCTTCTTTGAATGGATTTTCTGCCTGATCCATTCGGGTAGCACCTCGTGGCCGAAAAGGTAAAATGGGAATGTTTCATGAATGAGATTGGAGGTGATAAAATACTGCGAAAGTTCTGAAAACTGCACAGATCGGCTTATGGCAGTGGGAACAATTTATAGAGATGATGGTGTGCAACGTGACAACAGACACAGAGAAAGGGGAGGCGTTTCTCCAGATATTTTTAGAGCAGACCAATCATGATGACACCAGGGATGCAGTTAGAGAGAAGTTATCTGACACCATAAAGAATATGACTTATGAAGGCATCACATGGGTTGAAGATGTTAAACATATTTTGAAAAAAGCAAAAGACACGGCACCAGGGTCTGATGGGGTCAGGTATGGCCACATGAAGGCTTTGAGCGATGTAGACCTGGAGGATATGACCGACTGCTTTTCAGTACCGCAGGATTGGGTACACAGTTATCTCATTCCTCTCCCAAAACCGTTCAAGGATCATTCAAAGTTCAGCGGCTTTAGGATCATCACTATTCAAAATGCATTTGGGAAGGTTTTAGAGAAGATAGTCGCTGTCAAACTGCAAGAGATTGTGGAAAGGGGGAAGCTTCTTCCAAAGAGGCCTGCGGTCAAAATGCAGCCGCTTTTGCCTTTGACGTTTATGAGGGGTTCCAGAGTAGACAAGAAACTATGGCGGCGACGCTTGATCTCGAGGATGCGTACAATAGAGTTCGATATGATATTTTGATGACCGCACTGTTGGAGAAGGGGGTCAATCCCTGGTTGGTGAACTGGATAGCGGCCGTCCTACATTCTCGTTTGATTGCTCTCCGTCTGGGTGCATGGACCTCAGAGCCGCATATTTTAACCTCGGGACTGCCACTGGGATCCGCAATCTGACCGGTGCTCTTTAATGTGTATACGAGTAAAATTGCAAACCTAGAGTTGGAAGGATACTAACATTTGCAGATGATATTCTTGCATAAAGGCAAAACAGCCCAGGTGACAGTAGACAAAGTGATTGAGTGGTGCACTGAAATGGGTGTTGTCATCCACCCGGAAAAGGCAGCTGTTTTGTGGTGCTCTCTGGACAACAGGATTGTGAAGCTGATGTTCCAAGCCTCACGATAGATGATGGAAGCTTCAACAGAAAGAAGTATCTGGGAATCACATTTGTCCTTCAAGGATCATGTGGAGACGGTTGTAACAAGATCGCAAAAGGGACTCAACGCACTTAAAACTATGGCTGCAATGAACATAGAGCAGAGAATGCTTTTCAGACTATACCAGCACTTGATACTCTCAACGATTGATTATGGAAAAGAACTGCTCACTGTCTCAAAGAGTCAGCTGGTGAGATGTGGAGCGCATACAGAACGAGGCTATGCGAGTCATTCTGGGATACACCAGAGACAGTGGCTTGGTTT
This sequence comes from Cepaea nemoralis, assembly GCA_014155875.1. NCBI lineage: Eukaryota > Metazoa > Mollusca > Gastropoda > Stylommatophora > Helicidae > Cepaea > Cepaea nemoralis. The sequence continues at coordinate 2,276 of JACEFZ010024825.1, forward strand.
GCCGACTGTTGCTGGTAGGCTCAAGGTGATTGCAGGCAAAGGCATACCTCAGAGTAGCTGCTGACACAGGATCACCCGTTGCATGAGGCGCTGGACACAGTTAAGGGCCAGCGACTGATAAGAGGAAATCATGGATGGCTCAGGCGGAGGATACGATCAGACAGGTGTGTCCCTAGGAGAACATTAGGCGAGGCGAGGAGTGGGTCAGAGTGCCAGCGGAGCAGTCAGGCTTGTGCAAAGTTATAATCGCATTGAGCCGGGAGTGCAGGGAGTGGCCAACTGGGGCCACGGAAGTGGAAATCCAGCAACTAATTCAGGATAATGCTCGCCCGGGCGATGCGATTACAGTAGCCAAAACAGAAGGAGAAGTGCCTGGGGGTTCTTATCAAAAACTAATGGTCGCCGTTTAGCACATGGTACCACAACATCTAGCTTAAGAATGTAGGTGGAGGTGGGTGTTGTCCGCTGGATGGAGAATACGATAGACACACACATCGTGATTTTAACTGACTCAGAAAGCATGCTGAATTAATGTCTGCTACTTCTGATGCAGTGGGGAAGAATCTTCTGTTTGTACCAGAAATCTCCCCCGATGTGTCTCCACCTTGCCGTGGTGGGGGAGCTTGCGTGTCCCATCGACCCCATGTGCTTGCCGATGGATGAAAAACTACATATCGGACAGCATATGGGATAGGGACCAGACTAAGAGAGACACAACCTGCTGCTCTGCAGTTAGACTGAGGATAACAGTCAAAATTTAAGCTCCGGCGCACGAAGCCACAATCTTGGTCCAGATACTTACACAAACGCCTCCACCGATAATGGAGGTGAGATACTGGGCACGCTACAATGCCCAGTTCAGATACTTGTCCGAAGGCTCTCAGCTGGGGGATATGAGGGATCCCCGGATGAGAGGGCCTGGCCGTTTCTCGCTCACTGCTGTACGGAGGTAAGGTGCTGAGCCGGCAGCACATGTAGCCTACCTCGTGAGTGAGTACTAAAAGGTGGAAAAACACCTCGGTCGCACGTTCCGATGAAAGTCTTTAACCGTACTCATGGAGTAAGTGTAGTCAAAGGTGGAAAATTGTCTCGATGACACGAAATGGAACGCCTGGCTTGCGAATCCATTACGTGGCAGACCAAAGGAAAAGCTTGCTGTGTGGAAGTCGAAATAAGAGTCTAACTTGTCTCGAACCTGAGGAAGGCTAACCTCAATAAAAATGCCCGCTAAAGCCGGAAGTGTCAGCCTACGGGCGGCAAAATAAAAATGGCACTACGCAACTACGTCCGAGTGAAATGTCTTTCGTGACCGGAAAAGCTCTAACTAGTCTTCCCTCGTGCTAGGAAAATCTACCTTGTTTCCGAATGCCGCTCTTGCTCGGAACAGTTCTGACTAGGTAGTTCTCCTAATGTCCTTCGTGCCTGGAACAGCTCTGAAGGGCACAGAGACAAGCACATGTCCGAACCGAAAACTCGCTGAGTGGATACCGTCTGAAGACTGGCCTGGTTTGTGCGGGAGCGGCCCGTGGTGAAGGAACGCCCAATATGTTGAAGTGAGGATTTAAAGCAGCCATGAGCAGGACGTGACGATTCCCTCGGTAAGCCCAGGACCAGGGCGCTATGTGTCGGCCCTGCAAATATGGAAGCAGCCTTGGATGGCGGAAAATGCTATGGACTGTCCCTGCCTTCCTCTGAGGGATGACCGTTGTCTTCGACCGTTCCATCTTGGCCAGCTGGGTTGTAGATGGCACCACAAAAGTGAGAGTCTCCCAGGAATGCTACCTGGTCAAAAAAGCACGCTGTCGTCGGATGTGTTGGCCTACGGGTTTCGGCCCAAGGGCGCATAACAGACACACCGCAATCACATCTGAAAAAACACTCCGGATGAACGAAAAGAAGAAGAAGAAGTACCAGAAATTCTTCTTCCAGAGCCAATTCTGCCTGGTCCATTTCCGTTAATGATCGTGTTAAACATGTTCTGAGGAAGCATCTTCTGTTTGTGCCTCAGCAAATTCTTCTAGAGACAATTCTGCCTAATCCATTTGCGTAACTGATAGTGTTGGACTTTTCTTTGCTATTTCAGTTAAAATTTAGCTCGTTCTCATCCTGCGGAACCATCTTCTGTTTGTTCCTCATCTGCTTATAGCAGAGCATATTCTAGCTGATTCAGTTGATAAACTACTCGTGGCAGCTTGACTTCTGCTACTTCTGATGCAGTGTGGAAGAATCTCCTGTTTGTACGAGAAATTCTTCTTCCAGAGCCAATTCTGCCTGATCCATTTCAGTAAATGATGGTGTTAAACATGTGTCTGCTAGTTCTATTGTAGTTTCAGCACTTGCTGGTTCTGAGGAAGCATCTTCTGTTTGTGCCTCAGCTGCTTCTTGCAGAGCATATTCTACCTGATCCAGTAGCGTAACTGCTCGTGGACAGCTTGATTTATGATAGTTCTGATGCAGTGTTTCATAATGCAAATCCTGTAGAAGAAACTTCTATTTGTGCCGGAAATTCTTCTTCCAGAGCAGATTACTGCCAGATCCACTAGCTAGCTCAACGTGCTAGATTTGTTTCTGCTAGTTCTGTTTCAGCTCATGATTATTATGTGTAAGCGTTTGTGCATTTGCGTAAATGATCGTATTAGACACGTTTCTGCTAGTTCTCTTGGAGTTTCAGTTTGTGCTGATCCTGTAGAAGCATCTCCTATTTATGCCTCAAGTGCTTCCATTTGCATAAATTGTCCTTGCTAGTTCAGTTGGCTTTTGAGCTCCTGCTGATCTTGCGGAAGCGTCTTCTGAAATGCTGCATCCAGAGTCAATTCTGCCTGATCTATTTCCGTAAATGATCGTGTTAAACATGTTTCTGTATTGGAGATTCAACACTTGCTGGTTTTAAGCAAGCATCTTCTGTTTGTGCCTCAGCTGCTTCTTGCAGAGCATATTCTACCTGATTCAGTTGCCTAATTGCAGCTTGATTTCTGCTAGTTCTGATGCAGTGTTAACTCGTGCGGATCCTGTCGAAGCATCTTTAGTTTTCGCATCAACTTCTTCTTTGAATGGATTTTCTGCCTGATCCATTCGGGTAGCACCTCGTGGCCGAAAAGGTAAAATGGGAATGTTTCATGAATGAGATTGGAGGTGATAAAATACTGCGAAAGTTCTGAAAACTGCACAGACATTAACAAAGTCTTATGGCAGTGGGAACAATTTATAGAGATGATGGTGTGCAACGTGACAACAGACACAGAGAAAGGGGAGGCGTTTCTCCAGATATTTTTAGAGCAGACCAATCATGATGACACCAGGGATGCAGTTAGAGAGAAGTTATCTGACACCATAAAGAATATGACTTATGAAGGCATCACATGGGTTGAAGATGTTAAACATATTTTGAAAAAAGCAAAAGACACGGCGCCAGGGTCTGATGGGGTCAGGTATGGCCACATGAAGGCTTTGAGCGATGTAGACCTGGAGAATATGACCGACTGCTTTTCAGTACCGCAGGATTGGGTACACAGTTATCTCATTACTCTCCCAAAACCGTTCAAGGATCATTCAAAGTTCAGCGGCTTTAGGATCATCACTATTCAAAATGCATTTGGGAAGGTTTTAGAGAAGATAGTCGCTGTCAAACTGCAAGAGATTGTGGAAAGGGGGAAGCTTCTTCCAAAGAGGCCTGCGGTCAAAATGCAGCCGCTTTTGCCTTTGACGTTTATGAGGGGTTCCAGAGTAGACAAGAAACTATGGCGGCGACGCTTGATCTCGAGGATGCGTACAATAGAGTTCGATATGATATTTTGATGACCGCACTGTTGGAGAAGGGGGTCAATCCCTGGTTGGTGAACTGGATAGCGGCCGTCCTACATTCTCGTGGGATTGCTCTCCGTCTGGGTGCATGGACCTCAGAGCCGCATATTTTAACCTCGGGACTGCCACTGGGATCCGCAATCTGACCGGTGCTCTTTAATGTGTATACGAGTAAAATTGCAAACCTAGAGTTGGAAGGATACTAACATTTGCAGATGATATTCTTGCATAAAGGCAGGGGAGAGATGGGGAGAAAACAGCCCAGGTGACAGTAGACAAAGTGATTGAGTGGTGCACTGAAATGGGTGTTGTCATCCACCCGGAAAAGGCAGCTGTTTTGTGGTGCTCTCTGGACAACAGGATTGTGAGAGCTGATGTTCCAAGCCTCACGATAGATGATGGAAGCTTCAACAGAAAGAAGTATCTGGGAATCACATTTGTCCTTCAAGGATCATGTGGAGACGGTTGTAACAAGATCGCAAAAGGGACTCAACGCACTTAAAACTATGGCTGCAATGAACATAGAGCAGAGAATGCTTTTCAGACTATACCAGCACTTGATACTCTCAACGATTGATTATGGAAAAGAACTGCTCACTGTCTCAAAGAGTCAGCTGGTGAGATTTGGAGCGCATACAGAACGAGGCTATGCGAGTCATTCTGGGATGCACCAGAGACAGTGGCTTGGTTTGCCGACTGTTGCTGGTAGGCTCAAGGTGATTGCAGGCAAAGGCATACCTCAGAGTAGCTGCTGACACAGGATCACCCGTTGCATGAGGCGCTGGACACAGTTAAGGGCCAGCGACTGATAAGAGGGAAATCATGGATGGCTCAGGCGGAGGATACGATCAGACAGGTGTGTCCCTAGGAGAACATTAGGCGAGGCGAGGAGTGGGTCAGAGTGCCAGCGGAGCAGTCAGGCTTGTGGAAAGTTATAATCACATTAAGCTGGGAGTGCAGGGGCCACGGAAGTGAAAATCCAGCAACTAATTCAGGAAAATACCTGCCCGGGCGATGCGAATGTATACACAGATGATTCGGTGTAGAGAGGAAGGAGAAGTGCCTGGAGGTTCTTATAAAAAACTAATGGTTGCCGTTTGGCGCAGGAGAGCCTGGTATATGATACCACAACATCTAGCTTAAGAATGTAGGTGGAGGCGGTCAGTGCAGCTTTCCGTTGGATGGAGAATACGATAAACACACACATCGTGATTGTAACTGTCTCAGAAAGCATGCTGAATCAATCTACCAATCAATCAGAGTCGTGCAGAGCGGCTTGCTTCGGAAGTTAATTGCCAGAAAAATATCAAGCCAGCTAAAGAGGAAAGATGTTTTCCCACCTACCCTGGGTGGGTACCATCCAAAAAGAGAAACCTGGACGAATGCAGCAGTTTGTGCCCATGATGTCTATGAAGGTTTCCACTCAGGCATTGAAACCTTTGCTGCAGCGATTGATCTTGAGGACGCGTACTACAGAGTACCAGTGAACTTTTTAATGCTTCAGCTTCCTGAACTCAAAATAAGTCCATTCCTCCTTAGTTGGATCGCTGCCGCCCTATTCCAACGGAAAGTAGTTTTTAGATGTGGCAGTTGGACTTCGCCGGTCTCTCTGGCCGAGGGGTTACAACGCTTTCTCCGTAATCCCGTTAATCACGCAGAGTCTCGTAGCGGGCGAGAACTGGGAGCGGTTCGACCCCCGCTGGTGATTTGCGGGATAACTGAGCCGGCCGCTCAGAAAGCAATGGCAAACTACTGAGCGTAATCTTGCCAAGAAATCAACAGACAGCTGAAAGATGCTGCTGTTGACAGCGAAGTCCTGTAAAGGATATGCAAAACATAACAGTTGGACTTCGGAACCAACAATTAAGCTGCATCAAGGTGTTATGCACATGGATTTGGCATAATCGTCTCTGGAAGAAGCAGTTGACGCACAAAATAGAAGATGCTTCCACAGGATCAGCACGAACTGAAACTCCAAGAGAACTAGCTGACACGTTTCTAATACGATAATTTACGCAAATGGATCAGGTAGAATTGTCCCTGGAAGACGCACAAACAGAATATGCTTACACATAATAATCATGAACTGAAACAGAACTAGCAGAAACAAGTCTAGTACGTTCATTTTCGCAAGTGGATCTGGCAGAATCGGCTCTGGAAGATGAATTTCCGGCACAAACAGAAGTTTCTTCCACAAGATTTGCAGGAGGTGACACTGCATCAGAAGCTGCAGAAAGTAGAGCTGCCACGATTGATTGATTGATTGATTTAGGATCTGACATCACAGAGTTCGGGGCATTAACATAAGCGCTCCGTCCCCATCCTCAGAATCCAGCGAAGCTGTTCCAACCCCAATAGTACTAGTAGCAAGCAATCTGATTATATGTGCGTCTCGCCTTTCCTCTAAGCGTCGAGCATAGGCCAGATCCCCTCCTCACTCCACGCTTTTGCATTCATGCCAGACCATGGTGATCAATCTGCTGCTCCGAGGTGTACACGTGCTCCCACAAGGCCGCAACCACGTCAGCCTTATGATGCATCAATACTCCACAAAGTTTTGCAGAGCCAGCCAATCTGTCTCCCTATTCATTCCCCAGCACACCGGCATGCCCCGGAGAAAAGATCCAGACGATGCTTGCCACCCGTGACTTCCGAAGCGAAGCAAGCCACTCTGCACGAAGCTTGCCTGTCCTCTGATTGATTGATAGATTGATTTAGCATGCTTTCTGAGTCATTTACAATCACGATGTGTGTGTTTATCGTATTCTCCATCCAGCGGAAAGCTGCACTGACCGCCTTCACCTATATTCTTAAGCTAGATGTTGTGGTATTATATGCCAGGCTCTCCTGCGCCAAACGGCGATCATTAGTTTTTGATTAGAACCCCCAGGCACTTCTCCTTCCTCTCAACACCGAACCATCTGTGTATATAATCGCATCGCCCGGGCGAGTATTATCCTGAATTAGTTGCTGGATTTCCACTTCCGTGGCCCCTGCTGGCCATTCCCTGCACTCCCGGCTCAATGTGATTATAACTTTGCACACGTCTGACTGCTCCGCTGGCACTCTGACCCACTCCTCGCCTCGTTAATTTGTTCTCCTAGGGGCACATCTGTATCCTCCGTCTGAGCATCCGTGATTTCCCTCTTATCTGTCGCTGGCCCTTAACTGCGCCCAGCGCCTCATGCAACAGGTGAATTGTGTCAGCAGCTACTCAGAAGGATTTCAAATTTAATACTTATAATTTAAAACCATGTATTGTTGTGACAATCGACTTTCACTGTTGTTCTTAACTTTTTCTCTGCTCTAGGACTTTGACTCTGTGGCTGGCCCCCAGGACTGGAGTAAGTATTTGTTCCAACTCTAGTATACGCCTTTCAAAATTCTCACGTTCTCTGATTACATGATGCCAGTTACCATTGCGTTCTTCGGTGACAACGATATGAACTGTCAGTAAGTGAGGTTCTGCTACAAACTTAACCTGTGGAGGAGTAAATAAAATCAGACTGAAACTTACAAGACTTCAACATCTAGTAATTCATATTGAAATAAAGAGGAACAGATAATAGAATGTAAAATTAGACACCAGAACTAACACATCTGTTCTTGGAAACTATGATCATGAACGTTACTATTGATACAAACCTTACTCGTTGGGTGATGTATTTCATCTGCTGCGACAGAGGAGCGACTTCGGAAACTGGCAGAATTTTCATTCCACAAAGCATTAATTTTCTTGAGAGACTGGGCCATGACTACTAGACAGAAGGTCAATATTTTCATCTGAAGAAAAATCATTAAGCAAATAAAATGTTGTCTCTTGACGGTCTATTGCTGCCTGACTACAAGAAGTAGGTTTCTTGCAGAACAAAATTCTAATGAAAAAGGTGGGATGAAGAAACTAGAATCACCATCATTCAAAACAGGCAACGTAGAAGCTGTGTTACTGTTGCCAAAACCGGCATGCTCTGATGGTCTTTGGTAGACATTCTTTTGGAAAACATTGTCTTTATTTCTCTGATCGCACACCAATACTATGCTTTGTTAATAAAACTTTTGCTCTATGTCACATCCAGTGTGATTGGAGTCAGGAATTTCTTTTGTTTGCAAGGGTAGTAATCGATGGTTTCGTTTTTCTCTTTGACGTTTCTTTCGATTTTTGGAAGAAGGACATCCTTTATTGCTCATTTTTTTTGAGTGTTGACAAACTGGTGTCAGATTTAAAATGGTTTGTAGGGCCGCTTGGGATGTAATCTCATCCATTGTGAGTGTGGATTCCACGAATAACTTGAGGTCTTTAGTCCTTTTTTGGATCACAACGAGTGACTGTTACCAGCTCGGATTTACATACTAGTTTTTGAGCCTTCTGAAAACCGGGTTCGGCCAGTTTCTTAGGTCAAGCAGTTCAAATTACGCTGACGATGCTGTCCGTATGGTGTGAAAATGAGGCGGAGCCTCAGTTGTTATTCGTTAATTTTTATATGACGTCACGTATAATATCGCTTGTGGGGTATACATTTTCATAATTCCCAGACTAAGGGGGTATAACTACTTCAATCTTTTCCTTGTTAAGATGCCGCTACTACTTCCAGAAGGGTTTAACAATTCAAGTCCGTGGTAGCTTTCGTTCAACAGATGTTCATTTTCTCAACTTTAGTGGATGCGTAAGAATAGCTGTCCACAGGAAGTGATAGCAATTGACCACTCAGGTTGACTTTCTAGCCAATAGACTTCTCCTTTTTCACGAAAAATTGGCCTTACCAAAACATGAACTGTCGAAGACAAGAACTTAGACACAAAAAATATTCTGATGCTGACGTAAACTTACAAAAATCTGCTGCTGAAGAAATGGCCGTACCAAAATTTAAACTACCGAAGACATGAACTTACACACAAAAATTAGGATGACGAAATGAACATAAAAAATCTGATATCGAAGAAATGAATTTTAGGCGAGTTATCTCCCTTAAAGGTGGGAAATTTGAATTTTGGCCAGCGTCTCGTTTTTTGATTGGTTACTGCTTACAAATGTAAAACAAGTCCAGACATATTTTTAAACAATCGATAAGTCCATCTGTATAAAATGAGCCGGGTTGTCTACATTTTGTGATCCGTTTACCAAGCGTTCGATATGTCTGCAACCAATTGTGTTTACGTGATCAACGGAGCTGAATTCGTTAGACCATTGGGTTCTGATCATAAAGTCGCTTCTGTGTCAAGTTACAGGGCTACGGCGATGTTACATTTGCGACGTTACTTTGGAGAATCAGAACTGAAATTTCCCACTAAATTTGGACTGACGCTGACTTGTGGTAAATTTGAACAATTGATGGATATGCCCGATAAAATTCTTGCGGCTTTTGATCGTGTACAGTCAAACATTAATATACCCATTTGGAACACTGATTCTATGTGCTTCTACTTACAGTAACCAACTCACGGTCGGAAATCTATCAAGAAGAAAGCCTTATAGACATCGACAGAAGCATTTTGTTGTGTCCGTGTTTCTGTCATTTATGTGTTGAGAAAATAAAAAAAAAACAAAGAAGATTATAAACGATTAGTTTCCATTTTTATACACAGTATTTTCCTGTCAGGTTTCTCTACAACTATGTCTTTTCTAAATGTGCTGTGCGTGAGTCTTGGTTGTGTCGGTTTTCATTGGTTGTTTCATTTTTGTTGCTGTGTCAGTTGTCAGTGTTTGTGTAAGTTTTCGTTGGTCGAGTTAGTGTGTTGTTGTGTCATTGTTTCTTTTGTGTGTCATTTTCAGTTGTTGTCTGTTACATTTTCGCTGTCTTGTTTTCTTTGGGTGACTCGTTCGGTGTTTATGTATTTTTTAAAAACCGGTTTTTGTTAGTCGTTTTCATTAGTTGTTTCATTTTGTTGGTGTCGCTTAAAAAAAAAAAAAAAGAAACTTCATTTTGTTGGTGTGTCATTTTTTAAGTTGCTGTATAATTTTTTTCTCATTTTTTGTCGATCTCTTTTTGTGTATGTCTCTGTTACATTTTTTTTAATGGTTTGCTTTTCTTTAGGTGCATTGATCAGTGTTTGTGTCAGTTTTCGGTGTTTATGTAAGTTTTCGATGGTCGAGTTAGTGTGTTGTGTCATATTTTCTTGTGTGTGTGATTTTCAGTTGTTGGTTTCTGTTGTGTGTGTGTGTTACATTTTGACGTTTACATTTGGATGTCTTGTTTTCTTTGGTTGTATCAGTTTGTCGTTGTGTTAGGTTTTCAATGTTTATGTTGGTTATTGTCATTGGTTGTATGAGTTTTCCTTGTTTGGGTCATTTTGCCTCTGTGTCATGTTTTTTCTTGCTTGTGTTATTTTCAGTTGTTATCTGTTACATTTAGACGTTAACATTTCTATCTTTTGGTTTCTTTGTTTGTGTCAGCTTGTCGTTGTGTTAGTTTGTCGTTGTGTCAGTTTGCCGTTGTGTCATTTATGTTTTTTGCTTGTGTCATTTTCAGTTGTGTTCTGTTACATTTTGACGTTAACATTTGTATCTTTTGGTTTCTTTGGGTTGTGTTAGTTTGTCGTTGTGTCAGTTTGTTGTTGTGTCAGTTTTTCATTGTGTCAGTTTTCATTGGTTGCTTCATTTTGTTATTGTGTCATTTATCAGTAGTTGTGTTATTATTTTCCCCCAGTAGTTGTCGATGTACACTACCAGCACTAATAGCAAAATCAGAAGCTGAATTACAAGACCACATGAATAGTCTAAACGAAATGTGTAAGGAACATAACATGAAAATTAGCACAAGCAAAACAGAGGTAATGACTATAGCTAAAGAAGAACAAACAACAACAATTCACCTAAACGAACATTCCTTGAAACAAGTAAAGAGTTTCAAGTCCTAGGAAGTATAATATCATCAAATGGCAGATCAGAAGACGAGATCGAAATTGCAATAAGGCAAATCAACTCATTGGACAAATGGCACCAATACTAAAGAACAAACATGTATCAATAACTACTAAGAAGGCACTTTACAACACAATCTTCCTACCAACTCTGTGCTACCAATGCCAAATCTAGACAATGACAGAAAAAGAGAAAAGAAAAATCACAACAACAGAAATGAGGTTCCTGAGAAGAATACTCAACGTATCAAGAAGAGATAAGTTCATAAATGAAGAAATCAGGACTAAAATGGGGGTTAAAGCAGCACTAGATTTTATTAGAAAGCAGCAAGTCAAATGGTTTGGCCATGCAAGTAGGTTACCAGTCAACAGCATTCCACAACAAGCAATGATGTACAGACCAGATTGAAACAGAGGAAGAGGCCGACCACGTAAACGTTGGACGGAGGGAATAGCAGAATCCATGGGAATGTCGATATGAAGCCCATAATCGGGCACTCTCACGAAGTTTATACTTCACCTCGACACCGCAAGGTACAAGAGGAACATGATGAGATGAGATGAGTTGTCGATGTCTTTGTGTGTTTCAATTTGAGGTTTACATTTGGATGTCAGGTGCCATATTCAGTGTTTGTGACAGTTTTCATTTGTTGTGTCAGTTCTCATGTGTGTGTGTGTGTGTGTGTGTGTGTGTGTGTGTGTGTGTGTGTGTGTGTGTGTGTGTGTGTGTGTGTGTGTGATATTTTAATTGTCAATTTCTTATTGCATATTACATTTCAACGTTTACATTTGCCTATTTTGGTTTATTTAGTTGTGTCAGTTTGTCGTTGTTTGTGTCAGCAGCTTTCATTGTTTGTGTCATTTTGTCGTATCATTTTTATTTTTCAGTAGCTGTTGATTTCTTTGTATGTTTGATGTGTATGTTATATTTTCCCCCCATTGTTTTTGTCAGTTTTCATTGTTTGGGTTGGTGAGTTATTATCATATATGTGTATGTGAGTGAGTAATTTGTGGACTTTGTGACCGCTTATTTGACGACCGTGCTGGAAGGACACGATGTTATCATAAGTTTTGTATATTACGCTATATTCAACCCATTTTGCCTTGTAGTTGCCTTGTAGTTGCCGTATCGTTGTCTGCTCCTAATGGTCATGCACCCCTGATGCACTCAGTGTGGAGAAGGGAGTTATCAATATCTTATATTGAGCCCTTTTCGCGGGAATGAAGACACTATCAATAAGCTGGTGACAATGATAGAGTGGCTCCCCACATCATCTTCTCTTACAACTACAAAAGACATATATTTCAGCGACACATTATACATAGCATACAATACAAACTAGTTTTATTGTACATAGTGCATAAGATATACAAATACTTAGTGAAACAACAATCACCCTGGCTATTCTACTACTCCTACTGCTACAAATATTATTACTACTTGTATTACCGAACCATACCATTGGAAATCGCAATATGTTGGGAGGTATGATCGCCCATGGCAGACAGCAGGTCTCTTGATGATGATGAATAATATTACTATGAACTACTCTACTACTATACAACTACACCAACTCTAGACAATAGCGATAAATGTATTAGAACCCACCCGACCTGATCAGCGACATCCTACCTACGGCAGACAGTTCGATACCTCATGACTGAGACACCCTAACCTCTAGACCTAACTACGTGACCACTATTTGACCACCTCTTGATCATGATCATGTCACTACACCTACTATCCTCTACAATTTAAGTGGTCACTTGATCACTGCTTGACCACTACTTGACCACGTCATCGAGCACTTTAACCACTACCGTTTCATTACACCTACTCTCCTCTACAATTTAAGTGGTCACTCGGCCTCTTGACCAGTACTTGACCAGTACTTGACCATCTCTTGATCACCACCCTGTCACTAGACGTATTCTCCTCAACAATTTAAGTGCTCACCTAACGACTTGACCACTTCTTGACCATTACTTGACCACTTGACCACCTCTTAACCACCACTTGACCACTGCTTGACCACCTCACGATCATCACCAACTCACTACACCCACTTTCCCCGACAATTTAAGGGGTCACTTGACCACTACTTGACCACCTCTTGACCACCTCTTGACCACGTCATTGACACTTTAACCACCACCACATCACTACGCATACCATCCCTTTTAATTTAAGGGGTCAGTTGACTATCCATTGACAACTTGACCCCGTCTTGACCACCGCGTGATCACCAATTGGCCACGCCTACTTAAAATAATCATACCACGGGTTATCGCCCCTTTGAGGAGGAGGATCGATAAATACTACAAATAGATTCCAAATTGACGCGGGAAATCGATAAATGGTTGGTTTATATAGTCCTCTTCCTCCTCAATTTCCACCTCAAAACCCGCGGCTTTTGTACTTATACTCTACTCATCTTCTATTTTGTGCCTCAACTGCTTTTTCCAGAGACGATTCTGACAAATCCATTTGCGTAACTGCTCGTGGCAGCTTAATTTCTGCTAGTTCAGATGCAGTGACAACTCGTGCTGATCCTGTCTAAGCATCTTTAGTTTTGGCCTCAACTTCTTCTTCGAATGCATTTACTGTCTGATTCAGTTGAGTAACACCTCGTGGAAGCTTGTGTTCTGCTACTTCTGTTTCAGTGTCACCTCCTGCAAATCCTGTGAAAGAAACTTCTGCGTGTGCCGGAAATTCTTATTCCAGGGCCGATTCTGCCAGATCCATTTGCGAAAAGAACGTTTTAGACTTGTTTCCGCTAGTTCTGTTTTAGTTTCAGCTCATGATTTTCATGTGTAAGCATATTCTGTTTGTGCCTCTTCCAGGGATAATTCTACCTGATCCATTTGCGTAAATGATCGTATTAGACATGTTTCTGCTAGTTCTCTTGGAGTTTCAGTTTGTGCTGATCCTGTGGAAGTATCTTCTATTTGTGCCTCAACTGCTTCTTCCAGAGACGATTCGGCGAAATCCATTTGCGTAAATTGTGCTTACTAGTTCAGTTGGATTTTGAGCTCTTGCTGATCTTGAAATGCTGCTTTCAGAGCCAAGTCTGCCTGATCCATTTCCGTAAATGATCGTGTTAAATATGTTTCCCATAGCTCTATTGGAATTCCAACACATGCTGGTTTTAAGCAAGCATCTTCTGTTTGTGCCTCAGCTGCTTCTTGCAGAGCATATTCTACCTGATTCAGTTGCCTAACTGCTCGTGGCAGCTTAATTTCTGCTAGTTCAGATGCAGTGACAACTCGTGCTGATCCTGTCGAAGCATCTTTAGTTTTCGCATCAACTTCTTCATCGAATGCATTTTCTGCCTTATCCAGTTGAGTAGCACCTCGTGGCAGCTTGATTTCTACCACTTCTGATGCAGTGTGGAAGAATCTTCTGTTTGTACCAGAAATTCTTCTTCCAGAGCCGATTCTACCATATCAATTTCCGTAAATAAACGCGCTAGACTTGTTTCTGCTGGACCCACAGGGGGGCAATTCGATTGTTACCGGCGGCAATTCGACTCGTCCGGAGTTTAAGTTAAGATTTCATTGTTAGACGTTAGAGTTGAACTACTGGTTATACTGGGCCGGTACTAAGCATTTCGCACTATTTTTTCTGAATGGCGCGAAATACTCACTGCAGGGATCTCAGTTTCTGCATTGTTTCACAGTAACGCTCAGCAACCACCATTGGTGTTAATTTGAAAGAAGCGTCCGTTAAATTGTTGTAAAAGTCCTTTAAAAAAAAAATATATACATTGTATTAATATAAGTGATATATAAATGGTATGTATATTCAATTTGTAATCTTTATTAATTTCACTTTTAGAAGCATCATTTTCCAGAAAAATTTGTCTAATGAAAAAGTATGTTGTATTTTTTTTTGCGGTGGTTTAAATGTGCCATACATATGTGAATATGCATTTTCAGTCTACGTTTACTCCAGTTCATATAATTTTTTGTAGTTTTAATTGATCTTATATTTCTTTTTTTCAACCCATAGTGAAATGAGTGGTGCAAGCAAGAAAAAAATTTGTCAGTATTTGTAGGAATATTTATAATTTGGTTCATACCCGCTGTCCACGATGAACGGTCACCTTTTTGTCTTTGATGCCAACAATGCTTGACCAATGAATCAATGAAACGAGGTCGTCTTGAGGCACATTTGAAGGCGAAACATAATGCTCATTATTAATTCAGATTTGAATTACTTTCAAACTTTAATGAAAAATTTTGAAAACAGAGTAACATTGAAGGAGGCTAGTTATCAAATTCCATTACTCATCGCTAAATCTGGGAAAAGTCATACTCATCTAGTGCCGTGCCACTGGCGTAGGAGTTCATGGCTCTCCACAGATCTCGGTCTTTGGTGTTCTGGATCAACTCTGCTGATGATATTCCTCCATGCCATCGTCTCAATCCGTCCAGCATAATTTCTCTTGGACTGCCTCTGCCTCTCTTCCCCTCGATCTTTCCAGTTGTCACGATGTTCTCCAGTGCCTCTCTTCTCATCACATGACCAAAGAAAGCTGTTTGTCTCTTTCTTATTGTTGTATACCGTGTTCTAGTTTCATTAGCCTCTTTCAGACAATCGTTGTTAGTTACTCCAAGGAATTCGCAACATTCGTCTTAAAAACCACATCTCTGTTGCTTTTAAGTTCTTCCTAATGTGTTCATTTACATTCCAAGATTCGCTACCAAACAGCAAAACTGGTTCTATATAGCATTTTAGCACTCTCTATCTTACATTTATTGATACTCTTCATTTTCTGAAATGCGGCTTTTGCCTGCCCTATTCTGCTCTTAATCTCTGTTGTACATCTTCCATCATCTGCGTAGCGTATATTGTTTATATTATATCCTCCGATAAAGTCATACTATAGAGGAGAATTTAATCAAACCATCAATACATTTCTTAAAATGGTTCTGGATAAAGATGACGAAGACGTTAAAGCTATGCCACTAAGTAACAATACTGTTAGCAGAAGAATAGACGATAAGTAGTATATCCGGAGTCACACCAATACCACCACCCCACACCCCAGCGTTGGGCACCGATACCGCCACCCTAGCACCACCCTAACTATAGCGCAAAAATCGCCGGGGCAACCCCGAGTGCGAGCAACCATTTCGTTCTTTTTTGTCGTACATACTAGGAGGCCAGCAAATATCGTAGGAGCCGGCCGCACCGGGGGTCTATCGTGCTAGGGGTCCGTCGCAATGGGAGGTTGTTGCATCTATTGTCTGTCGCACTAGGGATTGTCGTCTCTGTACTCTCTATCGTAGTTGCCGCCTCTGCTGCTGTCTGTGTCTGTCTGTGTGTTTGTAAAAGGCCGTGTGCTCCTGTGTGTCTGTCTGTGCCTGCCTGCCTGTGCTTGTCTGTGTCTGTCTGTCTATGCCTGTCTGTGTGTGTTTGTCTGTGCCTGTCTGTGCCTGCCGGTGTCTGTCTGTGCCTGCTTGCCTGTGCCTGCCTGTGTCTGGCTGTCTGTGTCTGGCTGTCTGTGTCTGCCTCTGTGTCTGTCTGTATCTGTGTATGTATGTCTGTGCCTGTCTGTATGTATGTCTGTGCCCGTATGTGTGTGCGTATGTGTGTCTGTCTGTGTGTGTGTCTATGTCTGTCTGTCTGTGTCTGTCTGTGTTTGTGTGTCTGTGCATGCCTGTCTGTGCCTGGCTGTCTGTGTCTGTCTCTGTGTCTGTCTGTATCTGTGTATGTATGTATGTGTGCCTGTCTGTGTATGTCTGTGCCTGTCTGTTTGTCTGTCTGTGCCCGTCTGTGTGTCTGTCTGTGCCTGTCTGTCTGTGTGTGTGTGTCTGTGTGTATCTGTCTGTGCCTGCCTGCCTGTGTCTGCCTGCCTGTGTCTGGCTATCTGTGTCTGTGTATGTATGTATGTCTGTGCCTGTCTGTGTCTGTCTGTGTTTGTGTGTGTGCCTGCCTGCCTGTGCCTGGCTGTCTGTGTCTGTCTCTGTGTCTGTCTGTATCTGTGTATGTATGTATGTGTGCCTGTCTGTGTATGTGTGCCTGTCTGTATGTCTGTCTGTGCCTGTCTGTGCCCGTCTGTGTGTCTGTCTGTGTGTGTCTGTCTGTGTGTGTCTGTCTGTGTGTATCTGTCTGTGTGTATCTGTCTGTGCCTGCCTGCCTGTGTCTGCCTGCCTGTGTCTGGCTGTCTGTGTCTGTGTATGTATGTATGTCTGTGCCTGTCTGTGTATGTATGTCTGTGTATGTCTGTCTGTGCCTGTCTGTGCCCGTCTGCCTGTCTATGTGTGTGTGTGTGTCTGTCTGTGCCTGGCTGTCTGTGTCTGGCTGTCTGTGTCTGTCTCTGTGTATGTATGTCTGTCTGTGCCTGTCTGTGATTGTCTGCCTGTGTCTGTGTGTGCCTGTCCGTATGTGTGTGTCTATCTGTCTGTGTCTGTCTGTGCCTGGCTGTCTGTGCCTGGCTGTCTGTGCCTGTCTCTGTGTCTGTCTGTTTCTGTGTTTGTATGCCTGTCTGTGCCTGTCTGTCTGTGTATGTATGTCTGTGCCTGTCTGTATGTATGTCTGTGCCTGTCTGTATGTCTGTCTGTGCCTGTCTGTATCTGTGCATGTCTGTCTGTGTATGTATGTATGTCTGTGCCTGTCTTTCTGTGCCTGTCTGTATGTGCGTGTCTGTATGTCTTCGTGTGGGTGTCTGTCTGTCTATGCCTCTCTGCGCCTGTGTGGCTGTCTGTGCCTGTCTGTGTGGGTCGCTGTCTGTGTCTGTATCCGTGTATATATGTATGTTTGCCTGCGCCTGTCTGTGTGCGCCTGTGTCTGTATGTGCCTGTCTGTGTGCTCCTGTGTCTGTATGTGCCTAGGTGTGCCTGTGGTGGTGTGTGTGGGTCTCTGTACGCGTCTGTCTGTGTGTGTCTGTGCCCAGGCGTCTGTGTGTTTGTATATGCCTATGTGTCTCTGTGTGTCTGTATGTGCCTATGTGTCTCTGTGTGGCTGTGTGTGTCTGGCTCTGTGCGCGTGGGTGGGTGTCGAGGCGTCTGTGTGTGGCCGCGTGCTTGGTTCTGTGTGTGTCTCTGTGTGTGCCAGTGTGTATATGTCTCTACTGCCACCTCTATTGCCCCCTCTGCAGCCTCTGCCACCTCTGTTGTCTCCTCCGTAGTCTCTGCCGCCTCGATTGTCTCCTCTAGCACCCCCATTGCCGTCTACACACCTCCTCTAGCACTTCCATTGCAACCACTACACACCTCCTCGGTTCTCTCTCGACCGTCTCCTCTGTGGTGGGATCTGGGTTGGACAGAATTCGACAGCCACACAAGGTACACATAGCAGGTGTATCGACCCACCTAGGAGGCACCCCAGACTCCCGCTACCCTTGGAGACACTCCTATTAGATAAAGTAGATCCTATTAGACTTGATGGTTCCGTCGCCCTGCTACTGAATGAGTGCGTGGCGCGACACTGCGAGCTGTGAGTTTCGTGTGAAATGCTTTTGAATATGCCCGAGGTATTTTTGGAACGTGACTGCATGTTCGGAGCGATGGCAGATGCCTATGTCCCAGAGTTGACCGGTTTTTATCTTATGCAGAAATGTGTGGCTGCTGGGCTTCTGGTTGACTGCCACTACCATCGACAATGAACTGTATTTCGTGGACTGTGTGGGTGAACATCTAAGAAACATACAGATAGGAAAATGACTGCTAATTCCATCAGAGATGAACTCTGGGTTTCGTGGGGGACTATTGTGGTGACATTCTGGCGGCGGCATTATGCACAGTGTATCTGAGCGGACTGTTGTTTGTCGAGACTCCTGTCATTTCCACTTTTCACCTTGGGCAGTGGGGAGCGTTTTGTGTGATATTCACTGGCACAGGAACGGAGAATAATGGGGACAACCCGTTGCTGTGAAGTTGGAACTAAGACTAACTAACTAACTAACCAACACTCCTATTAGACATATGCGGTATACAGGTTCGAATCGCTAGAACCATATCGCAAGCAACCATGTCTATACAAGCAACTTTCGAGAGTATGGGTCTCCGAGCCGAAAAGGCCGTAGCGCTCCACCTTCTTCTCGAAAACGCCTACGAGAGCAACCTCGTACCCGACATTGCGAAAGTCGACTACTTGGAGGGCAACCTCGGTCGCACCCATCTCCAACCGCTCGATGGACTTCCAGTCTTTGTCGACGACCTCTATGCGTTCGGCTATCTACGGCGAGAAGACTGTGTTCAAGGGTGGAAGTATTTGCTGCACCTCGGGGGAGAATGGTAGCGCTAAGATGGTGGTTGGAGACATTGCTTGGGTACAGCCCTAGATGACAGCCCCCGCGGGCACATCTACACTGCCATTGCCCACATTGTTGGAACCCACAACACCACTGCTGGTGGAACAATCCGAGCTACCATCGCAAGGATAGAGACCGATACCAACTGTAGAGCCCTACAGAAGTGGCGAGAGATATACCCCAACACAGAGCCCGCAGCCATATTTGTAGCCAAACTCGATGTGTCCGAAATTCCAATGGCTGAGCTACTGGCCGAATTGCCGAGCTTCGAACGCCTGCTACACGTCTATGGCCTCTATTGCATCAACTTTACCCACTATTTCTCTGGTGTTCTCGATCGCCAGGCGTTGGTGGAATACCTATGTGCGAACCACGACTTCCGCGAGCAGGGGAGCCTAGCCACAGCCATAGGAGACGACAAGCCCACATTTCTCGACAATACCAACAGTGTAGGACGGCACGTATGTACCTGGGTCCAGAGCTGCGAGGGTGGGTACACGACCCGCACCAAGATATACAACAAAGTCGTCTCGAACTTCGAGGCTGGCGAATTCCGCGAATCGTTTGGCGGACATCTAGCAGACTATGCCGACTGCCCCAACCAACACCTCCGCCAAACATTCCAACATCCAGACACCCAAGCACGTGGTTGCACCCATATCGAAGTGTCTCTATATGCCTGTCGCGGGCGCGCTCTGTCGGCAACAACCGCCACCGAGGTCCTGCAAGAAGCGCTAGCCTTGGTCTCGCCGCCAACGGATGGATTGTTTGTTGTGCAGCCAAACAATGGGAAAAACTTGCTTCATGTCTCGACCGCTGCTTGGTTCTGGCCAACCGACCACAGAGGGAAATCTATGTGGCGTGGTACGCCCACACCACCACCGGACGACTGTCGGGTGTTCGAATCCGCCCCACCCAGGAAAAGGTCGACAACTGATGCAACCTGGGAGCGGGCGGTACTGTGGGCCGCAGCAGACTTTGGCTTTCGCTCTTGCCCAATCTTTCGGCTCGACATTCTAGAGGCCAAAGCCGAGACGGGTGTGGAGCTCGCACCTCTCCGCTGCTATACCAAGGACAAATATGCAAAAACCATCCTAGCCGCCAGCAAGAGACCAACAGCGTTCCACCCCAACGGCCCGCCCCTCCAGACCATATTCCCAGAGACCCCAACCGTTTCCTGGACCTGGAGGAGCAAGAAGTGCCATGCAATTGGTGTGGAAGTATCCTCCTACGATCTGGAGGAGGTACCCCAAATCGCCCAAGAACGTGTTGTCTCGCTCCTTTCGACCAGAGCCCGCGAAGACCGTCTCCCTACAAATTCAAGATGCAGCAGCAGCCGAAGCCTGGCGCCGTCGCATGTGGGAGGAGCAAGAGGCGGAAGTACAGAGACGATCCACAGAACTCGAACGACTGCGCCAATATGCAACAGCTAGCGGGATATACAAAGAAAGGTCGAAGCATATATACGAGGAGGTGGAACGGGGACTGCAAGGAGACACAGCGAAACATTCCGCGATGGTGGGCCGCCTGGAAATCCTCGGGTATAGGCGACAGGGGCAAACACTCCCCAGAGTAGTTGTGTACAAAGATGGAGAAACTACACCCAGCGCTGTTTGGGCCACCAGAGGGTTGGAGAAACTTCTCGCCACAACCGAAAATTGTTTCGAGCGTTGTATAGACTGCTACAACCGCACAAGTTTCTGGCTCCCAGCCATTGGAGCGAAGGGGATCTCCAAGCTGGAAATCGATGTACTTCCAGCCAGTACCTTCTACAACGAATAAAGTCGAGAGATACACTGGAACAAAATCCATGTCGCCCGCACACCAAAACCCGAACAGTTAGCACTCCTCCAACAGATAGCGAGTGTAGCCGACGAACAGGCTACAAGAGCTCCATGCCACACTCGCACAGGTCCCCCACCCAAGGCAAAGGGATACATCGAAGACTACAGATCTTCCAGCTGGGGTGTATCTGTGTCGGCGGTATTCCGTAGGGACTTTCCAAGGCACACAACGCATAGTCCTGTTTCTTTCCCCAACCAATGCAGAAGGCCAGGCGTCTACAGACGAAGAAACCCCTGTGTATGGACACTATCTCGCCGCAGAAGTTGCCAGACCGTGCACACAGCAAACCCCTACAGCTGTTTGCGAGATGGACTTTGTACGAGGAGGGTGTATCCCCCACTTTGTGTACGAACAATTTCGTGTTGCCCAGGCCGAATACGATAGCCGGGCAGAGAAGCACGAGCTGGTAGATCTTGGGGAGCTCGAACGGCAGGCTGCCGAGTTGAAGGGCCCGGCTACTATCTTGGGCCATATTTCGCGCGAGACGGCGGCGGCGTGGGTCTCCCCAGAGTATGCCGAGCTGTATGTTGTGGGTTGTGGTGGCGACTATTTGTTTTGCATTTCAGGTGGGTTTGTGGCCTCCTAGACATACCGCCCAAGGTATTCTATTTGCAAATGGCTGCTAGCACGACCAGGCGAGCCTTCTTTTTCTGTGGTGTGGTTCAAATATCGCCGAGCGGCAGAACATTGGGGAATGCATTTTCTCGAGCTCGGTGGGTCCACCAAGTCTGGCAACTTCTGCGGCGAGATAGTGTCCATACACAGGGGTTTCTACGTCTGTAGACGCCTGGCCTTCTGCATTGGTTGGGGAAAGAAACAGGACTATGCGTTGTGTGCCTTGGAAAGTCCCTACGGAATACCGCCGACACAGATACACCCCAGCTGGAAGATCTGTAGTCTTCGATGTATCCCTTTGCCTTGGGTGGGGGACCTGTGCGAGTGTGGCATGGAGCTCTTGTAGCCTGTTCGTCGGCTACACTCGCTATCTGTTGGAGGAGTGCTAACTGTTCGGGTTTTGGTGTGCGGACGACATGGATTTTGTTCCAGTGTATCTCTCGACTTTATTCGTTGTAGAAGGTACTGGCTGGAAGTACATCGATTTCCAGCTTGGAGATCCCCTTCGCTCCAATGGCTGGGAGCCAGAAACTTGTGCGGTTGTAGCAGTCTATACAACGCTCGAAACAATTTTCGGTTGTGGCGAGAAGTTTCTCCAACCCTCTGGTGGCCCAAACAGCGCTGGGTGTAGTTTCTCCATCTTTGTACACAACTACTCTGGGGAGTGTTTGCCCCTGTTGCCTATACCCGAGGATTTCCAGGCGGCCCACCATCGCGGAATGTTTCGCTGTGTCTCCTTGCAGTCCCCGTTCCACCTCCTCGTATACATGCTTCGACCTTTCTTTGTATATCCCGCTAGCTGTTGCATATTGGCGCAGTCTTTCGAGTTCTGTGGCTCGTCTCTGTACTTCCGCCTCCTGCTCCTCCCACATGCGACGGCGCCAGGCTTCGGCTGCTGCTGCATCTTGAATTTGTAGGGAGACGGTCTTCGCGGGCTCTGGTCGAAAGGAGCGAGACAACACGTTCTTGGGCGATTTGGGGTACCTCCTCCAGATCGTAGGAGGATACCTCCACACCAATTGCATGGCACTTCTTGCTCCTCCAGGTCCAGGAAACGGTTGGGGTCTCTGGAAATATGGTCTGGAGGGGCGGACCGTTGGGGTGGAGCGCTGTTGGTCTCTTGCTGGCGGCTAGGATGGTTTTTGCATCTTTGTCCTTGGTATAGCAGCGGAGAGGTGCGAGCTCCACACCCGTCTCGGCTTTGGCCTCTAGAATGTCGAGCCGAAAGATTGGGCAAGCGCGAAAACGAAAGTCTGCTGCAGCCCACAGTACCGCCCGCTCCTAGGTTGCATCATTGTCGACCTTTTCCTGGGTGGGGCGGATTCGAACACCCGACAGCCGTCCGGTGGTGGTGTGGGCGTACCACCCCACATAGATTTCCCTCTGTGGTCGGTTGGCCAGAACCAAGCAGCGGTCGAGACATGCAGCAAGTTTCCCCCATTGTTTGGCTGGTGGTTGCACAACAAACAATCCATCCGTTGGCGGCGAGACCAAGGCTAGCGCTTCTTGCAGGACCTCGGTGGCGGTTGTTGCCGACAGAGCGCGCCCGCGACAGGCATATAGGGACACTTCGATATGGGTGCAACCACGTGCTTGGGTGTCTGGATGTTGGAATGTTTGGCGGAGGTGTTGGTTGGGGCAGTCGGCATAGTCTGCTAGATGTCCGCCAAACGATTCGCGGATTTCGCCAGCCTCGAAGTTCGAGACGACTTTGTTGTATATCTTGGTGCGGGTCGTGTACCCACCCTCACAGCTCTGGACCCAGGTACATACGTGCCGTCCTACACTGTTGGTATTGTCGAGAATTGTGAGCTTGTCGTCTCCTATGGCTGTGGATAGGCTCCCCTACTCGCGGAAGTCGTGGTTCGCACATAGGTATTCCACCAACGCCTGGCGATCGAGAACACCAGAGAAATCCTGGGTATGGTCGATGCAATAGAGGCCATAGCCGTGGATGTGTAGCAGGCGTTCGAAGCTCGGCAATTCGGCCAGTAGCTGGGCCATTGGAATTTCGGACACATCGAGTTTGGCTACAAATACGGCTGCGGGCTCTGTGTTGGGGTATATCTCTCACCACTTCTGTAGGGCTCTACAGTTGGTATCGGTCTGTATCCTTGCGATGGTAGCTCGGATTGATCCCCCAGTGGTGGTGTTGTG
Source organism: Cepaea nemoralis (assembly GCA_014155875.1). Taxonomy (NCBI): domain Eukaryota; kingdom Metazoa; phylum Mollusca; class Gastropoda; order Stylommatophora; family Helicidae; genus Cepaea; species Cepaea nemoralis. Next base: position 25,813 of record JACEFZ010024825.1, read on the forward strand.
GGTTCCAACTGTGTGGGCAATGGCAGTGTAGATGTGCCCGCGGGGGCTGCCATCTGGGGCTGTACCCAAGCTTTAGCGGGCAGCGGCGGCAATGTCTCCAACCACCATCTTTGCGCTACCATTCTCCCCCGAGGTGCAGCAAAACTTCCACCCTTGGACACACAGTCTTCGCGTCGTACGTAGATAGCTGAACGCATAGAGGTCGTCGACAAAGACTGGAAGTCCATCGAGCGGTTGGAGATGGGTGCGACCGAGGTTGCCCTCCAAGTAGTCGACTTTCGCAATGTCGGGTACGAGGTTGCTCTCGTAGGCGTTTTCGAGAAGAAGGTGGGGCGCTACGGCCTTTTCGGCGCGGAGACCCATACTCTCGAAAGTTGCTTGTATAGACATGGTTGCTTGTGCTATGGTTCTAGCGATTCGAACCTGTATACCGCATATGTCTAATAGGAGTGTCTCCAGGGGTAGCGGGCGTCTGGGGTGCCTCCTAGGTGGGTCGATACACCTGCGATGTGAACCTTGTGTGGCTGTCGAATTCTGTCCAACCCAGATCCCACCACAGAGGAGACGGTCGAGAGAGAACCGAGGAGGTGTGTAGTGGTTGCAATGGAAGTGCTAGAGGAGGTGTGTAGACGGCAATGGGGGTGCTAGAGGAGACAATCGAGGCGGCAGAGGCTACGGAGGAGACAACAGAGGTGGCAGAGGCTGCAGAGGGGGCAATAGAGGTGGCAGTATAGACATATACACACTGGCACGCACAGAGACACACACAGAGACAAGCACGCGGCCACACACAGATATTCTCGTATCACGACAACCTGACGTGCCTATAATATTACTTCTACAAAAAACAAATTAGACACCAATTTAACATTCTAGCAATTACTCACACAGCCTAAGCGTGTCGATCACTTCCACACACAGTGACACAAGATATACCAAACGCCTCGTACATGCATGCGCTACTACTACTAATCACCTGACATCGTTCTATCCATGCACTCCACCCCAAAAGACTTATCAAAGCTTCCTTCTTCAACACGACGCACACATGTTTGTCTACACTTTTACACATGCAAGAACAACGCATAACCAGACGAATTACTTCAATACTCAACATGACTTTCACAATTCAACTGCTTTCTTATTTCCGCTTTTCTCAATCATCACAACCAAACACTACTCTCCGTCCTACCTAATTTCCACATCAAACCACTCCGACAGTCAACTACTCACTCACTTTATCTTAACCTCCTCATCACTTCATAATAATGATCTACTTCTTCGCGCTATTTTCAGGCTATAACAGCCGCACTACCCTATCGGTGACTATTCTATGACTCCTTTATACCCCAAAACAACCTATGCAATACAATACAATACTACATTAGACAATACAATACTACATTAGTTCTCAACATCACACATCACTTGCAGTGATTCTCCACCATTTTCCACTTTAATCCTCTCCACAGCAACACAACATTTGAGCCGGTATAACCCTCATCATACTTGAATTACTCCAACCAACCAAATACTTAAACCTTCACGTATTAGTTAAATATAACCATGGTCTTATCGATTTCATGAGACTTCTAGCTTTGTCCAGCGACGCTTCAGCCTTCTGCTGTTTTTGTGTTCTACTTTCTACTAGACAAACATCTTTCTTTTTGAAAGTATCTTTTTCTCTCTCTCTTGGTATTCGTCTCCTAGCCTTCGCTACTTTTCTGCCATATATACTGGTATCTTGTTCCAAAGAGTCACCAACTAAAAATTTGCCTGCCTGTCTATCACCAACCATACCGTACGAGGAAACATCTCCCTTCGAGTCAGGATCTGCTCGTAGTACAATCCTCCCGTTCTTATTCATTCCTTTTAAATCCCTGTCGGGTGTACATTCTATACCAAAATCTGCGAGGTCTGAAAATTCTGATTGTAGAGACGACTCAGATTCTTCGGTTCCACACCCATGATTATATATGGGCAAACTTTTTCCATTTCTGGTCCTAACACTCTTTCTAATTTTCTTTCTGCTGTCTCCTGTCTTGGGTTGTCTAACCTCTGTATCGGTGTCTCTCTTTGTCACTTTAAACTCAGTTGGTTTTGATTGAGTTTTACTTACTACTTTATCAATCGGTGTCTGAGTACTCTTCTCCACACTACTGACTGTCTGCGTCTGTGCCTCTCTTTCTTGTCTGACACTAAAGACTGAAGATACCTCCTGACTACCCAAAATCTTGTCTGTGTTTCTTTCTCTGTTACTCAACCTTGCAACGGAATATCGCAACTGTCTAATCTGTAACCAGTTTTCTCATTAAAGCTCTTGCGTTTTCACTATTTGAAGGCCAAGACCACTGTTTCTTATACAAATTCCTTTTCTGGCCATTACCAATTCCTAAATTTTGTTTTGATTCACTACATATCTCTGTGTCTCCCTCTTATCTGCTTTCATATTTATATAGCTAATAACTTTAGAATTGTAACCACACTGGTTATCGTTCCTATTGACCGACTGCCATCTATTGGACTTGTCTACAGCATAATATCTCATACCTGTCTCGTGCTCCGTTCGTTCAAGCGTCTGTCTCTTTATTACTTTTATTATAGACGAAATTCTATCTACGTCCATTTTTAAGCTGTCCATCAACTCTGTCACACGTCCTAACTTCCTATAAAAGACTTCCATAGTAGCTCACCAAGCCTTTATGATATAAGCTCTGTTATTTTAAATACGTAGCAACTAGCCTGCATATGGCTCTTCCAACTCCATTTAAAACCTGTGTCAACAAAATCTCTTCCTCTGCCATGCTGAAATAGTTTTGTTATACAACTTATATAAACAAATTCACAATTATAATATAGTTAATAGTTATCAACAAGTATACAACAACTGCAGGCGTATTTGAACTAGACAAGGGACGTAAGCATTTGTTTTTCGTCCTATAAAAATCAAGTGTTCTAATTAATTAATTAATTTTACTTAACACACAATGTTATGTTATATTAGTTAAATCAATTTCACTTATTATAACGCTATATTAGCTTAATCAATTACCTTAAATCAATTTCTTAAATACCGTTCATTGATATATCGTCCACGAGTCCATAAGGAAAGTCCAAATGTGCGAACTGGTGATTATTCTTGATAGTCAGACTTCATACATGCTTCATAGAAAAACGAGCGTGTTGTCTTCTTCTACGTCAGGTCATCTCGAGGATCAATATTGCACGAGAGCGATCACAGTGCAGACAGGCGTTGAGACGCCAAACGATAATACAGGTGGTGGCTTACTGACTTGACAAAGCGGCTCTCGTGAACAACAGAGCCCGGAAATGATTCGACAGCGGCTCTCATATACAACAGAGCCCGGAGATGATCTGACAGCGGCTCTCACTTACGACAGAGTCCGGCGGAGACTTGACAGCGGCTCTCACATACGACAGAGCCCGGCGGAGACTTGACAGCGGCTCTCACATACGACAGAGCCCGGCGGAGACTTGACAGCGGCTCTCACATACGACAGAGCCCGGCGGGGAATTGATAAGTTCAGCCTGTCTTCTGTTAGGCCCGATAAAATGATATTGCAATCGGCGACCCGATTTAGCAGCCTCTTGACTCAGTCAAACAGGGCAAGATCACAAACAAACTCACAACCATCCACCCCTGGACGGGCTTTTGGTGGTTGCAAGTCTTACTGTTAAGGTTGTATTAAGCAAGTAAGCTCCGGTAAGCAAGACTAGCAATGACCTCACTTCAGACAGCACAAGGACAACGGCTAGGTCACTCCAGGACACGATGATGGCAATTCTGACAAACAGCCCAATTACACGATGGTAGCTCTGTCCAGCAGTTCATGATAGGATGTATGGCGGCTCCAACAACCAGCCTCAGTAAAACGAATTGCGGTGGTGAAAATATGGGTTGCAACCTTTGACAAGGCCTGGATCACTTGACTGCGGCTTCTGACAAAGATTCACTCAGTCAGCAAAACTCGATAGGACTGTATTGGGACGATATGGCCAGCAAAACATCTGTTGTGGTAACGTGTTTGTTGTAGCAACGCAAAGCAATTTGAAAAGGCGTTCAACAAAAGTCCTCCTCTGTGCCGTATACTTTTGTAGTACTTCACTTCACGTATTGTCCGCAACAATCCAAGTCCGAAATCCTGGTCACGGCACCAAATCTGCTCATATAACAGAGCAACAGTTATATAGCAGATGCAAACAAAGTCCTGGCTGTATTTTCCATATATTTAATTTGACTGAATACATCGTAGAATATCAAGTGACCATCGATCATACAAAATAGGTGTTGTTGACTTCAAACTCCGATGGTAACTAAACATCTCTACCCCCCCCCCCCCCCCGCGTCACGGCTTGAGCATCCCTAGCTACCCCCCAATGGGATGCTCAGTCGTGCCCTGTACTAGTCTTTTCCCCCTTGCACACCACTCATTAACTCACCAACTCCCTAACAGAGATGGTGCTCTGTTACACTGGTTCTATATAGCATTTTAACACTCGCTTTCTTACATTCATTGATAGCGAATTATTGCATAAGATACTCTTCATTTATTGAATTATGTCAGACATATTTACAACAAACATTTTGAAAAATTCATTGGCTCCAAAAATGTGATGTGACTAATACCGCTATTTATGCTATTGTCAATCATCTGAAAATTGTATCGGCTGATATAAAAGAAAGATTTTCTGATGTGAAACATCATTTTCGAACTTGGATGATGCAGCCAATGTTAGCATAGTTGCCATTCTAGATATTTTATATCCAGATCTAGAGGTTTTTGCCGGCATCTGGATACCGTTTTCTGACGTTTGGATGCTGGATGCAATTCTAGATACTTTTCATTTGGAGTCGGATATTTTGAATACTTTCTAGATTTTTACTTTTCTTTCGGTGTCATTTACCCATTTTATGTTTGGTCTGGACGCGCGTAAATTATGGTAACTGCCATATCTGGCAACCCCCTGGTAATGAGTAAAACGGAGCATAAATTATAATAACATTATTTGAACTGTGAACACACTGTGCTGCGACTTACTGCTGTAATGCCGACTTTGTGATTCTTTTCACGTGAATTTGGCAGCAACTGGTACAGATAATGTCTCGATAATGGTTGATACCAACCTTAGCGTTTATATAAAATTTAAGGAAGATATCCCATCTTTAATCCTCATAAAATGTGCGTGTCATTCCTTGCAGCTAGCATTAACACATGCCTCCTCAGAATGTTTACTAAGGAATTTGCAATTCCTTATTGCTGAAACACATAACTGGTTCTCCAAATCATCTGTCAGACAACAGCAATAACTAATTTATATAAAGCATTAAATGATAGTTCCTCACCACTGAAAATTCTGTCATATTGCACAACTAGATGGTTATCAATTCAACCAGCTGTTGAAGTAACTTGTGAACCAATGGTTGGAGTTGAAGACACACTTCGAAATAACAAGACAAAGTGAAAAAGTGCTACACAGCTGAAATACTATATGGAATGTACAGTGATGAAAAAAATGTGGCATTCCTTCTCTTTTTACAACCCATTCTAAGTGAAGTGCAAAAAGTTAATAAACTAGTTTGAATCTAAAAATGTTGATAAAGGTTAAATTACTTGACGATCCTCACTTTGCTATTTCATCTCATGTTGGTAAAATGACTTATATTGCCAACTTCTAAAGCTGACTTGTTCACTTGCACTATAGAGAGCTATTTGGCTCCTAAGCCATACCTAGGGATACCGAATCGAATAAAAAATTGATGGTTTAAAAACAAAAGGACTGTTAACAGAAAATGAAGAGAACAACTTAAGAAAGCGCTGTCAAGATTTTCTTATCTCATTATTCAAGCAATTGAAGCAGAGACTTCCTGAAAATTTAGATGTATTGAACAATATTTATCTCTTTTCTGTTAACAACATACTTCAGCCAGTAAAGGTCATACCTAAATATTGTCAAGTTATGACATTTTTAGGGACTACTGATAATAGTTTGGCGGAAGCAGAATATCAGTTAACCAAAATAAATTTGGTTGCCTGGACAAACAAAACAGAAACTGAAGCTTTTTGGAGTGAAGTAAGACAATTAAAGATGCCTCAGGTAACAGTCCATTCTGTGAGCTCTTTGAATGTGAGATGTCTGCCATGATACTACCCCATTCAAATGCTGATGGGAAAGATGTTTTCAGTACTATGAATTATATAAAATGTAAACTAAGAAATAGGATGAAACTTGACCTCTTTAAATGATATCTTGACAATAAGATTTGGCCTGATGAGAGCAGGAAAATGCTGTTCAACTTATCAGCTCCCTGATCGTGTATTAAAAGAAATTGGAACAGCTAAAGCATACCAGAGTCATTTTGAATCTGAAGCTTCAACTTCATCATCCAAACTAAGTGCATCTTGTGAGAGTGCATCATCAGTGAAGATGAGGACATGATTCTATAGGTAAGTCACATCAATTTTTTTTTAAATGTTGCATATCCGTTACAGGACGTTGCAGTCAACATCAGAATTTTTCAGCTGCTGTTGATGTACTAGACAAGATTATGCTCAGTAGTTTGCGATTGCTTTCTGAGCGACCGGTTCACATACCCCTTAAATTACCAGTGCGGCTCGAACCGCTGCCGGTTCGGGTGCAGCTGCGTTACTCACGAGAATATACGGGATTACGACGACAACCGTAAACTCTTCGCCAGGGAGGCAGGCAGTCACATCAATACATATGTAATTTCTTACTTTCTCAATCTGGATATTTTTCCTAGATACTTTCCAACGAAATCTAGATATTTATGGATGTTGTTTGGGCCATTTCTAGATACTTTTGGTCAAAAAAAAGTGGCAACCCTGAATTTTATGTTAGTGGATTTTTTTGATATTTCAAATATGCAGAATCAAGAAGAACTTGCAGAAATGCAAAATGATGAGTCAATTAAAACTGTATTTAATATAAAAGGAGCTATGGCATGGCTTTGTGAGGAAACTGAAATCAAATATCCAAATGCAACCAAACTATTGTTACCGTTTCCAGCTTCATATTTAGCTGAATGCAGATATGCTGCTAAAAACAGAAAAGAAATCGGCTGGATATAACAAAACGGGGAGACTTGAGACTGAAGTTAACTAAATTGGAAGCTGACATAAAATCTCTTTGCAGCAAGCATCAAGCGCAAGGATCTCACTAACTTTAAATAATAAATAATTACAAATAATTAAAATAATATAGAAAAAGCTTTCATTAAAATTATTTTGTACTTGAATTTCAGTTCTCCATTATATGCTTTGAAAATTTACTTACTGTGTTTGCTCAATAATTTCCTAATGATTTCTTCCTAATACCTATCATTCAAGTTTCTTTAGTGCACATTTCAATTTGTGAATATCAAAAATTATGTATTTGTTGGGGGGGGGGGGGGGGGATAATAATTTCCGAAAGGCTTAGCAGAAAAATTTTTGGGAAACACTGCTGTGGAAGCACCTTCTATTTGTGCCTCAACTGCTTCTTCCAGAGACGATGCTGCGAAATCCATTTGCGTAACTGATGGTGTTGGACTTGTCCTTGCTAGTTCAGTTAGTTTTTGATCTCTTGCTGATCCTGTGGAAGCATCTTCTGTTTGTACCTGAAATGCTGCTTCTAGAGCCAATTCTGCGCGATCCATTTCCCTAAATGATCGTGTTACGTGTTAACCTGCTAGTTCTGTTGGAGTTTCAGCACTTGCTGGTTCTAAGGAAGCATCTTCTTTTTGTGCCTCAGCTGCTTCTTTCAGAGCATATTCTACATGATCCAGTTGTGTAACTGCTCGTGACAGCTTGATTTCTGATAGTTCTGATGCAGTGTTAACTCGTGCTGATCCTGTCGAAGCATCTTATAGTTTTTAATTTAACTTCTTCTTCTAGAGCCTTTTCTGCCTAATCAATTTGAAAAAGTGCCCGTGGCTGCTTGTTTCCTACTTTTTTGTATGAACTATTATCTCGTACTGATCCTGTGGAAGCATCTTCTATTTGTGCCTCAACTGCTTCTTCCAGAGACGATTCTGCCAAATCCATTTGCGTAACTGCTCGTAGCAGCTTGATTTCTGCTAGTTCTGATGCAGTGTCAACTCGTGCGAATCCTGTTGAAGCATCTTTAGTTTTCGCCTCAACTTCTTCTTCGAATGCATTTTCTGCCTGCCATCAATTCCGTCGTCAATCTTCTCATGGTCATGGAGTGTTACGTTCAGTAGTTTGCCATTGCTTTCGGAACGACCGGCGGTACTTCAATTTTAATTCACCGCAACAAAGAAGAATCCCTTCGAGCCTCATTTGCATCGGTCCGGCAATCATTTTCCGGTTAAGTGTTTGGTGGACTACTGGACCGAATCGATGGATGTTTTTAAGTTTTTGGGCCCGTAGGGCCCTCACTGTCGACGACAGTGAGGGCCCTACGGGCCCAAAACAAAAAAAAACATCCATTGATCGGTCTAGCAGTCCACCACACACTTAACCGGAAAACGATTACCGGACCGATGCAAATGAGGCTCGAAGGGATTTTTCTTTGTTTGCGGTGTTTGCGGTGAATTAAAATTGAAGTACCAAATTAGATTTTTAAGAGCATGCATCTTTCCTATGCTGGCTCCGTGGCTAAAGGCTTGCGAAGCTCAGCTGCGACAGATTTGAGCAGCAAACTGTGTCGCGTTGTGTTATAAAGTGTTGGTATAGGAGCCGGTCGGGTACTTCAATTTTAAATCACAGCAAACACCGCAAACAAAGAAAAATCCCTTCGAGCCTCATTTGCATCGGTCCGGCAATCGTTTTCCGGTTAAGTGTCTGGTGGACTGCTAGACCAATCGATGGATGTTTTTTAGTTTTGGGCCCGTAGGGCCCTCACTGTCGTCGACACTGAGGGCCCTACGGGCCCAAAAACTTAAAAACATCCATCGACCGGTCCAGTAGTCCACCAAACACTTAACCGGAAAATGATTGCCGGACCGATGCAAATGAGGCTCGAAGGGATTCTTCTTTGTTGCGGTGAATTAAAATTGAAGTACCTCTAATTTTTTTAGTTCTGTCTGTCCCACTCCATAATTTATTCAGTTTTTTTTTTTTTTTTTTAGTCTTTGAAGAGCAATTGATAGTCGTCTTTTAATTTCTTTCATAATGTCACCGTTGTTGGTAATCAATGACCCAAGATATTCAAAATGTTTCACGACCTCCAATTTTTCCTCATCTCATCTCATCATGTTCCTCTTGTACCTTGCGGCGTCGAGGTGAAGTATAAACAGCTGGAGAGTGCCCGCTTATGGGCTTCATGTATCGATATTCCCATGGACTCTGTTATTCCCTGCGTCCATCGTTTACGTGGTCGGCCTCTTCCTCTGCTTCCCTCTGGTCTGTACATCATTGCTTGTTGTGGTATACTGTTAGTTGGTAACCTACTTGCATGGCCAAACCATTTGACTTGCTGCCTTCTAATAAAATCTAGTGCAGCTATAACCCCCACTTTAGTCCTGATTTCTTCATTTCTGATCTTATCTCTTCTTGATACATTGAGTATTCTTCTCAGGAATCTCATTTCTGTTGTTGTGATTTTTCTTTTCTCTTTTTCTGTCATTGTCCAGGTTTGGCATTGGTAACATAGAGTTGGTAGGAAGATTGTGTTGTAAAGTGCTTTCTTAGTAGTTATTGATACATGTTTGTTCTTTAGTATTGGTGCCATTTGTCCAATGAGTTGGTTTGCCTTATTGCATCTATTTTCGATCTCGTCTTCTGATCTGCCATTTGATGATATTATACTTCCTAGGTACTTGAAACTCTTTACTTGTTTCAAGGGATGTTCGTTTAGGTAAATCGTTGTTTCTTTTTCTTCTTTAGTTATAATCTCTGTTTTACTTGTGCTAATTTTAATGTTATGTTCCTTACACATTTCGTTTAGACTATTTATGTGGTCTTGTAATTCAGCTTCTGATATTGCTATTAGTGCTTGGTCGTCCGCAAACAGGAGTTCTCTAATGGTTAAATTTGCAGATGGTTCTTCTGTGTTCTCGTCATGCGGTGTTCTTGCGGTCTCTGTTTGGCTGGTTTCTTTACATATGTTGTCTATATATGTTATAAACAAGAGAGGGGACAGGGCACAACCTTGTCGTACTCCGGATCTAATGGTGAAGGGTTCTGAGTGTCCCCCAGTTACTCTCACTATAAATTCACTGTTGTTGTATAAGCTTCTACATAGGTTCATTAGATGTGTCCTCACTCCATATTGTTTAAGGGTGAAAAATAGACTAAGGACAAAATCTATGTGGCTGAACTACAGATTAAGCCCATGAATATCCAACGGTCTTGTGGGAGCAAATGGATCACCATAGTCTGGTAAGAATGAGACAGCGAGGTGTGACGAGGGGATCTGGCCGACGATCGACGCTCAGAGGAAAGGTGAGACGGACATATAATCAGATTGCTACTGGAACTATTAGTGTTGGAACTCTTCGCTGGCTGCTGATGATGGGGACGGAGCGCTTATGGGAATGTCCCGAATGCTGTAATGTCGGTTCCTAAATCAATCAATCAGTCAATCATATCCAACGTACAGCTCCAAGTGGCTAGTAACAAAATGAAATGAACTGCGCTGAATATTCGCCAAGGAGAGGAAAGGAGAAGGTTAGCTGAGGTAGATTTTAAAGTCTAGATTTAAGAGTAATTGACGACTACCCCAGTGCAGGTTTGTCTACTCTGACTGTTCCCTTCCTTGGTCTAAGTGAACCCCCACCAATTTACACACATAACACGAATGCACAATTGGAATTAAAAAGTATAACGATTGAACTATGAGTTATAATAAACTCCAACATTTATTGGCTATCATTATTATTAGTCATCTGATGTTTTTCAAGATGTTGATGATGAAATCATATACGTTTATGCACTACAGTATATGTGAAAGTGAAATGATTAATATAAAATACATAACTCTAGATCATATCTGGATCAGTGTCTGAGCTCCAAGAGATAAGCCAGAAGTAGGTTTCTGCCTAGTTCAGTAACCACCCTCTCTCCGGTAGAAAACAGCTAGCCGGTTTTCTGACATCTGCCAGTCCTGGCACTACCTGGTTGTCACTCGTTCTTGAGATATATACCTAGGCGCTCTTATTGAGAGCTTGGAAGAAATAGTCAAGAATGTGTTATATCTAGTTCTACATCAGTAAAATTCTACGTAACACCTATGTCCTAGCAAAACCATATACAATGACCAGTCTGGCCAAGTTTATCTTCAGCTCTACTGAGTTCACTATCCTCCTTCTCCATACTGTCTTAGTCTGGGACGGGCTTTTTAATTGTCTCACACGCCTGTAATTATTAAATTTCTGCCGTCCTATGTCAATGTCACTAATCCCGACATTCTGGGTCGTACAGCCGCTCCGTCCAAAGTTGGTTTAGCAGCTCACAGCGTCAGTAATGGTATTATAATAGTACCTGATCATCCGGGCTTACAAGCCGTGACCAGTACCCGTGCCAGGCTTCCGTGAATTACCGTGAACGCTTGTCCACCATACACTGGAAGGGTTAAGGACAATATACCCTATACCAAGTGTGGGTAATATCTGTACCATTACACCTCTGCTTCCAACGCAATCGATGGTTAGTGTGCCAATGCGCACACAATAGCATAACACCAAATTCTTCTGAGTGAGTTACCATATATCAACATCAACTAAACCTAAGGTATGCGAATTCAAAATAACATATAAGGTTATTCCTACATGCGTAGTATGAATGTAAAAAGGAAGTAATATCCTTATCAACAACAAACTGGCAAATATAGTTTCCATAACGTTACAGACCAACTAAAAGTCTGCCGAGTGCATGTCCCAAGTATACCAAAAATTATGCATATGACAATTCAAATATATCACACATCCAATACACATACATTATATTACTTCAAAATAGGCATATAATGATACTGTAACATAATAGCATTATGCAAAGTTAGTAACAATATTGTTTACATAAATATGAGACATATAAACAAGTCTCCTTGAAGTAACCACCGAGGACAGCCGTATTGCTGGTCTGCCTGGTTTAGTCACCTCTTGGCCACTGCTGTGGTAAGAATTAAAAGAAATATAGTCAGTTGACTATATTCTGTACAATAAATGCACACACCAAAAGGCAACTAGGCTAGTTAACAAAGAAATGACAAGCATCTACTAAGACACATGACAATGAAAAGTCTCTAGAACATAGCCAAGATCTGCTTAACAAAAGGCACCTACTTCTCAGAAGAAGAACACATAAAGCACTATGATACTGTACACTGAACTGAGAAAGAATAGTGCACACTCAAGTAACCTTAGACAATGATATTTCTTGATATAACCTAGGTCAGATATAGACTGAACATCAGTACATACATCTAAAAGACTTAGATAGTCACTAAGAAATCTACATTTACTCTCTCTTCTCACCTGTTCAAAGATGTTTCATTCCTGATGTGAGTATCAGAATCTTCTAGCATATATACTCTTCCTTATCTCCCCCAGGCGTTTTATTCAATTACCACTTTCTTGTGGTCTTAAATGCCTTATTTGATCTGGGGGTCTGCCAAGTAGCATCGCAGATGAAATGACGCAAAATAGAGTTAGCGAGAAAATCGCGAACCAAATGGTACGAGAAACTAGGAGGCTGACGTAAAACGGAGAAAACGTCAGAGAAATTGTCAACAACAACAAACAGTCAGATCTTAGATTTTGACAAGCGAGGCAGCATGATTCGATTCTTTGGAACGAGACATATTATATACTGGCAGGACACTAGTATGATGGCCAACAACTATTAGAAAGGAGCAAGAGAATATTAATGCATGGTGGATATCAGCCTGAAAATCATGGACAGATTTTTCTCAGATCAGAATGAGACTTAGAAAGTCAGAGCAAGGTGACTCATAGGCAAATAGGTGAAAGACAGAAGGACTGTGACAGGGTCGTTACAATGCTCGAACATATTCAACTATATATTGTTAATAATTAATATTTTTATACCATCCCGCCTGGCCATAACAGGCACGGTATCAACGAATTGTAAATTGTCACTGATGTTATTGAATATGCAACAAGCTCGATTCAGGCAAATAAAAAGTGTCTTAAAATGTTGAACACCAGCCTTCGAGTCATTCATCAATGTTGGCATTATGGTTCTGTATTCTGCTGGATTGCAGCGCCCCTGGACCTTTGAGCATTGTTGATCTTTCATTATTTAACTCCTCCTCCTCCCTCCTCCTCCTCTCTCCGCCTATCTCTTCCTCCCTCCTCCTCCCTCCTCCACCCTCTTCCTCCTCCTTCCTCCTCCTTCTTTTTCTTCTTCTTCTGCTGCTGCTGCCGCCGCTCCATTTACCCAAGTTAATTGTTGGGGGAATATGTAAAGATCTTTCAAGTGCTCTTTCTAATGCTTTTTGTAAGTTGGTCTTCGTTTATCTAAGGTTGTTCTAACCGCAACCAATAAATGATTAGACAGACAGACAGACAGACAGACAGAGAGGGAGGGACAGACAGACAGCCAGACAGACAGACAGACAGACAGACAGACAGATAGTCGGGAACGGGAACTTATATGAATTAAATGAGATGCTCCCCATCAGGTGCTGGGCGAAGCCGGGCCGGGTCAGACAGACAGACAGACAGACAGATAGACAGACAGATAGACAGACAGACAGATAGATAGTCGGGAACGGGAACGGGAGCTTATATGACTACTTATATGAATTAAATGAACTGCTCCACACCAGGAGCCAGGCGATGCCAGGCAGGGTCAGACAGACAGACAGATAGAAGACAGACAGACAGACAGACAGACAGACAGACAGGAACGGGAACGGGAGCTTATATGACTACTTATATGAATTAAATGAGATGCTCCCCTATCAGGGACTGGGCGAAGCCGGGCCGGGTCTGCTAGTGTATATATATATATATATATATATATATATATATATATATATATATATATATATATATATATATATATATATATATATATATATATATATATATATATATAATTTAGTATGCGTCAGTAATCAATGTACAGCCAGCTGTCGTTATTTCTAACTCAAATTTTGTACACTACACCGTTTCACTCCGCCTACGCCATAGACACCGGACCGACATACACGACGGATTTTTCAACGAAGGAATATTAACGCGGATCTGGACGAACACTTCAATAACTTTATATTTGGACACATAGGAGTTCTTTTATTTAGCATGGATTGTCTACATCGATTGGATAGATATATCAACACTACATTGCGACTACGTTTATCTGCCAACATCACCAGCACTAGAAGAGCGGCAGTAACAGTTCACACCTAATATCAGGCCAGTTGAATTGTTTGTGTTATTTTAACATTCTATTTGGGTGTTGAAGTTGAAATTTGATATTTTTTCTCGATGGCCGAGTCGCTGGCGTCGTAGTTGTGTGGGCAGGTTGGAAGGGCTATCCTTACGCCAGGTAATTACAATTGTCAGGCGCAAGGATACGTGTCGTACTGGCATCGGTCAGTTCGTGACGAAATTTTATTTTGTAGCGACCTCGCGGGTGTTCAGTACTTGTGTCGTTTCGTAATAGTCTTTATTCGTTCGTAGCTATCAGTTCTCAGTGTTTCTTTTATATATAAATAGATATGTTCGTCTGCGTCGCATTTTGTCTACCTCTCTCGTAACAGTTTATGTGTGTTGTGGCGTAACATTCTTTGATACAGAAGTATATTTAATACCAGTTTTGTCTGGACTGATAGCTATTCTAACGGGTTGAGGCAATAATTATCTACGCTCAAGCTTGTTGCATCATTCTTACATTCGGTTTATAACATTGTTGATTCTGTTGGCATTTCATTCTATTTTATACTGTTGAAGCATTTATTTGCTGTCTTTCATTCGATTTCGTATCGCATACAAATATATTATATTTCAGCGGTATAATTTACAGGATAGTGTGATAACATGTCGACATTACAAGAGTTTATGGACGTGGATAAGAAATCCGGTTTGACAGGCCAGGAACTAAGGACATGGGCTAAACAAGAATTTAAAGTATTCCAAGCCCTACAGCGGGATGAGAGAGCAGCGGCCAAGGCAGCTGAGAAGGATGAAAGATGAGAAAGGTTAGCAGCGGAAAAAGAAATCAAAGAAAGAGGACTTGCAATAGGAACAGAAATTAAAGAAAAAGAACTTGCAATGGAAAAAGAAAAACTGGCAGCGAAAGATAGAGAGTTTGCATTAGAAGGGAAAAACTGGCCGCAGAAAAAGAAAGGATTGCATTTGAGAAAGAGAAACTAGCAGCAGAAGTAATAATGAAGGACAAGGAAATTGAAGGGAATTTAAAATTTAAAACTATGGAGAAAGACCGGGAAGCCGAGATCGCGCAGGCAAAATTGCAGGCAAAGACACAAGATCCTATTAAGCGATACCAGGGTCTCATCAGGAACTTCACACAAGGCGACTCCATATCCGCATGGATAACTAATTTTGAAGTGTTAGCGAAGTTCTACGAGATTCCGACCGACATCTGGCCGAATTTATTTCACCGTCACCTCGCCTTGGAGCCTTTGAAAGTTGTAGAATTGATCCCTGAGAATCTACGGACCAACTACACATATATTCGAGATCGTGTCTTGAGTCATTTCTCGTTGGATGAAGCTGGTCTAAGAACGAAGTTTAAGACCCTAACACCTAAGGCAAACCAAACGTTTCTGTACTACGTATCTGAAACTTCATCATTCTTTGACAAGTGGTTGAAAGCGGCAGATGTAAGTTCTGATTTTGAGAAACTACGTGACCTCATGATAAGAGATAAACTACTTTCATCGGTACCAGAATCAATGTCCACATTTCTGGTAGAGAACAAATGTAAATCTGTCCCAGAGATGGAGTCACGGGGGGAAGCATTCTATAACGCACATCGTGAGATATTCGCTGATGGAGCTCAGCCAGAATTGGTTACAGGGGCCAGTGCTAGAGTTCAGAATCAGCGATATCAAGGTAAGGCAAATAGATTCTCACAATATAGCCAACAGCATAGAGGCAGAGGGCCTTATCACAACTCACATAGAGAATCAGACAGGCCGAGAAAGGGGTTTTTCACACAGTGCCAGCATTGCAAACTTCACCATGGCAGTCTTGAGATGTGTGACAAACATCCGTCATATGATTCTTATCTTAAAAACCTCACTTCTAAGAGGATGAGTAAATATGATTCTTACAAAAATAGTATCAAATGCTTCACGTGTTTAGCGTATGGACATACCTCAAGATCGTGTAAGATGAAGAAGACATGGAAGGAAGCTAGTGCTGCATACATTTTCACTAGTAGCGACTCAGACGAGATAGTGAACACACATGCAACCATAGTAGAGACATGCCCCAAGGACACAGCATGTGATCTATGTACAGAATTCCATGAGGATCGTGGTATCGCATGTAGCCACAATGTAACAATCCAAGAGGCTAATGCGGTTAACATTCAGAATGGTACCCTAAAGGTACATCAGGCGTGGGTCAATGGATCGCCAACTACATGCGTTAGGGACACAGGGGCATCCATTATTGGAGTCGATCAAAAGCTCGTGATGGCTAAAGACTACACAGGCAAAAGTGTTGCATGTAGAACTTTCGGAGGTACCCTTGAAAGGTACAAGATTGCATGGGTCACCATAAAGTCCCCATACTTTGAAGGCAGAGTATGTGCTGCTGTCTTACCGAACCCATCTTCCGGTCTCTTAATTGGGAACATTCCGAAGGTTAGAGATTGCACTCAAGAAGTAACGATCGAACCCAGACTTGCCAATGCACTCGCAAGAACCCAAGTTCAAGAGACACAAGAAGATGAAAATTGGCAACTAACACAGGTTACTTCAAATGACAAAAGACAGATGGACGATATAACTGTAAAAAAAATGTTTATTCCATAATGTTCATGAAGTAAACAAATCCAATTATGAAAAAGATGACACTTCGCAATTATTAAACAAGTCTATTCCCGTGAGTGTGAGTGAAAACATAAACAAACAATCCGACAATTTCATATTTCTACAAGTAACATCTGTCAGACTAACCAACAGAAACCACATGAAAATAGAACAAATGTGATAACACTAGCCAAAAGAGCATCTAATGATAACATACAACATATACATTCCACAGAACAACGGCAACGGAACGTCATAACCAAAATGATTGTTCATATGTTGATGCTGCTTCAATCACCCCTCGCCTATTATGATTGCGCCATTACAAACATATACTCACAAACAAAGAAATATATTGCTTGCGCCATTACAAACATTTATGCACAAGTCAAGAAATATGTTACAAACTTTTTCTCGCAAATCAAGAAATGTGTCACAAACATCGGCATGCAAACCAATAAATATTTTACAAACTTCTTAAATATGTCGAAAGAGCATTACAGACAAGAAGTTACACTTGTCTTTGCTTACCTTATTTTCTTGACTTGTCTCTGCTTCGGATATACCAGACTTACCTCAGTACAACATATGTCGTACACATCATACACACGAGTGAAAGTTACAGCATTGTTCAAGTCAACAAAGTTAAAATATAAAGATAAAATCATACATTCAGGAAAGAGACACCATAATTTCCGTAAGAAAGAAAGAAAGAAAGAAAGAAAGAAAGAAAAAGGAAGAAAGTATTGGTAAGAGTGTGTCGGGACAAATACACAACTGTCATATAATATGTTGCTAACATATACACTACACATGTTGACACACATTAAGGAAGTTAGAAGAGTTTTGGGACTCATAAATTATTACCAAAAGTTCATTCCTAATTTTGCTGATATGACAGCAACTTTTTCAGAATTGTTAAAGAAAGGTCAACTTACTAAAATTATTTGAACATCTGAACACGATAAACTCTTACAACAGATTAAGACCCTTTTCAGCAGTTGTCCAATACTCAAACTACCAGATATTTCTAAAGACTTCATGGTACAGACAGACGCGAGTTTTCATGCTATATCTGCAATTCTGTTACAAATTCATGAGGGAAAATTACATCCTGTTCTCTACTTTAGCAGGAAGTTATCAGACACTCAGAGGAAATATGCCATTACTGAACTTGAAGCGTTAGCGCTAATAGAGAGCGTTAACAAATTCTCTAAATATCTGCTGGGCAGAAAATTTCTGGTTCTATCTGATAATAAACCTTTACAAGTCTTTAAAGATGGCCATCCTAAAAACTCCAGAATACACAGATGGTCTCTTCTTTTGCAAGATTACGATTTCGATATCTGTCATATTCCAGGTAAAGATAATAACCTTGCAGATCTTCTCAGTAGACTATAGAAAATCTATGTAGATATCTCATTTCTTGTTATTGTCTTCGTGCATACATGTATTACAGCAGGCGAATATCTATTTCACTTTTAGGCACCCAGATAGATTGATTCGAATTACACAAACAGTACAACATATATCTGTAAGATATTGATTGATGTCAGATATGTACATATTTTCCGATTTATTGATTGACAGGTTAGATGAAATATAGCCGAACTTTCACGAGACATGTTGTTAGGACATTGAAAAGTGTATGTGACTGGATTTCGTTGAAACTGTGGTGACTCGGTACGATATGCGTACCGGTATGATTCCGATGTTTCGGAGAGGAGTACATCAAACAAGTATTCAGTTCGACAGAAACGCGACAGACATAGAGTCAAGTCGGAATGCAAATATTAATTAAGTATATTTAATATATTCAATAACATACACAAATCCATATTTCACATCAGTACATACATTTCATAAACATGTAAAGGCAGATTTTACGTCATGGCTCATTCATTCATTCATTCATTTATTTACGTCATGATTCAATCATTCATACGAAACCTACATTGAAAGTATCATTCATGTGTTTATTACGTCATGATGAAATCATTAATGCAAACATACATCTAAATATCATTCACGCGGTTATTGTACGTCATGAGTCGCTCATCTCAATGTCGTTGAGAGGGTCATGACAATCATACAGTTCACATATATAATTAACATATACATTTTCATTCAATTATCATAGGAAGAATGTGAATATAGTGTAATTAATTTCAGTACTAAATACAGTCAAGAGATACATACACGTACACGTCAGACATGCAAAATACGAAGAACAGTACAGACATATACAAAGGATGAATCGCATGAATGTATGAAAGGATTTTAAATTAGTTTTATGAATTTCTATCTATTTCAGGTTAAATTAATTTGTTATAATTATTGAATTGTTAAGTAAAGATTACGTCAGAATATAATGTTTGGTGGAGTTACTGGTACACCATTAGTAAATTTCTTACACGTTATTGGAATGGCAAACTACAGATAACCAATAACAACATAATCAACCACCGTAAACTAGGCTACACCTATGGTCACATTAAATATTAATTATGCATTGCATTGTTTATGATATAAGTTGTCTATATGCAGAGCAGATATATATTAGCCAGTATGAACAAATAGTCGTCACAGCCATTTAAAAACTATAGAAAGCTCACAAAGATTAATTCAATTCGTCAGCTACAAAGGCAGAAGACCTCACCGAGCAAATTTGACAAGAACTGAGAGTCACACGGTAGCCGATAACGACAACATAGCAGGGAGAGAATAGTCATATAGTTACATGTTACATACCAAAACTAATACAGAGGGAATGGTACCAGTCAATCACACACGTCCCCTCAATCGAGTTTTATATCTTTGGTTGGGGATGCTGGCCGTTTAGGCTTATGAGGGACTATTACTATATTTATAGTTTAGTTAGCCCAGCCCTACCAAAGGCTGGTGCTACACGACGTATACCGGGGTGTAGATAGGAGTGCGTGCCCGTAATTAATAATATTTTTTTTTAAATATAAGATTTTGTGTGTGATTGATAGGAGATCATACCATCATATTAGCACAGTAGTGGGAATAGATTATATACATATGACTCCTGGATTCTGAACTGCTACTTGTCAGGCTAGATAAACAGACTACAGTATAAAATGGTTACACCATTTTCAACGGGGAGGGGGCATGCTGCCAAGTAGCAGCGCAGATGAAATGGCGCAAAAGAGAATTAGTGAGAAAATCGCGAACCAAGCTTATGAGAAACTAGGAGGCAGACGTAAAAAGGAGAAGAAGTCAGAGAAATTGTCAACAACAACAAACAGTCAGATCTTAGAGCTTGACAAGCGAGGCAGCATGATTCATTTCTCTGGAACGAGATACATTATATACTGGCAGGACACTAGTATGATGGCCAACAACTATTAGAAATGAGCAAGAGAATATTAATGCATGTTGGATATCAGCCCGAAAATCATGGACAGATGTGCCCAGATCAGAATGAGACTTAGAAAGTCAGAGCAAGGTGACTCATAGGCAGATTAGTGAAGGACAGAAGGACTGTGACAGGGTCGTTGCAATGCTCGAACATATTCAACTATATATTGTTCATAATTAATATTTTATACCGTCCCGCCTGGCCATAACAGGCACGGTATCAACGAATTGTAAATTGTCACTGATGTTATTGAATATGCAACAAGCTCGACTCAGGCAAATAAAAAGTGTCTTAAAATGTTGACCGGCCTTCGAGTCATTCACCAATGTTGGCAGTATGGTTCTGTATTCTGCTGGATTGCTGCAGCCCTGGACCTTTGAGCACTGTTTGTTGATCTTTCATTATTTAACGCAAGTCACATTCTAGCAGGGTCTGGTTCTCACCATTGACGTAGTAGTCTCCTGATCAGTGTTAATTACCAACATTTACTCTGATGTGACCAGTATTGACACTTCACAGTTGATAGGTTTTACAAGGTCTGTTTCACACTCTACTGAGTCTGCCAGTCTGAGTGGACTTGACTTGTTTACAGCCCTAGGCCTATTATCTCAACTTGGGCCAGACGTTGGTCACGCCTGGGCGGGTTTTTAAGCAGACACTTTCACCTGTATTCAGACAGATGAGCCCTGGTGTCAAATCACACTTGTTTCCAAGTCTGGTCAGGGTCACATTCCATTTCCCACATAGCCAAGTAGACAGATGAATAATACATTTACTGCCGCTTTGCAAACTTACGCCAAGCCAATATAGCCTTGAATATAGAGGAAACAGTTTGTTCTTTTGTTGATTTCACTGAGTGGTCCATCATATATGTGTACCAGAGAGTATTCTGGGATGACAACGCGGCTCTCGCGACACATAGGTTCATTAGATGTGTACTATCTACATATTGTTTAAGGATTTCCCGCCAGCTTGTTTCTATCTACTCTATCAAATGTGTTTTCTTGGTCGACAAAAGCTAAATAGAGTGTTTCATTGAATTCGATTGATTTGTCTATAAGTCTATAAGAGAAAAAATTGCATCTGTGCATCCTTTGTTTTTCCTAAATCCAAGTTATGTTTCGCTTAGCTGGGGTTCTATAATATTTCTTAATCTGTTTTCAAGAATTTTGCAAAATATTTTCCCAGTATGACTGAACAGTGAAATGCCTCAGTATTGTGTGCAGTCTCTTTTGCTGCCTTTTTTTTTCCAAATTGGGATAATTATGGTGTTTCCCCAGTCTCGTAGTGTCTGTTGTTCTACCAAAATGTGGTTGAATAGTCTATGTAGCCATGCTGTTCCTACTTCTCTTGCTGCTTTAATTAGTTCATTTGGTATTTCATCTTGTCCTGGAGATTTGTTCAATGGGGCTAATCTGACGGCTTCTGTAATTTCTTCTTTCAGTATGCCTGGTTTTAGTTCTTCGGTGGCATCTGTGTCGGTTTCTTGAATTCCTGTGACATCTGATGGGATGTTGAGAAGTTGTTCGAAGTACTGTTTCCATCTTATTAGGATTTGTTTTTGTTCACTTATTGGTTCTCCATTTTCGTTGTTAAATTATTTCAGTTGGGTCAAAGTTTTCTCCTCTGGTTCTCATTGCACTTATCTTTTTATAGAAGTTTCTAGTTGCCTCCTTGTAGTTTTTATTTAGAGTTTCTCCATACTCCTCCCAGCCTTTTTTGGTTTTCTCTCTTTACTATTCTATTCACATGACTTCTCGCTATTCTATATTCTATGTAATCGCATTCCTGTTTGCTCTTCGACCACTTTTTATATTTTTCCTTTTTTCTTTTACAGCTTTCTTTGCTTCTACGTTCCACCAACTTGTTATTTTCTTTATCCGTGTTTTTGCGTTTTTTCGTGGTTCCACATGTTTTCTTTTCAGTATTTAAAATGCTTTATTTGAACATCTCTCATTCTTCTTACACTGTCTTTCTCTCTATAGGTAATTTTGCAAAGATTTCAGTTAGTTCTTTTTCATAATTTTCCCTTACTGCCTCGTCTTTGAGGTTTTTCAAGTTTACTGATTCGCATGGCATGTATTTTCCTGGTCTTTGCTTCCTTCTACTGATGATTCTTATTGTGGCAACGACTGCTTTGTGGTCTGTGTTTATATCTAAGTTGGGCACTGCCCTTGCATCTAATATATTTCTCTTTCTGTTATTTCTTGTTAATATAAATCAATTTGGCTTTTAGTATCTAGATCGTTCCATTTATACCAGGTGTATATTTGTGAGTCTTTGTTGGCTGCATAGCTCTATCAGTCTACTTCCGTTATCATTTCTTTCAGTATGTTGGTCTCCAAATGCTCCAAGATGTTTTTCTATGCCCGCTCTGTTGTGTCCTAGTCTTGCATTGAAGTCTCCCATAACTATGATGTTGTCCTGCTTATCTATTTTATTTAGCACGTCATGGATGTCTTCGTAGAAGTCCTCGCATTCTTGCTCATTATTGTTTGTATTACATGGTGCGTATATTTGTACATATGTTGTAATTGTCTGTTTTTTTATTCTCACTGTTATGATTCTTTCTGATATATATTTTATTTCTAGTATTCCTCTTGCTAGCCGTGGTTCAATGACTATTCCCACACCGTGTCTTGCCCTTTCTTGCTGTTCCACTCCAGAGTAGACAAACGTGTAACTGTGGTGGATCTCCTTGCATCCTTCTCCCTTTATTCTGGTGTCCGCTATTCCCATCAGTCCAATTTTCCTCTCTTCCATTGTTTCTATAAGTTCCTCTTCTTTACTATTAAAACCGCAGACGTTCATTGTGCCTATGTTTTGAATAGCTGATCTATCTCATAGTCCATTAACATTGCCGGGTCTATATCCATTAGGGTCAGTCCGTTTATACTTCTTAGTTTTTCTACGAGCAGTATGAAGATCCCCTGGCGGCTTGCTAGGCCAGTCTCAGGTTTAGGACAAAAATCTTACCATAGGGAGTCCATCCCCTATGGCGAGCCATATGAATTTTTCCTCATTAACATTTCTTTCTTTCTTCATAGTAGTTTTATCTGTATGCATTATCTTTGTTTTTGCTATGTTAAGATATAAGTTGTGATTTTCACTATTCAATTGGGTTGAGGCTACTATTAGGTTTTCTGTACCATTCTGTGTTGTGGATAGCATTACTGTATCATCAGCATACCGAATCTCTGGTATGTCATGTCCACCGATATTAAGGGTATCATATAGCTCCCTGTTTATAAATTATATCATCTCTTACATTTCTCATTATATTTTTGGCGTACAGGTTAAACAAATAGGGGGACAGCACACATCCCTGACGGACTCCTTGCTTGATGTCAAAACACTATGTATGAATATTGATAAGACAGAGGAACTGACGAACGATCAAGCAAGCACTTTTCTTGTGGTCCGCGAAGAGGTCTACTATGACGATGACAACTTCCATGAAGAAAAGTACTTTATCATGAGATCCATATTTGCATTACAGTTGTGTACACGGTTAAATAATATTGCTACCTCAGCATATAGTATTAATTATGGTACACTAAAAATAATACATGTTATAAAACAAATGTTACACGCCCTTCCTCTCTGCAAAACATCCACAATGTCCACATATACACATGAATATTCATCGCCTGTTGGCACCGTGATTATTATTGATATAGTCAATGGTATTGTAGTTGTCAAGATTGTGAAAAACATTTACGTGTGAACAACGACCCAAGAAAGAGTTTACTTTATCAATAGGGGCTTAGATTGAAAGGTTCTTTAGACGATAGAACATGGGCAATCTAAAATTGGGAGCTATAAATGGATTGTGTGTGTGCTAATGTCCAATTGTTTATTGTGCATTTTTGACAGTAAAAGATAATCCGGCATTCAAATATCTGGATTTGTAATGGATTTGATTTGAATTTGTAAGTATGTTTTAAACTAATAATAAATAGCATAGTTTAGTATTTTTAAATACATATACATTGTATGTATATATCACATATGCGCACATACATACACTATCACTTCTCACTAATACTTCATCTTAGTGACAATCTCCTGCCATCCTGCTCTCCATACACGTTTACCCGTATTTGCACAATGAGAACAGATTGTGTTTATTCATATAATCAGTACTTCAAAACATTTATTATACAAATAATGTCAATGATGAAAGTGATAATGGTGACGATGAAAATTATAATAATTTGGGAAATCGACATAATCCTTCCTGTGCTCATAAATTATTATGTAGAAACGTCAATAACTTACATAATCGATATATGAAAGTAACATGGGTCAGTGGTCAGAAACATACGTAGTGGTTGGGGTTTTATCGCGAAGGTTCATGGACGATGCCTGAAAAAGGAGAGTCTATCATATGAGACTACGACTTCAAGCATAAGAATGGGGGTGGAAGCAGTAACAGCGTCATTCCGTTTTTTAGAAGAGATCACCAAAACACTTGGAATTCATTACGGACTCAAGAAGTATGCTTACTAGGGTGGAGAAAGGAATGTTTCGTGTGGAATGGCTATTCTCGCTTTAGAGGTCCCAGATTGTGAGAATTGTAATGATTTTTTGTTGTTGCCCTGGCCGTGCGGGGGAATGAACAGACGGATAGGCTCTTGGTGGTAGATTACCTAGGACAAGGGAGAAGTGGTTGAGCGCCCATGGGACCAGGTGGAGTAGGTGGAACAGATTGAGAACCCATATGTGGAAGGATCGGCAGGGATTCTGGAAGACACTCAAAACTGAGTGGGAAGACCAGAGAAACTTTCAGTCAGATAGCGGTGGGAACGATTATAGTATGACTCTTCGCTGGATGTTGAACGGGATGACTGAGTGCGTAAGAGAATGTCCTGAGTGCAGTAATGTCGGTTCTTAGCTCAACTCAAGTAACAAACAATCACTTCCATAGCAGTCACTCCTACTTTCGGTGCTAAATTATTTTGGTGCTAAAATTGACACCCTGCCGAAACGGAAGTCAAGGTGGAAGCTTGTATAAAGCATAGCAACAGACAGGTTGGGTTTTGATTGACAACGGCAGCGTAAAATGTAAATTCGTGCATATGTTGCATACTACAACTACAGGTATTTTTGTTTTTAAGGTAAGATGAGCTCACTCTTACTTTTAATTTATTCTTAGCATCAACTACCATCCCTGGCCTTACATGAAAGATCATCTGGGACGAGATCAAGAGGACGCCCAAGAAGAAAAAAAAATATTGATAAATTATAGTTTATTATAGTATTAATTAGTAATTTATAGCATATGTAGAGAATATTTAAAAATAATAGCACGAACCATCACGATTTTAAATTTGAGTATTTACTAATGAGACCACCACAGTAGATAGGCCTTGAAAATCAAAATCTAATGGTACCTCAATGATGCCTGTATGTCACTTCTAATTGAAGATATTCACATTTTTGTGAAGCCTGAAGGTGAGACGAGTTGCGACTCATGCTCCTCACTCAACATTGCCGCTCTTCAGTGTGTCCATTTCCTCCACCAACGATCTGCGCGTGTCTGTGCGTGCGAGACGGTCTCAAACGGTCATATGAAAACTGACTTCAAAAATATGTTCCGTCATGTTAAAGGATTAAAAAATAGTACAAGTATACAAATAAATTATTTTATCATCACCCTTCAAAATACATTTGGGAAGGTTTTAGAGAAGATAGTCGCTGTCAAGCTGCAAGAGTTTTTGGAAAGGGGGAAGCTTCTTCCAAGAGGCCTGGGAAGCTACAGGCCAGGAAAAGATACCTGGTCAAATGCAGTCACTTTTGCCTTTGACGTTTATGAGGGGTTCCAGAGTAGACAAGAAACGATCCTTGATCTCGAGGATGCGTACAATAGAGTTCGATATGATATTTTGATGATCGCACTGATGGAGAAGGGAGTCAATCCCTGGTTAGTGAACTGGATAGCGGCCATCCTACATTCTCGTCGGATTGCTCTCCGTCTGGGTGCATAGACGTCAGAGCCACATATTTTAACCCCGGGACTGCCACAGGGATCCGCAATCTCACCGGTGCTCTTTAACGTGTATACAAGCAAAATTGCAAACCTAGAAGCGCCAGGGGTTGGAAGGATACTAACATTTGCAGATGATATTCTTGCATATAGACAGGGAGAAAATAGCCCAGGAGCTACAGGCGACAGTAGACAAAGTGATTGACTGTGTAGCGTAGCGTCAGCAACGATGATAAGGAATCTATCAAAGTGCTGTGGATAGACTTTCTAAGAATAGAAAAATAAGTCACTGGAGAAGACAAGACTGAATAGCTCGTAATTCTAGATGGAGTAAAGGTCCCAGAACAAGTCTAATCTTCTGACAGTGTTCAGGCAGACAGGAATGGCGTACAACTATACTTGTATGAGAAAGACAGTCTGCCAAGGTTGTCTAGCTACGTGCCTGAAATAAAAAGCTCGATCCCCCAAAACTCTAATCACTCTCACCGACACGGAGAAAGACAGAGTAAAATATATAACAGAGACAAACTTTCGTAACTTCTCACTCTACTATGACTAAGGTTACTAAGTAAGGTAACAACTAGCTGGTTGTAAATTTTAGAAACTAACAATGTTGCATTTTAATAATTGAATATGGCCTGACAAAGGTTGGTATTATTTGCATGTAGATGGTGGTGGTGGCCAACGGTAAGTTTGGCCACTTATCTTCTGGTTCTCTGGCTTGCACAGTGAGTGTAAACCCTATTTAGTATGGATAATAAGTGATGATGGTGAGTGATGCTTCACAATGAGTCAGGCACACAGGTTGGCGCATCTAAAGCTTGGCGCTGAAGGTGTCAAATCTGTGAAATATATACAGCGAGAGCAAGTGACTCTTCTGTCGAGACATCTGTAAGCATCGGCCCTGGATTGTTCCTGATGGCCAATAACATCTCATACAAATTGCAGAAACAAAATAGCATGAGCTATCTGTCCCTGCTCCCTATCAGTCCCTATCCTAGGATAAATAGTAAAACACTGACCTAAGGAAACAGCTCAATAAAATCATTCTATGCTTTCGTATAAGTGAATATAATAATTATTCAGTAATAATTAAACATATAATCATATAATACATATAATATTTATATTATTAAAATACAATAATTACAAAGTAATCTACAGGTAGATATGAAGATACATATACAAACTATTAAACAGATTAAATATAGATATTTATGTTCACATTCTGAGGCTATATTCCTAGCATATATTTAATAATGATTCTATGTAACGTATATTTTAAAATACACACAATTTAGGTAATTATCATAATAGAATGTGATAGACTGAAAGTTAATGGAGTGGCAGGCAAGAACAGTACTGCGAATTGGTGAGAAATCACCGATAAGAATTAATGAAAATGCCTAGGAATCTACCACGCTAGTATTTGACATTCGTACACGTGTTTAGTAAGATTTCCTATTTTCGCGGCATCGAATATTCATTGTTAACTCTAATTATTCGCAATACTATCACATCCTCGAAATATCACCACTATGAAATGCCTCATGTATTTACTAAACTAACGGCTCGATTAGTATGGCCTAGTCTACTGCTATACGGACTAATCACCACATGCGTTCTATCCGACTTTATCAAGTTTACAACTATCTCAAATCGTCTACACCTCTCTAAACCTCATGTAAAGGTAATTTCCTTACGCAGTTACGTTATACCCTTTTCCCTGCGTGTTTAGCAACTACCCGTACGAAGTATAATCTACGCGATCACGTTTAGTCGGTAAAATAACCTATTATCGGCGGTTTCCAACTTTAACTACACACGGAAATATCGGGTGCACACGACAATATATTTGATACAAATAGCAATACGTTACCCTTCTAATCTTCTGACCGCACTTGTCGGGTATGAAAACTGCTCTAGGAATATCTTTAATATATCTAAATATATTATGGCCGTAATACGCGCCAAAGATAAAACTCTAAACACTTTATAAGTATTTTCTAAGAGCCTAGTGACTAGCATATGTTTCTACACCGATGTCTGGATTGCGAAAGGCCGAGCCTCGCTATCTCGCCCCTGACCGGAAGTGGTCATGCCAGGGAGTTCGTTTCCATTACAAATTCCGACCAAAGTGTGAAATAGTCGTAGCCAAATTTGTAGATTTGGCTGGGTACACTAATTTGTAAATTAAGCCTCTCCCCTTATACTAATGTAACGTATTACTTCATATTAAACTAATAACATCAAATAGCAGTAGATTTATGCTATAGACATGGACTATCTATACACAGATAAATAGGAATAAAAACGAATATAGATTCTTATATAATTACACAAGGGTTTTAAAAGAGAATTTACTCCAATTTACTCAAAAGATGATGGGGAAGCTGGAGACTTCGTCACAGACTGGTGCACTGAAATGGGTGCTGTCATCCACTTGGAAAAGGCAGCTGTTTTGTGGTGCTCTCTGGACAACAGGATTGTGAGAGCTGATGTTCCAAGCCTCACGATAGATGGTGGAAGCGTCAACAGAGAGAACAAACTGAAGTATCTGGGAATCACATTTGACAGGAGCCTGTCCATTAAGGATCATGTGGAGACGGTTGAATGGTCATAGACTAAGTGTTGTGGACAAATTCACCTATCTTGGAAGCACTGTGTCACAAGCTGCCACAATTGATGACAAAGTGAATGCAAGAATCTCCAAGGCCAGTGTGGCCTTTGGCAGACTGTACAAGAATGTATGGGACAGAACTGGAATAAGCCTGCAAACAAAGCTAAAAGTCTACAAAGCAGTTGTATTATCCACACTGCTATATGCTTGTGAAACTTGTACTGTTTATCAGCGACACGCTAGGAAATTAAATCTCTTCCACACAGTCTGCCTAAGGAAGCTACTGAAGATTAAATGGCAAGACAAGATCCCAGACACTGAAGTCCTAGAAAGAGCGTCCATCCCCAGTATCCACACTCTACTGATGAAGAATCAGATTCGCTGGGCTGGTCACTTGACTCGCATGCCAGATCACAGGCTCCCTAAACAAATTTTGTACAGTGAACTGCATTGTGGTAAACGCTCCCAAGGCAGCCAGAGGAAATGCTTTAAAGACACTCTGAAAATCTCTCTGAATGCTTTTGGAATTCATCATGACACCTGGGAGACTGCAGCCAGAGACCGAAATTCGTGGCTTGCATCATTACACAAGGGTGCAGTCATGTGTGAGGCAACCAGGACTGCAAGAGCTGTAAAGAAAAGGCAGGAAAGAAAGACCACTGCAGGAAATCCTCCTCCAGAAATGTCAAGCATTCTTTGTCCACATTGTCAAAGAACATTTCGAGCCAAAATAGGCCTTATCAGCCATCTTAGAACCCACGGCTCCATACTTTCAACCCCACAGGATGAAATTAATGGTCATCATCATTCTTGATGGACAAACAACACAGGAGACAGTTGTGACAAGATCTCAAAAGGGACTCAACGCACTTAAAACTATGGCTGCAATGGACATAGAGCAGAGAATGCTTTTCAGACTATACCAGCACTCGATCCTCTCAGCGATTGATTATGGACTAGGACTGCTCACTGTCTCAAAGAGTCAGCTGGTGAGATTGGAGCACATACAGAACGAGGCTATGCGGGTCATTCTGGGATGCACCAGAGACACCCCAGTGGTGTGTATGCGGTACATCCTTGGTTTGCTGACTGTTGCTGGTAGGCTCAAGGTGATGCAGGCGAAGGCATACCTCAGAGTAGCTGCTGACACAGATCACCTGTTGCATGAGGTGCTGAATGCAGTTAAGGGCCAGCAACTGATAAGAGGGAAATCATGGATGGCTCAGGCGGAGGATACCATCAGACAGGTGTGCCCCTTGGAGAACATTAGGCGAGGAGAGGAGTGGGTCAGAGTGCCAGCGGAGCAGTCAGACTTGTGCAGAGTTATAATCACATTGAGCTGGGATTGCAGGGAGTGGCCAGCAGGGGCGACGGAAGTGGAAATCCAGTAACTAATTCAGGATAATGCTTGCCTGGGTGATGTGATTATCTACACAGATGGTTCGGTGTTGAGAGGTAGTAGAAGTGCCTGGGGTTTCTTGGCAAAGGCTAATGGTCGACGTTTGGTGCAGGAGAGTCTGGCATATGATGCCGCAACATCTAGCTTAAGAATGGAGGTGGAGGCAGTCAGTGCAGCTTTCGGCTGGATGGAGAATATGATACACACATACATCGTGATTGTAACTGACTCAGAAAGCATGCTGAGTAGGGTGAGGACTGGCAAGTTTCGTGCCGAGTGGCTTGCTTCGCTTCGGAAGTCACGGGTGGCAAGCAATGTCTGGATATTTTCTCCGGGACATGCTGGTGTGTTGGGGAATGAACAGGCAGACAGATTGGCTGGCTCTGGAAAACTTGGTGGAGTATTGATGCATGGTAAGGCAGATGTGGTTGCGGCCTTGTGGGAGCATGTGTACACCTCGGAGGAGCAATTGGATCACCATGGTCTGGCAAGAATGCGACTGCGTGGAGTGACGAGGAGATCTGGCCGACGCTTAGAGGAAAGGTGAGACGCACATATAATCAGATTGCTACTGGTACTATTGGGGTTGGAACTCTTCGCTGGCTTCTGAGGATGGGGACGGAGCGTTTATGGGAATGCCCCGAATGCTGTGATGTCGGTTCCTAAATCAATCAATCAAACAAATAAATTATTATTAATGTTTAAAATTGTATTCTTAGTAGTTCAAGTTGCACGTTTTGAATGTTACAAAGTGTAGCATAATCGATATGCGCGGCCGTTATTACCTGTGGGTTTCCAATTCACAAAGTCACATCTTTGCAGAAAATCTGTTTTTCAACCACAATTTGAGCAAGTTTAGCGATGAAACTATACTGATTCAGGGGCGATATTTTATATGGCAATTAAAATTCACATTAAACAAAGACATCTACTGGATCCATCGATTCCGATATGCGATCATTCCGCTGCCTCTGTGGTATGTGCTCCCTGGCAGTCAGCAGCTTGCACAGATCCATAGAGCATACTTTATTCACAAACTTCCAGTTTCTTAGTTCTATATAATATTTTAGTTCGTAATGTTTAATAGTTTCTATTATATCACCTAATAATTTTGTGAAAAATTAAAATAAAATATATATACTCAGCCAGTAATAGAACACCGGTCTCCCGCGTGACAGGCGGAATGCTTATGACTACGCTAGCGAGGACACAGTGATTGTTCTACAAAGATTATTTATATAGTCAAGCCGCCATTTTGGATTTCCCATTCACAAAGGCACTCACCATGATCGTAACATCATCGCCTGTTTTCCAACCACAATTAAAGCAAGTTTAGCGATGAAACTTTCCAAATTTTTGAAAAATTTGATGCAGAATTCGAAGATCCATCTACAATTGATGGTTTTCTATTGAACGCGCCAACAAAAATTAATTACTGTTCAGCATGCCATTTCCATTTTTATCCACGTGCGAGGTTGCCTCAACCAAACGGGTCATATGAATTATGATGAAAACTGACTTCAAAAATATGTTCCGCCATGTTAATTGATTAAAAAATAGTACAAGTATACAAATAAATTATTAATAATCTTTAAACTTGTGTTCTCTTTAACTTTAGTAGGTCAAATTGCACGTTTTGAGTGTTGAAAAGTGAAAGTGTACATGCCATTCCGATTGATATGCGTAGTCGCCATGGCTCATGGCCTTGCGTTTCTCCATTCACAAAGGCACACGTCGCAGAGAATGTTGTTTTTCATCCAAAATTAAAGCTATTAACAGCGATGAAACTTTCCAGATATATTTAAAATTGTATGAAGAATTCAAAAATACATCTATAATTGATTTAATTCGATTAAGAACTCCAGAATAGTGTTACGAAGTGCACATGCACGTCTGATCAATATGCGCAAAGAACAAAAACACATCTTCGCAGAAAATGTTGTTTACATCCACAAAGGAAGCTATTACAGTGATGAAACTTTCCAGATATATTTAAAATTGTATGCAGAATTCAAAAATACATCTATAATTGATTTAATTCAATTAAGGACACAAAACAAAATATTAATTACAGTAAGTATGAAATATATTCTTATTTATATAAAAGGTCACGATGATTTCAACCAATTGCTGTGCACAGAATATTAGGCAAACCTTTCCTGGAAAACCCAGGATGACGTGTGTTATTGTCACATGAGATTTGAATGAATGAATGATGTAAAAAGAATGCATGGTCTGAACTAGCGAACTGGGAGACACAGTGAATCATGGCAGAATGACTCTGTACATCACTTCCGTTGTAATTTTGGGTCATGGCACGGTGATGCTGGCTAAAAATAGGGTTTTTACTTGTGAAATCATCACAGCTGGATACATCTTGACAAGACGAATCCAACGGTATCACAATGAAGACTGTACGTTAATTCTAAGCGGATTTATTAATATTTTTGTGTCATTATTTACAATCAGGAAGTGTAATGGCATCTTGAGAAATAGGGGAATTTTTATCGTGGCTCAATAAATTGGAAGCTGAGAAATTCTGCCGCGGTATATACTCTTGCAAAAAAGATGTTGATTATGGAATCGGCACTTTTGTCCGGAACTGGATATACCTCTGGCCACAGGCTATAACAATCCACTATGTGTAAGAGAAAAACATTTCCTGAAACCGTTCTAGGATGAGGTCCCGAGATATCTAAGCTTATCTTCTGCATGGGAAATTGTGGAATATCTGTCTCCTGTAAGGGACATCTGATTGCTTTCATATTTCTCAACCTGCATTTCTCACAGGCATCAACGTGCTTATAAATGCTCTGAAATAGATTCGGCCAATAGTACTTGGTCCTGAGGGCATTAAATAATTTATCTCGACCAAGATGACCGTTGTTATCATGGTATGCCTTTAAAACCTCAATTTCTAAATGTTTCGGGATGTATTTCCTCAGTCTACTCTCTTCCCCTTTTTCACTCACATAATACAGCTGTCCGTCCTCGTGTAATTACTAATTCTATGAATCTCTTCTTGAGATTGTTTTCGCCTGTTTCTCTCAGTTTCTGCTTTATTTCTCTTACTCTGGGTCCAGTTATTGTTCACTTTTCATATTAAAGTGTAATGAACACGATTCATCTGTTACTTGTTCCGAATCCTGTTCTGTTTGAGAACTTTCTAAAGTTTGTCTATTTAACTTACCCGAATCTAATATGTTTACTTACCAGTTCCGATCGTCTATCTCCGGTTCACCTTCGTCCTCTGCATCAGATACCTCTGGATAGGGAATTCTAGATAACAAGTCGGCACATGTATTTTCCTTGCCTGAAATATTTTCAACTTTTGCATTATAACCTTGCAAATTCAGTGCCCATGTTTGTATTTTTCTGTTCTGCACTGGAGCCTCTAATAAGGAATGTAATGGCATGTGATCAGTTTTGATTACGAAAGTGGCGTTATGTAAATAGTAATTCAACTTTTGCAAAGCATAATGAATAGCATAAGCTTCTTTTTCTACTGTCGCCCATTTTCTTTGTGACCTACTAAGTTTATGAGAAAGAAAATAGATCGGTCTTTCATTCCTAACTCCTGGTATTCCTGAATGTTCTCTATCATATCGTTGAGTTAAACATGCCCCTATGGTGGGATCTGAAGCATCTGTATATAAAGTCAATTGTTTGTCTAAGTCTGGATGTGCCAGTAATGGAACTACCGTCAAACTATTTTTAAGGAAATCAAATGCCCTCTGACAATCTTCGTTCCATTTAAATCTTGCATATTTGCAGGTTAAGTTGGTAATAGGTTCTGCTATTTGTGCGAAGTTTGGAATAAATCGTCTGTAATATCCACACATCCCGATAAATGCTCTTACTTCCCTTACGTTGGTCGGGGGAGGTAACTCTTTGATCACTTTCACTTTGTCTTGATCAGGTTTGATTCCTTCTCTATCTATAATGTAACCCAAGTATTTAGTTTCTGTTTTTAAAAACTCACACTTACTCAACTTTAATTTTACTTGGTGTAGTCTTAACCTATCAAAGACTAATTTTACATGTTTCAGATGGTCTTGCACGTCTCCTGCTGTATAAATTAAGATGTCATCTATATATGCCAATGCGAATTTTTGCCATCCTTCTAACACCTGGTTCATTAGCAACATATAATGAGGTGGCGCTGTTCGTACCCCAAACGGCATACGTAAAAATTCGTAAGAACCCACGTGAGTGCAGAAGGCGCTTTTCTTCTGAGCATCAGGTGACATGGGAATACACCAGAATCCCGACCTAGCATCTAGAGTGGTAAAGAAAGTGGAACCATTAAGCAATCCCAAAATGTCATCAATTACTGGTAATGGCTAAGCTACATTCTTGGAGATTTTATTCAAGGTTCTGTGGTCGCAACAGAAGCGATGTGAACCATCTTTTTTAGTCACTATTACGATTGGCGAAGACCATTCTGATTTCGATCTTACCATAATCTCTGCTTTTAGCATATCTTCAATTGCTTTCTCTACTATTTCTCTATTCCGTAAAGGGGTTCTATAAAGCTTTAAACTGATTGGAGAGTGATTTCCAGTGTCTATTTCCATGGTGACTGTATTGGTCTTACCCAGCTCCAGGTCATTGATTGCGAAAACATCCTGATTTTCCTTCACTAATTCTTCCAAAATAATTTTATATTATTGTGAGGTTTTCAACTGTGTAAGCAATTCTTGCTCCCTACTCAGGCTCTGCATTTTCTTATCTATTGAGTTTACCTAAATTGGCTGTTCCCTCAACAGACGAGGTACATCTTTATTATTCTTAATTGCCATATTCGACCTATATCCATTCCCAGTAGTGTGTTCTTCACAGGGATTGTTGACAGGATTTTCTACATACACATCTTCTGATGTTTCTTCTCTTCTTGGTGAAAATGTGACATTGGCGTCATTTGCTATTCTGGCAATCACACATCCCCTACACAATTTAATTGCCTTCCCTGTATTGTTTATAACCATCACTGGGAAGTTAAAACGTTTCTCTAACGTCATTATACCGTCAGGGACTTCTAAGCCAGGTTCATCTATTACTTCACTTTCTAACTCTGTTATCCTTACTGTCTGACCTGCCGAAAATAGGGATTGTCTTTCATTTTTGCTTGTACCAAGTTGATAGTTTGTGGTTTTAATGTCATAGTCTTTTTTACTCTAATTAGAGCTAATATATGCATATCCTCTTCTAACTCCACGTAAACATTCTGAAATCTCAACTTACGCAAATCAAAATAAACCCTTACTCCGTTTTCACTAAAAAAATCTCTGCCTAAAATCATATTCCTGTTTAGATTTCTGACTACATGGAAAACGTGTTTAACATTTATTCCTCCCAACTTAAAATGTATTATCGTTTGACCAACTACCCCTAAGGTTTCCCCGGTAACAGAGTGAAGAGTGTCTTGATTGTTTAATATTTTGACATTTTTCATAATGTGGAATAAAAAATTTTCTTTGATGACACTCACTTGTGCTCCTGAATCGATCAGTGTTCTGATTCTAAATTTTCCAATCTCTGCTATACATGAACTCGGGTCAGTTATATCCACAGTAGGCCTGTTTTATCTCTCAACCTGAGGCCAAACCACCCTGCATTCCTTATTATTCGTAGTCTTTGCACCTGAGTAATTGATATTTTCTTTAATTCTTGGGACCTTTTTATTTTCCCCCTACCGCGGGCCCTGTTCAGTAAGTGGGACGCCAGTTTCCCTTATTTTCTGTCCTTCCGAAATTTCTTTCCATTTCTCTAAAATTTCTATTTTGCCTCCCATTATCAAGATTCCGTGTATCAGACCTACCGCTCCTGTTGTTGCAACATCTAAAAGTATGTCCCTCTCTGGCCACAATTCCAACAAACCATACCTGAAGTATTTACTGTCCCTCTTTCAGGAGTTCTCATATTTAGCATATGCCTCTCCCTATTCGAAATCCCCTTCACTTATTTCTTGCCAGTGTCTGTATTTCAGCTCTAGGTTCATTCACTCTATTATTTCTGCTCCATCCACATCTTGCCTGCCCTACTTCCATAGGTTCTTCTATTCTTTGTTCATTATTACTTCCTATTTCTCTCCCTACTCGTAATCTAAATCTTCTTCTTAAGCTTTCCTCTTGTATAGCTATATCCACTGCTTGCGACTAGCCTTATCGGGTTTTCCCTCATTAACTTAAACTTTAGTCCATCTGAGCGTAACCCATCCACAAATATCCCCACTAACATTCTTTCTACTTCTTCACCCTGCACATTTTGTCCCAAAAATGCCTCTTCTGCCAAATTTACTAATCTGTCACTATATAGTTGTACACTCTCTCCATTCTCCTGTCTAGACTGTCTTAAAACTGAGAAGGCGTGTTGGGGATCTGTGATCTCTGCATATTTATGGGCTAAATCATCTTTAAACTGTTCCCAGGTTTCCACCACCCCTCTATCTAATTTCCGTCTAATGTGATCTGAAACCGGTGTCAAGCTACTCTGATACGCTATCTTCTTCTTCTCTTCGTCGGTAGCTCCCATCAAAAAAGCATATTTTTCTATGGCTACCATCCACTTCTTAAAATTTTTTGCCTGACCATTAAACTTTTCTATGTCAGTACCCACTCCTTGTTGTTTCAAAGACATATCCAACCTGTATATAGCTCTCCCCATGCCCCCTAATACCTGAGTTAACGAAGCCTCGTCCTGTTCCATGCTGCAACACTTATAACTAAGACTAATCAAATTTATAATTAATATAATTAACTATAGTCTATGCACCGTGCATGCGAGTCCTAGTTCCAGCGTGACACCCCGACAGTAAAAAATAGCAGCTAGGTCAACTCAGCGAGCTCCAGGAAAGCAGCTAGGTTAGTGTTAGTCCTGCAACACAACAGCACCCAGGAACAGCAACGACGTCGATAACACAGTGAGGAATGATTGAATGTATCAGCCACCCAGGGACGGGCTCTTGAAACACGACAAGGAACGATTGAATGTATCAGCCACCCAGGGACGGGCTCTTGAAACACGACAAGGAACGATTGAGTGTATCAGCCACCCAGGGACGGGCTCTTGAAACACGGCAAGGAACAATTGAATGTATCAGCCACCCAGGGACGGGCTCTTGAAACACGACAAGGAACGATTGAGTGTATCAGCCACCCAGGGACGGGCTCTTGCAACACGGCAAGGAACGATTGAATGTATCAGCCACCCAGGGACGGGCTCTTGAAACATGACAAGGAACGATTGAGTGTATCAGCCACCCAGGGACGGGCTCTTGAAACACGACAAGGAACGATTGAATGTATCAGCCATTTCTCACCCCTGGACACATCGAAAGAAACGTGTAGCAGTTTCGCCCCTTGACAGGCGTTCAATAAAAGTGTAAGGCCGTGCCACAACTCGCTTCTGAGCAAGCTCTAGAGAAATCTTGAAACGGCCGGAGTTCTACCCTTGCAGTTTGTGGAGCTCCGTGGCAACCCAAGAAACCGACGGCAGATCTAGTTATGGCTCGGGGGGAGCTCAGGAACAAGGTGGCCCTTCGGATATTCGTTATTCCACTGCCACGACAGTCCAGGTTCAGATCCTGGTTGCGTGGGCGCCAAATTGACTACACCCTTTAACAGTGTTGTAGGGGAAGTCAAAGGCGTGACGTAATTCAATGGTAGCAATGATTGTAGAATTCTTTGCGCTGCTGTATATTCAATTATAAGTCCAAGCGCTTTACAAGTCAGATTCTATTGCGTTTATTCGTGTGTTCGTACAAAAGCAGGTTCACAAATCAGCATGGCCACAAAAGCTCTGGGTCCCGGTTCAGAATTATAAAAAGGCTTTACAAAATCTTCAACTTTACAACTAAATCTTGCCAGATGGTGATTCTCACAGTGTAGGCATTGAACAGTACACTGCTACTTGAGACGATGATCCAAAGGTTCTGTCCCATAGCCAAGTGATCACCCCCCTATGACTCTACTCCACGCATCATCAGGAGACCGTGCTAAATCGTGCACAGCCCACTTTTCACCTTGCACATTAAGTGCCATGCTTTGCTTTGCCTTTGGAACCCCTGACCTTTTGCCTTACGAATCCATAACAGTGGCACACTGTTACAGTTGTGAATGATTAGTAGTATTACTCTTCGCTGGCTGTTGAACGAGGGGACGAAGCATGTATGGAAATGTCCTGGGTGCAGTGATGTCGGCTCAACTCAACTCAACTGAATGCTCAGCATCCTCCATCGTACAATGATAGCTGAAATGGCCTTTTCTGCCACATTTGAAACAGATAATGTCCTTCCTTCTGTCCTTCATTGGCCTGCTGGATGGTTGTGCGTCACAATCAGCTATTTTGTACCTCTAGCTGCCACAATAAAAGCATCCAGAATAACTATTCTGACCACCACCCTTGCAGCATATTGGTGGAGAAAGGCAGAACCAGGCAGTACAAGTTAACGGTCAAGACTTTCCAGTATGACAGTACAGGGCAAGATGTGGTGAGTAAAATAAGATGTGACAAGTGCAGAAAGCTTCAGGGCAGGAAAAAAAAGCCGGGAGCAGCCACCGTGGTGGAATCTTGAGGTGGAGAAGGCGTGGTTGGATAAACGTGGTGCTGTAAGGAGATGGCAAAATGCCAAGAAGAACAGAGCTGGCAATCCCAGTCCCTGTATGCACTTAGAAAGAGAGATGCACACAAAAGTAAGCTATTTAAAAAAAACTGGTCAAGGTGGTTAAAAGTGAAAAATGGGCAGAGGTGTGTCAAAGAGTAAGCACAGACAAGTCACTGAAATTGTTCTGGCGACTACATAAAAGCATGAGCGGGGTAGTCAAGAATAAGAGCATTTCTGACTTCCAAGGTGCTGACCTCATCTGGCAGAGGACTCACGAGCACAAGGGCAAAGCCCTCTTTGAACACTATCTGGAGCAGAACAACCAGACAGACATGAGAGGCCGAAATCTTTCCAAGGAGATCACGTCAGACAGGTGCAAGGCTCAAAACACTTCGGATGAAGACACAGTGACAGTGAAAGAAATCAAGGCTGTGCTTCGACGATCAAAAAACAGCGCTCGAGGGCAGATGACATAAGATACAACGACATCAATAGGTGTACCAACAATGAGCTAGAGAAACTAGCAGACATGTACAACAACAGTATAGGGAGTGCTAGCATCAAGGAGGAGTGGTTACACTGCTATCTGATTCCCTTGCCGAAGCCTGGCAAAGACCACACAAAAATTCTGGAGAAGTTTATTGCCATGAAAATATCAAGCTAGCTAGAGAAGCAAGGTGTTTTCCCACCTACCCTGGGTGGGTACCGTCCATGTAACATGCAAGAAATCTTTTTCTAACTTTCAAGGACAGTGAAGGTGTGTTCACTTGAGGACTTAGAACCTGGAGAGGAGTGGGTACAAGTGCCAACAGATTTCTGTACGTCCTTTTCAGCATCCAACTAGACAGAAAATGCAGACAAGAAAATCTGGCTGCTGTGGAGGCGGAAGGACAGGCATTGATCTTCGAAAATTCTTTAGAGGGTTATGCTGTCATTCACTAGGGCATGTTTCCTTAGTGACTGTCAGGTTCTCACATTTAAGGATGAATCTGGCTCGCTTGACCTAACATATGCGAGACATACACAGTCACTGAATGATTCGACTGGACACACGGTAACACTAAGTTCAATAGTTTATTTACACTTCACATGTAACACAATCTACTTCGGCATGTTGCCGGCATGATGTGAATACAATAATACATACAGTTGATGAATCAATCCACTCACAGACTCAAACCATAGCCGCACAGTCTTCCATCTTCTCACAAGAGATACTAGCAATCGACATTCGGGCACAGCAACAATACAAGCCTCTTTCATACAGCGTCTGTCCGGTCCGAATACCCAAGCCTCGTCTGCCGTTTCTCGCTCTGAGCACTTGCCCTGTGGGATCGAGTCCAGCGGGAATTGCGTGCATCACACTTGCACTCGCTTGACCGCTGTCGGTTACTCTAACTCACCAGCGAACCTGTGGATGGGTAACTGTGGTTTGCCTGGCGCGCGTAACGACGCCGCGGCACAACAATGGGGGATTATGACATGCTCCCCACCCCACTTTCATAAAAGGTATCACCTTGTATGTACGCACTTTGTAAACTTAGGGGTAATATTTTAACCCCGTCAGAATCTTCCCATTAGTTGTCGTTGATGCATTGGCATAGATTTAATTGAAATACATAGGTAATGCATGATATATGTATTTTAACTCATGTGGTGTCAAACAGTAACACCTCCCAAGTACCATTCTCTCGATGGATGATGACGTCTGTTGTAATTTTGACACAGTTAGACCGGTAGCACCAGCATTACATGCAACTACCTCGCAACCAAAATAAAAAAAATTCAAATACGTCCGGAGACGTCAGGTTAAACTGTAAATCGTCCCAAAATGAGACGATTTCAACCTTAGAGTCCTACCCAACTTTGGTCGGGACATCTCATGTTGGTCTACAACTTTAGCCATCTTCTCCATGCCCAGCTGATGTCATCTTGGAGTGTTGACAACCTGGCAACACAAAGGCTATTTTTATACCTTACACATTACAACGTATTTCGATTTACTGCCCTTTGGTGTAATATTTGACAACAATTAAATAAAAGGGAAATAATTTAAACATGTATTACATACAATAAATTTCATTTATCTATATATTTCTCAGCGTCATAGCTTGATGCTTCTTTACAATAGCGAAATAAATGTCGCTACTGTGAACAAGTTGATCAAGATATGATTCTCAGATTACAATACTACAAAAATCGTAATACACAATTCGCGTATTTTGAATTCGTGTTTCACAAATATTTTACATGCGTCATTGCTTTTTGGGTTTTTGTTTATAGTCTGCTATAATTTTGTATAAATTTCTAACTTTCCGGAAGTACACACGCAAAGCTGATGTAAACGAAAGTTCTTCACACACCTGTTCCGTAAGGATGTAATAATACTCGGAATGTCAGGTTGATCTAACTAGTTGGTGTGTTCGATGACTCGTTGGTAATACACTTGTTCCGCATGGATGTAATAATAATCAGAATGTCAAGTAGTTCTAGCAAGCCGGTGTGTTCGATGTTTCGTTGAAAACTTCTGGATTACACTGTTCTATGGTGGTTTAACTGTCACAGTTATGTTTCAATCACTCGTTCGATTTAGTTCGGATTAAAATGTCACTGGATAAGTCCTGTTTACAGGTACCACGGATAACTTAACTTGTTCACTTGAGGTAAGTAATGAACACATGTGGCACTGTTCTTTGTTCGTAATATTTACAATTAATACTGTTCACTTTCTACCACATACTACGCACTTATACAACACAATTATCACATTATAAAATATAGCATTATTTACACTGGGATCTGGTCCCTATCACATAATTCACAGCTTCCCTGAAAAAACTTCATTACTGGCTGTGATGGTCTGAGTGTTTTGACACACTGCACTCAGACAATAAGTGGCTACTGGGTATAATCGGGACAACGTGACAACAGATCAGCTAATGTATTCAGTTTGCCTGGGATGTGCCTCACTTCAAAACTATAGTCTTGAAGCAAAAGAGACCATCGAGCTATCATGTGGTTAGTCGGAGCACCTGATGTAATGATCGTCAAAGGACTATTATCTGTTTCCACAATAAAATGCCTCCCAAGGAGGAATCTGGACAATTTTGTGATGGCAAATACAAGAGCGAGTGCCTCCTTCTGAGGTGTGGACCAACTTCGTTCCCTCGTTTTGGTAATATACAGGATGCAAAATGCCGTCACTTTCCTGTAATAGTACAGCCGCAATCGCCACGGAGCTCGCATCTGTGCGCAATCTGAAAGGAATATGCAAATTTGGCAATTTGAGAATGGGATTCTTTGAACTATTCTCGGAAAAATAGGATAATACTTTATCGAATGCAAGTTTCAGGCATTCGCTGCTTACAATCTTATTTGGGTGTTCTTTTTTTAGTATGTTAGTAAAACTTTCAGTCAGTTCAGCGAAATCTGGAATGAACTGTCTGTAGTAATTTAGCAGTCCTAACACGCTTCTGACTTGTTTCTTTGTAGTCGGAAGTGATAGTTTTAGAATCTTTGACACGATGTTGTCGTCAGGTGTGACAAAGCCATTAGAGATCTTATAACCCAAAAAGGAGATTTCTTGGTAGGCTATGTCAACTTTGGCAGGTTTAACTGTCAGTCCGTGTTGTCTAATACGGTCAAACATCTGCTGTAATGTCTTATATGGTCTGTCATTGTCTTTGTGTGTACACAAATGTCGTCCATGTACGAGATGATGTTCGTTATGTCTGTCAGTAATACTCTGGTCATGCGTACGAATGTTGCGGGTGCGTTTACAAGCCCAAATGGTAATTTGCACCATTCGTACAGTCCTCAAGGTGTGGCAAATGCTGTCAGGTGTCTGCTTCTGTTCGTCTACCGGTATTTGCCAGTAACCTTTTGTCATGTCCAGTTTCGTAAAGTATCTAGAGTCTGTCAGTTCCGTCAGTAGTTCTTCACAGTTGGTCATTGGTTCTAAATCCAACTGTGTGATCTTATTTAATCGTCTGTAATCTACACAGAGTCTTATTGTGTTGTCCTTTTTGCGCACTATGACTATTGGAGAACAAAAATGTGACTGTGATCGTCTGATAATGTGGTTCTTTTCTAAGTCTATAATTTCTTGATGTAGTTGTTCTTTGTAATGTATGGAAATGGAGTATGGTCTGCATTTTATTGGTGTGCTGGATGTCAAGATAATGTGGTGGTGTACTAAGTCTGTCTGTCCTGGTTGGTTAGAAAAGATGGTATTGTAGTCTTGTATTAATTGTCTGCAACTGTCAGTCTCTGCTTGTGTTAGCTGAGGGTTGATTTTAATGTCTTGTAAACAATTTGTCGTGTCTAGTGCTGGTGTTGGTATTTCGTCGGTCTCCTCGTCGTCTTCATGGTCAATTATGGTGGTGCTGGCTGCTGTCTCATCTTGGTCTTCGTCTCTGTTGTAGTATGGTTTTAGCATGTTGACATGGAATATTTTACGTTTGTCTTTGACTGCAATTTCATAGTCAACTGTCGAAATCTGTCTTAGTACTTTGAATGGCCCTTGCCATGAGTCTGTTAGTAAATGTCGGTCGCTCGGTAGAAGAAGTAGAACGTCCTGTCCAGGTGTCAGCGTTATCATCATGTTTCCTTTGTTTGCGTATTGTCTGTAGATCGCACCAGATTTCTTAAGTGCTTCCTTTGCTATGATACAAGATCTCATTATTCTTTCACGCAATGATGTAACATGCTCGTATGATGATATGGGTTTATGTACAGGTGTAGTTTCAGTTAACATGGAGTTGTATATACATAATGGGCCGCGTGGTTTGGCACCATACACAAGCTCAAATGGTGAAAAACCGGTGCTGGCATGCGGAACTTCGCGGTAAGCAAATAATATGGCAGGCAAATAGGTATCCCAGTCTTCGGGATGCTCTTCTGTGACTTTAGACAGCATATGCTTTAAGTCCCCATTAATCTTCTCTATAATCCCAGTGGAGTGGGGATGATATGGGCTGTTAAAGCATTGCTTTACACCTAACATTTTGGTGAAAGCTTGCGTTGCTGTCGCTATAAATTGACTTCCACGGTCAGATAAGATAGTGTCAGGGAACCCTACTCTTGAGAATATATGGAAGAAAACTTCCATCACTTCCTTGGCAGTTATGTTCTTTAGGGGAATCGCTTCTGGCCATCGACTACAAAGATCAATTGTCGTAATTATGTATCTATTTCCTCTAGATGTAACGTGATTTAGAGGACCTACAATGTCAACCGAGATCTTCTCAAAGGGTCTACTGGCTAAATCTGTAACCTGTAATTCAGCCTGTGGGTGTTTACCCTTTTTCACTAGTTTTTGGCAGATGTCACAGGATCTGCAATATTGTTTTGTGTCATTGCAGAATTTTGGCCAATAAAACTGTGTTAACAATCTAGATCTGGTCTTAGAATATGCCATATGCCCTGCAAAAGGTATATCATGTGCAATATGTAAGGCCTATTTACGGTATTCAACTGTTAGTACCGTTTGCTCTGTGGTATGGTTGCCTCTGGTATAGTACCTTGTGAGGATGCAATCTTTCAGAGCAAAATGCCATCTTGCATTTT
This sequence comes from Cepaea nemoralis, assembly GCA_014155875.1. Lineage (NCBI taxonomy): Eukaryota > Metazoa > Mollusca > Gastropoda > Stylommatophora > Helicidae > Cepaea > Cepaea nemoralis. The sequence continues at coordinate 70,335 of JACEFZ010024825.1, forward strand.
TGGTTAACCTTGGCTTTTGGCCTATCAGATTAAAATATTTAACCAATGATGGGTCAGCCTTTTGGGCTTCTATTAAGTTCTCCTTCATGGTTTTTGAAGGAAGTAACACTGGGCTTAGCATTTGTAGTGCCTCAGTTTGATCAATTTGATCTTGCACTCTAGCAGCAGATCTAGTTACTGCGTTAACATTATCGGTAACATGACATGGTGGTGAATGAATTACATCAATGGATTCATGTGATGATATTACAGAATTGGCTACAATGCATTCATTCAATGATATCACACTCTCACTAATGCAGTTAGATGGAGATGATGGTACATCATCATTAACACACTTGGCACTAGATGTTATGGTGTTATGAGGCATATCATTTACCTCAGGAAGGTTCCCTACAATGACATCACAACATGGGTTGGATAATGCTGCACATTTGACCTTTCCTGTGATGAATGGGGTGTCAATATATGCCCATGCCAGTGGATACTTCTCGATGTTCCCAGAGAAGGTTCTGCATGTTATGTGTTTGCCTGTATAGTCTGTAGGCAATATGAACCGTCTTTTTACACCGATAAGAGTGCTGCCGCTGTCCCGTAAGACTGTAGCAGATTTGCCATTAACATATCCCTGGTGGATGTTAATCTTGCCTTTGGAGTCTATCACCAAGTTAGCTTCTTCGTTGGTGATAGGTATTGAGTGGCCACATGTCAAAATGCCATCTTCATGAAATTGATTACAGGTGGTACATTTTTCTACTTTAAACGTATCAATAGTCTGTGCTGAGTTCACAGGGTGATCTTCAACCTCTTCATCTTCTGAGGAAGAGCTATCGAACATGGCTGCATTAGCCTTCTTGGTCATCTGTTTGCCTAAACAGGAATGGCGCCAGTGACCATACGCTTTACAGAGGAAGCATTTTCTTTGGTGTTTATAGCTTCTTCGCTCTTTGTCTTGCTTATTTACGTAGTTTTGCAAGTATTTTAGATATTCTGGGTTCTTATCACACATATCTGTTGATTGCGTGGTCCTTGGCAAAACCTACATTGCTGGTATTTCTCAGTATTAGGCTTGAATGATCTTTGCCTATTGTAGGGCTCTGATCTTGGTTTGTCATGTGTAGCAGCTGCCACAAAAGTTATGTCAGTCAACCCACTGGAAAAACAATGCTTATTGGCTGTAAAATAGCCAGAACCTCGCTTTTCTATCTGTTCTACAATTTCACACTGACATTCTAGCAGAAACTTGGAAAATGGAGGTGGAAGAGATGAGATGATGTTATCTCTGAGGATGAGATCTTTTAATTTATTAAAGTTATCAATCTCAGACAGCCATTTGCTGAAAATATCCTGTACTACAGAAATGTAGTCAGAGAACGTTTGTGTAGGTTTTGGAGATAGCTTACTAAATTGTTCTCTGTAGCCTGCTTCATCTAACAGGAAATGTGACATAATTTTTGACTTTATGTACTGATAATCTTTTCTGAGATCTTTAGGGATGGTCTCTATGACTTTCAGAGGCTCCCCTTGATAAACTTTTCATGTATATTATGTTCCATTCCGTTTCTGGAATCTGGTAATGGTCCATTAATGTTTCAAAGTTCTGGGTAAAGGCTGCTATGCAGTCTCCCGAGGTATAGTTTCTAACGATCCCTTGGTACTTTTTGTACTGGTTTTCTTTGTCCAGTCTTTCTGATTTACGAGACTCTTTTTCTACAGCTGTTTCGGCTTCAAGCTGTTTGATTTTCAGCTGGAGTTCAAGCTCTTCTCGTTTACTTTGAGCTACTATTTCTGCTTTCTTTATCTCAGCATCTAATTCTGCCTGCTTAGTTTTTGCAGTCAACTCCAATTCTGCCTGTTTCATAGCCGCTTCTGCTTGTTTAGTTTTTGCAGCCACTTCCAATTCCGCCTGTTTGGCAGCTCTTTCAGCCGCTCTTTCATTGCGGTCCCTTGCTTTTTCCTGTGCTAGGAGATGTTCTGAATATTTTGTTTCACTCCATTTTGTTAACTCATCACCAGTTAACTTTAACTTTAAACCCATCTCAATTAAATCATTTAAAGTCGACATGATGGAATATTTCAATGAAAATGAATTCCTTACACGCAATTTTGTTATAAAGTGTTAGTAAGTTGAACAATTTATCCAATATTCTTAAATTTACAGCGCGTGCCTAAACTTGCATACAAAAGTATATGAAAAAGGTAATACTTAAGTGCTCTGGAGACACTGGAGAATGGTGAAAACAGGGCCAGAGACTGTAGGGTCGTTACCGTTCGCACAAATGACCTCTACGGGTAACAGTATCAGGTGACACACGAAAACCTGTTTACTTTTGGAGGAAAAAATTTTAGAATCTGTGTTTTTGTGAGGTGTATGTTTGTCACTAAGTTTTAATTTAGGTTTGCATGCCGTCGAGTGTTATTGTTGGTCGTAGTGTTGTCTGTTCAACAATTTCCACAAGTATCTTTCTTTCCTGAACTTTCTGCTTCCACACGCTACACAACTACTTTCACGAAGACAAGTTAGCCATGTTTAAACGTTCAGTAACTATGATGATACATCGCTTATACACAAATTAAATGATCAACTTTAGTAAGGACGTAAACATCATATTTATCATTTCACGTGGACAAGTTACATACGATCACAATTTTAAGTTTAACTGATCCAACACGGACGAACAACCTATGCTCACTTATGATTTACTCAATGGTAGACAACAGCTATCACGTTTATACGTTTGGCTTAAATCAACAAGAACGAGCTACCCACGTCTACACATTCATTTCTTATGAGGACGAGTTATTAATGTTCACATATATGGTTCAAATCCGACAAGGACGAGCTACCCACGTTCACACATGTCAGGTTCTCACATTTAAGGATGAATCTGGCTCGCTTGACCTAACATATGCGAGACATACACAGTCACAGAATGATTCGACTGGACACACGGTAACACTCAGTTCAATAGTTTATTTACACTTCACATGTAACACAATCTACTTCGGCATGTTGCCGGCATGATGTGAATACAATAATACATACAGTCGATGAATCAATCCACTCACAGACTCAAACCATAGCCGCACAGTCTTCCATCTTCTCACAAGAGATACTAGCAATCGACATTCGGGCACAGCAACAATACAAGCCTCTCTCATACAGCGTCTGTCCGGTCCGAATACCCAAGCCTCGTCTGCCGTTTCTCGCTCTGAGCACTTGCCCTGTGGGATCGAGTCCAGCGGGAATTGTGTGCATCACACTTGCACTCGCTTGACCGCTGTCGGTTACTCTAACTCACCAGCGAACCTGTGGATGGGTAACTGTGGTTTGCCTGGCACGCGTAACGACGCTGCGGCACAACAATGGGGGATTATGACAGTGACTCAATGAGCATGCACAAAAAAATAGAAATGGAGTGGATCGGAAGAGAGTGGTTGCTGTCTCTGGAGCGGTCTCGACTGGCAAAGATCAGTTTATTTTCATGCCAGGGCATGCAGGTGTACAAGGAAATGAGGGGACTGACAAGCTCGCAGGTAAGGCTATTGTGGAAGACGGATGAGCCAAGGACCAGGCTGACATTCTGAATGCTTTACGAGAAGTAAGTCATTCGCAAGAACCAAATGATGACAGGGAATCTACAACCATGGACAGGATGCGAGAACAGCAAATTAAAAGAGGTTAAAAGAGGTAGTTTCACCAAGTGGATAATTTTAAATACCTAGGGGCATTTATAACAACAGATGGAAGATGCACAACAGAGATTAAAAGCAGAATAGGGCAAGCGAAGGCTGCATTTCAGAAAATGAAGACTATCTTATGCAATAAGTCAGTATAATTGAATGTAAGAAAGAGAGTGCTGAAGTGCTATATAGAACCTGTTTTGCTGTATGGCTGTGACTCTTGGAATGTAAATGAACAATTTAGGAAGAGATTTGCAACAACAGAGATGTGATTCCTGAGAAGAATGTTGCAAATTCCTTGGACTGCCGAAGTAAATGACAACGACTGCCTGAAAGAGGCTAATGAAACTAGAACATTATATACAACAATAAGAAAGAGACAAAGAGGTGTTTTTGGTCATGTGATGAGAAGAGAGGCATTGGAGAACATCATGATAACTGGAAAGATCTAGGGAAAGAGAGGCAGAGGTAAAGCAAGAGAAATGATGCCTGATTGATTGAGACAGTGGCATGGAGGATTATCAATAGCGGAGTTGATCCAGAAAACCAAAGACCGAGATCTGTGGAAAGTCATTTCTTCTTCTTTCGTTCACTTGAAATATGTCTACAGCTGCAATGTTGTCTCTTGTATGAATTTAACTGTCTTTTTTAGTTCACGCAAGCGGTCCATAAAGTTTATCTTCCACTGTTGTCTCTCTAGGCCAGAAGGTTTCCCTAGATATGTTGTATATTTGGGCAGTCTTGGAGTATGTGCTCTGATGTCTGCTGACACCAATCCACATGTGCACATCGAACAGCATTTTGTGCTGACCCATCTGAGTAGACTCGGATCCAGAGGTCCTGTGGGTATTCTTCATCAAGGAAGCTGAGAGTGGCTGTACTGCGTGGTACGTAGTTCTGTTCTTCCTTGTCAAATATTCCTCTCATCTTTGTCTGGATTTGTAATGATAGTCTATATTCATCTTTCCACGGAGTTCGCTCTGGAATAGTTTTCAGGGGGATACCAACTGTAGGCAGATCGGTGGTTTCTCTGCAGAGTCGTTTGGCCTGGTGGATAAAACTACTTCTTTTCAACCGCCCCATAGCTAAGTTTTCAAATCTGTTCTTCATAGGGTGGCTTGGCAAGCTTAGGAACTTTTCTGCTTGTATTAGCGTTTTCGTATCTCTGTTCTCTCTCAGTGCTTGTGTCCTCCCCATCTTCTCCATCTCCACTATAGGGGTTGTTCTAATCCCTCCTGTGATGACTCTAAGTGCTTGATTTTGCACCTTGTCCAGCTCTTGTAGTGTGGTTTTTGATGCTGAACACCACGCAGTTGACCCATATTCCAGGTGTGGTCGTATACTCTGTTGATAAACTTTGCTAAGTATTTTCCCACTGGTTCTCTATGTGGTTCTACTTAGTTTTCTCAGGATGGCTATTTTCCTTCTTGCTTTTGCTACTGCTTTGTTGATGTGCTTTCTCCATGTCAGCCTGCCATAAAATGTTACTCCAAGGTATGTTGGTTCTTTATCTTCTCTTAGGGGTGTTCCATTTATCTGGATGATTCCTGCCTTTTGTTTTGAAGAGAGGGTAAATAGAGTGGTGCTGCACTAGTCAGTGTTTACGCTGACACATCATCTATTTGCCCATGCAACAAATGCATCTACAGCTCTTTTAGCGATCTGGTGGCCACTGATGCGTGTTCATTTGTGCTCCACAGAACCAGGTAATCAGTTTACATTGCCACTTTAATTCCATGTGGTAGATCAGCAACACGATCATTGATGAAGATTAGAAAAAAGTGTGGGGGACAAGACTCCACCCTGGGGAACACCGTGACGCAGTAGTATTTTCTTGCCCTTGAGTTCCTCTATCTGTACTTGGGCTCTTGTTTTGTGCAAGTATGCTTTCACCCATATGTACATTCTTCCATTCACTTTATAGTTTCTCAGTTTCTTCATCAGACCTTCTTTCCAGACTTTGTCAAAAGCTTTCTTCAGATCTATTCATGCAGCAAGCACCAGCTTCTTCTCTTGGAATGCATCCATCAATTTCTTGAGAGAGGTAGGTTGTCTGATCTTCCGTAGAGTAGCACTGCCTAAAGCCAGCCTACTGTGGCACAAGGATGTTTTCACTTTCAATGTACCACTGCAGTCTGTGATTGATGATGCCCTCCATTGTTTTGCAAAGACAGCTGGTGAGGCTAATTGGTTTGTAGCTAGAGGCAATGGAACTATCTTTCCCTGATTTTAGGAGGGGAATCATGATTGCTTCTCTCCAGGCTTGTGGAACACTGCCTAAGATCCAGTTGTTATTGAAGATCTGCAACAGCTTTGCTTTGGCCTCTGTTCCTAGGTTCCTGATCATTTCATTTAAAATACCATCAGATCCTGGTGACTTTCTCATTTTCAGTTTTGATATGGTTATCTCCAGTTCGCTGATTGTGTTAGGTGCCTCCTGAACCTCATGTACTTTTTCATTCTGTAATGTGTGTTGCCATTTCTCTCGAATCTCTTGTTATTTCTCTGGGCTGATTTTGGTATTGTTATCTTGTGCGAATGAGTCCGCAAAATGGCTGCTGCTTGCTTTCCTGTTAAGATGGTTCCATCTTTATGTAGTGCAATGTTTGAGTTTCTCCTTATGCCCTCATCGGTAAGTTGTTTTATTAGCTTCCAGAACTTTCAAAGTGTCTCTTTCAAAGTACAGTGACTCTGTTTTCTCCTGCCAGCTTGTCCGTCTAGCCTGCAGCTTGGCCCTTTGAAATTTGGCTTTTGCGTGCTGGTATTTATTGTGGTGCTCTTGGATGGGTTTGGTCTCTGCTTGTTTTCTACACACTTCCACATCATTATGCAACTTCCAGTTCACTACTCCAGTAGGGTTTATAATGTTTATGGGCTCCTCTTGGTACTGTTTCTCGTGCTGCCTGTAGTATGCATTTCCTAAACTCTTCAACTACTTTATTTATGTCTTTCTCAGTGTTCATGTTTCTAACCAGTATGCTGGTGCGATGCTTGTACATTGCCCAGTCTGCTTTCTTGTGGTTCCACCTCGAGAGGGTGCTGCTTTCACTTACAAGCTCATTTTCTACAGTTAGACTGGCCAGTGGTCACTGCCACCAAGTTGTTTCCCAATAATTCGTGTAATGTTCCACTCCAGATCTGGAGAATGAAAAGCCAGGTCAGGTGTAGTTGTAGTGTGCCATGATCTCGAGTAGAAAGTATGTGGGTCAGATGGCTTGTTAATCAAGATGTATCTATATCCTGCCAGTCTTCTAGTCTCTCTCCTCTCTGGTCCATGTGATCATGGCCCCAGCTCTGCGAGTGGCTGTTGAAGTCGCCACACACAATCATGTTTTCTTTTAATGGTAGTGTGTCTAGTGCCTGTGGGCAGTCACTTGGACAGTAGTAATTGATCAGATGAAGGTCTGTATTGCCTGTCTTAAGTTTAAGTGTCTGATACTCAGCCCATCTCATCTCATCTCATCATGTCCCTCTTGTACCTTGTGGTGTCGAGGTGAAGTATAAACAGCAGGAGAGTGCCCGCTTATGGGTTTCATGTATCAATATTCCCATGGACTCTGTTATTCCCTGCATCCATCGTTTATGTGGTCAGCCTCTTCCTCTGTTTCCCTCTGGTATTTACATAATTGCTTATTGTGGCATACTGTTAGTTGGTAACCTACATGCATGGCCAAACCATTTGACTTTCTGCTTTCTAATAAAATCTAGTGCAGCTGTAACCCACACTTTAGTTCTGATTTCTTCATTTCTGATCTTATCTCTTCTTGATACATTGAGTATTCTTCTCAGTAATCTCATTTCTGTTGTTGTGATTTTTCTTTTCTCTTTTTCTGTCATTGTCCAGGTTTGGCATTGGTAACATAGAGCTGGTAGGAAGATTGTGTTGTAAAGTGCTTTCTTAGTAGTTATTGATACATGTTTGTTCTTTAGTATTGGTGCCATTTGTCCAATGAGTTGGTTTGCCTTGTTGCATCTATTTTCGATCTCGTCTTCTGATTTGCCATTTGATGATATTATACTTCCTCATCATCATCATCATCATCAAGTGTCATGCCGGCTGGCGTAGGCGTTCATGGCTCTCCATAGATCTCAGGTCTTTGGTTTTACTGGATCAACTCTGCTGCTGATATTCCTCCATGCCACCGTCTCAATCCATCCAGCATCACTTCTCTTGGTCTACCTCTGCCTCTCTTCCCCTCGATCTTTCCAGTTGTTACGATGTTCTCCAATGCCTCTCTTCTCATCACATGACCGAGGAAAGCTGTTTGTCTCTGTCTTATTGTTGTATATAATGTTCTAGTTTCATTAGCCTGTTTCAGGCAGTCGTCGTTAGTTACTCTGGCAGTCCAAGGAATTCGCAACATTCGTCTCAGGAACCACATCTCTGTTGCTTCTAATTTCTTCTTAATTTGTTCATTTACATTCCAAGATTCACTGCCATACAGCAAAACTGGTTCTACATAGCATTTCAGCACTCTCTTTCTTACATTCAGTGACAGTGACTTATTGCATAAGATACTCTTCATTTTATGAAATGCGGCTTTTGCCTGCCCTATTCTGCTCCTAATCTCTGTTGTACATCTTCCATCTGATGTTATAAATGCCCCTAGGTATCTAAAATTATCAACTTGGTTAAGGATTTTCCCTTCTATTTCTATGTCACATTTTGGTGTCACCATTTTCTTTGATATTACCATTGTTACTGTTTTCTTGATATTCAAGTTGAGTCCTTTCCTTGCACTCTCTGTTACTACAACGTCTAATAATTGTTGTAGGTCTGTTGAATTATCCGCCACCAATACTGTGTCATCTGCGGAGAAAAGATCTGGTGACAAGACACACCCTTGTCGTACTCCTAGCTTTATCTGTTCGTAACTACCGTCTTTATTTCCCATTTTAATTGCTGCTACTTGGTTCCAGTAAATATTCTTTATTATTCTTAAATCGTTTTCATCAGTGTTGATATCTTCCAACATTTTAATCAGTTCATCATGTTTTACTTTATCAAATGCCTTAGTATAATCTATGAAGCACAAATATATGTCCCTCTGTTTCTCTATTGACCTTTCTATTAGTGTCCGCAATGTATAAATTGCATTGTTTGTGCCCTTTCCTTCCACAAATCCATACTGTTCTTCACTAATTTCCATTTTTATTTTCTTTTTGGTTCTTCTCATTATGATTCTGAGTAGAAGCTTAGTGATATGGTTTATAAGGTTAATTGTACGAAAATCTTCACAATCAATTGCTCCTGGTCTTTTTGGTATAGCTATAAATACAGATTTCAGCATATCACTGGGTAAATATCCACTGCTGTAAATATCATTCAACATTTTGGTTAATATATCTACTCCAAATTCTCCCAATACTTCTAATTCTTCTATTGTGATTTCATCTGGCCCAGCTGTTTTTCCTTTCTTCATACGTTTCATAGCGTCAGCGACTTCTTCTTTCAGAATAGGTGGACCTTCTAAGTTACTATCTTCTGTTAATTCCGCCCTTTCTCCTTCATATAATTCTCTTATATACTCATTGCACCTCTTCATTATAGCATCTTCCTCTAATATTATCTTTCCTGTTTTTGATTTCAAACACCCTGTATTTATTCTTATATTTTTTCCTGTAAGCTCACTGATTTGTCTGTGCATACTTTTTTGTATCTTTAATGGAATTTAATTCAATTTTTTTGCATTGCTCGTTTAACCAACTTTCTTTAGCCTTCCCACATTTATCTTTTATTTCTTTATTTATCTTAGCGTATTCTTGTTTGTAATTTTTATACTGTTTTCTTTTGTCCATCAGGTTTAAGATATCTTCATTCATCCATTTTTTCTTAGCTATTTTGCCTCTCTCTGGTAATACTTCTTTGCTAGTTTGATGAATGGAGTCCCTTAACATTTCCCATTGTTCATCTATACTCTGTATTTTAGTTATTGCATTGTACCTATTTTTCACAGTCACTCTGTATTGTTCTTGCATTTCTTTATCTATTTTTAGAACCTCTTTATTAAGTCTCATGTTCTTAACCATTTTTTCCCCTCTTTTTAATCTTACTTTTATTTGTCCACATAGTGGTACATGATCACTATTACAGTCAGCACCAGGCATTGTCTTTACATTAATTAAAGCATTTCTAAATCTTTTATTAATTAGTATGTAGTCAATTTGGTTGCAGTATTTTTTATCAGGGCTTATCCATGTGTACTAGTCGTCTTTTATGGTGTTTAAACCATGTGTTTCCAATTATCATATCATTGATATTTGCCCATTCTATTAGCTTTTTCCCTCTTTCATTTCTTGTACCTAAACCATAATTCCCCACTACATCCTCCATTTTTCCCTTTCCTACTTTTGCATTAAAATCACCAAGTATTATGTTTATTTCTTGTGATCCAATTTGAGCCATCACCATTTCTATTTTGTCGTAAAAGTGTTGTATTTCTTCATCACTACTGCTTGCTGTTGGTGCATATACTTGTATAATATTTATGTCTATTGGTTTGCCTTTGATTTTTACCATAATAACTCTATCTGAAATACACCAGTATCCATTAATTGACTTGGCTGTTTTTTCATCTAATATTATTCCTACCCCTTTCTCATGTGTCTTCCCTCCAGAATAAATTATTGTGTGATTGTCAGCTTTAATTTTGCCCGATCCCTTCCATCTCATCTCACTAACGCCTAGTATATTCATTTTCATGCTATCCATCTCTCTTAGAACATTGGTCAACTTTCCTAGCTCATTTAATGTCCTAACATTCCATGTTCCTACTCTAAATTTATTTATTCTAGTTAAGATTTTGCCATCAGTAGCTGGATGACGGTCTGGTGTCACCTGTGGCTCATGACTGTCCCTACCGGACGAGGATGCCCTAAGACAGCCATTAACGTCCTTCACTAACTTTGATTTATGTTTTGCCTAGGTTCCTTCTAGATACTTCCTAGGTACTTGAAACTCTTTACTTGTTTCAAGGGATGTTCGTTTAGGTAAATCGTTGTTGCTTTTTCTTCTTTAATTATAGTCAGTACCTCTGTTTTACTTGTGCTAATTTTCATGTTATGTTCCCTACACATTTCGTTTAGACTATTCATGTGGTGTTGTAATTCAGTTTCTGATTTTGCTATTAGTGCTTGGTTGTCCGCAAACAGGAGTTCTCTAATGGTTAGATTTGCAGATGGTTCTTCTTCTGTGTTCTCGTCATGCGGTGTTCTTGCGGTCTCTGTTTGGCTGGGTTCATTACATATGTTGTCTATATATGTTATAAACAAGAGAGGGGACACGACCTTGTCGTACTCCAGATCTTATGGTGAAGGGTTCTGAGTATCCTCCAGTTGCTCTCACTATACATTCACTCTTGTTGTATAAGCTTCTACATAGGTTCATTAGATGTGTACAGAGTCCATATTGTTTAAGGATTTCCCACAGCTTGTTTCTATCTACTCTGTCAAATGCCTTTTCTTGGTCGACAAAGGCTAAGTAGAGTGTTTCATTGAATTCGATTGATTTTTCTATAAGTTGTCTAAGAGAAAAAATGGCATCTGTGCATCCTTTGTTTTTCCTAAATCCAAGTTGTGTTTCGCTTAGCTGGGGTTCTATAATAGTTCTTAATCTATTTTCAAGAATTTTGCAAAATATTTTCCCAGTATGACTGAACAGTGAAATGCCTTTATATTGTGTGCAGTCTCTTTTGCTGCATTTGTTTTTCCAAATTGGGATAATTATGGCGTTTCCCCAATCTCGTGGTGTCTGTTTTTCTACCAAAATGTGATTGAATAGTCTATGTAGCCATGCTGTTCCTACTTCTCTTGCTGCTTTAATTAGTTCATTTGGTATTTCATGTTGTCTGGTGATTTGTTCAATGGGACTAATCTGACGGCTTCTGTAATTTCTACTTTCAGTATGTCTGGTTCTAGTTCTTCGGTGGCATCTGTATCGGTTTCTTGAATTCCTGTGACATCTAATGGGATGTTGAGAAGTTGTTTGAAGTACTGTTTCCATCTTATTAGGATTTGCTTTTGTTCACTTATTGGTTCTCCATTTTCGTTGTTAATTATTTCTGTTGGGTCAAAGGGTTCTCGTCTCCTCTGGTTCTCATTGGACTTATCATTTTATAGAAGTTTCTGGTTGCCTCCTTGTAGTTTTTATTTAGAGTTTCTCCATACTCCTCCCAGTCTTTTTTTTTTCTCTCTTTACTATTCTATTCACATGTCTTCTCGCTATTCTATATTCTATGTAATCGCATTCCTGTTTGCTCTTCGACCACTATTTATATTTTTCCTTTTTGTCTTTTACAGCTTTCTTTACTTACTGCGTTCCACCAACTTGTTATTTTCTTTATCCGTGTTTTGTGTTTTTTCGTGGTTCCACATGTTATCTTTGCAGTATTTAAAATGCTTGATTTGAACATCTCTCATTCTTCTTCCACATGTCTTTCTTTCTATAGGTAATTTTACAAAGATTTCAGTTAGCTATTTTTCATAATTTTCCCTTACTGAGCTATTTTTCATAATTTTCCCTTACTGCCTCGTCTTTGAAGTTATTTAAGTTTACTGATTCACATGGCGTGTATTTTCCTGGTCTTTGCTTCCTTCTACTGATGATTCTTATTGTGGCAACAACAGCTTTGTGGTCTGTGTTAATACCTAAGTTGGGCACTGCCCTTGCATCTAATATATTTCTCTTTCTGTTATTTCTTGTTAATATAAAATCAATTTGGCTTTTAGTATCTAGATCATTCCATTTATACCAGGTGTATATTTGTGAGTCTTTGTGTTTATATAATATATTTGTTATATAGAGGTCGTGTTGGCTGCATAGCTCTATCAGGTTACTTCCGTTATTATTTCTTTTATTATGTTGATCTCCAAATGCTCCAAGATGTTTTTCTATGCTTGCTCTGTTATGTCCTAGTCTTGCATTGAAGTCTCCCATAACTATGATGTTGTCCTGCTTATCTATTTTACTTAGCATGTCATGGATGTCTTCGTCAAAGTCTTCGCATTCTTGCTCATTATTGTTTGTAATACATGGTGCATATGTAACAGTACAGGTACAGAGGATCAATAACCAAGTCCTGGTGTAGTCATTTCAGAAGGTTTATTTAATCATAACAGGCTGATAATAATATAGTGGACACAAGTGTCACAAGTGTGATGTTCTCTTCTCTCAATCCCAGCTGTAACTAACCAAAACAATCTACGTCACGGCTTGAGCATCCCTAGTAGTGTTCGTATAGGATGCTCAACCGTGCCCCTAAGTTTACACATCAACCTATTAACATAGATGTTACTCATTCCGTTACACCTCCCTTTCTTTAAAAAGACTTTTCTTCTTCAAAAGTCTTAACTTCTAACCCCCTTATTCTAAACCCCCTATATTCTTCCTCCAAGCCGTCCCAAACTAACTCTATCTTAAGTAACTACTTTCACTTCTAGTAATTCTCCACTTGTCTCTTCTCATTATCCCACATAGCAAATCGCTATGAAGTTATACTTCTTCTTCGTTCCTGAGCACACAAGGTTTCATTACAAAAAAACTCAGTTCACAAAGAAATCCACATATATTATTTACATATCATATCACAAAAACCCCTTCTTGTATAGGTATCTATTATACCTCATAATATTTAAATCTCAGTTTTATACAACACATCATAACATATATGTGTACCTTTTTGAAATACTTCTTCTTCTCTTCATAAGCGATCCGCTTAAACCTTTTCATCACGAGCATACATACCAATATCTGGTCTCAACTATAAAAACGCCGTACCCTTCTGACACTACCTCAAACTCTCTATCGTTATCAGTAACCGTATTACCTCCACATTACTACTTCTCCACTTTCAACCAACCTGAAATCACTTGCACACAATAGGAAGACAAAGAATCGGTGGCCACCGGAATTTAAAAGAAGCAGAACCCTTTCTCACAAAAACTACACTCATACTTACCCCCCTATGTTACCTGAGACTTTATGTAATAAAGTCTAAAACAATTATATATCTTCTACAGTTCACTTATACCACTTATTATGGCAATTTTACCGTTTGCGCTGCTATCTACAGCATCAAGCATCAACCATCAAAAGTATTATTCCTAAATACACTAATTAAAAAGGTCCATTATTTCTCAAGACCTCTTTCCCCAGTATACACATCAACTCACATAACTAATCTTCTCCTATACCTCACTCAGAATTCCCTCTTAATCTCGCCGAAAACTTCAGCAATCCACTAATGTCCATTTATTATGGGCATTTCACCTAAAACCTTTACTTGTCAATTTATGCCGTTATCAACAGCAACCAAATATCGCCACTGATCTCATGTCTGTGACCTTCTAATCCCTCACTACTTACAATCTACGTTATTCTTTCTCAGTCCATATATCATGGACCCCCCAAAACCACATGGCATTTTATCTCCACACTGACACTGTTCATTTCTCATTAATACATTCTTTACTATTGTACTGATATCCACAGTATATAATTATTCTTCGGAGTAAAACATGGGATTCAATTCATGTTTTACTATTTGTCTTCACACTGTCTGGCGTAGTACGTTACCCACTTCTTCTTCTATAAACCAGCAATCTCGTGTCTCTTATGAAAGTACATCATGGCTCTAAATCCATGTTCACTTCCGACCCCATGGAAACCATGTTTTAAACTTTCCCCACATTTACCCCACTGCTATAGACAGTTAGTCACGTTAATCTTTTCTTCCCCAATATGGCATCCAATCCATATATATTCAACCAATGCTGACTTAATGCAGCTCCTATTTTTAACTCCCCCATAACCATTTTACTTGTGTAGTAACCCCATCACTTAAGTATGGCATATGTTTCCAACACTTCATAGCCACCATATAATGAACAGAGATGTAACTTCATAAGATGTGTTTTTGAAAAACTTTTATGAAAGTTTTTACGTTTGCAAGAGAGGTAAATGTGATTGTTGTTGACTATTTCTTTATACTTTTCATAAATTGGGTGCGCACCCCTTCTTTACCCTTTTTTCTAACTACATCTTTTCTGTCTATCCTCTGTTGTGTGGAGAAAGAATGAGAAATTTCATAATGTCAAGTGTATACTAACGATTTTTACGAGCCATTCTTATGATCTATAAATTTTGTAAAGAAACTTTGAAGAGCCAGAAACGAAGAAGAAATATAACTTCATAGTGGTTTGCTATGTGGCACGGGGATGAGGTACAAATAGAAGAAAGTATTTACTTAAGATAGAGTTAGTTTGGGACCGCTTAGAGAAATTGGGGGAAGGAGAGAAGGTGTAGGATAAAGGGGTTAGGAGTTAACACTTTTGAAGAAGAAAAGTCTTTTTAAAGAAAGAGAGGTGTAGCAGAATGAATACCATATCTGTTATTGGCTTTGATGTGCAAACTTAGAGCACGGTTGAGCATCCGGATAGAACAGTAAGAAGGATGCTCAAGTCGTGACGTAGGTTGTTTTGGTTAGTTACAGCAAAGGTCAAGAGAAGGCAACATCTGGTCTCATGGCCTCTACATTATTATCAGTCTATTATGATTCAATAAATCCGCTTTAAAGAAACACCTCAGAACTTGGTTATTGATCCTCTGTACCTGTACTGTTACACATATATTTGTACATATGTTGTAATTGTTTGTCTTTTATTCTTACTGTTATGATTCTTTCTGATATATATTTTATGTCTAGTATTCCTCTTGATAGCCGTGGTTCAATAACTATTCCCACACCGTGTCTTGCCCTTTCTTGCTGTTCCACTCCAGAGTAGACAAATGTGTAACTGTGGTGGATCTCCTTGCATCCTTCCCCCTTTATTCTGATGTCCGCTATTCCGATCAGTCCAATTTTCCTCTCTTCTATTGTTTCTATAAGTTTTTCTTCTTTACTATTACAAACAGCCCAGGAGCTACAGGCAACAGTAGACAATGTGATTGACTGGTGCACTGAAATGAGTGCTGTCATCCACCCAGAAAAGACAGCTGTTTTGTGGTGCTCTCTGGACAACAGGATTGTGAGAGCTGATGTCCCAAGCCTCACGATAGATGGTAGAAGCGTCAACAGAGAGAACAAACTGAAGTATCTGGGAATCACATTTGACAGGAGCCTGTCCTTCAAGGACCATGTGGAGACGGTTGTGATAAGGTCTCAAAAGGGACTCAATGCACTTAAAACTATGGCTGCAATGGACACAGAGCAGAGAATGCTTTTCACACTATACCAGCACTTGATCCTCTTAGTGATTGATTATGGACTAGGACTGCTCACTGTCTCAAAGAGTCAGCTGATGAAATTAGAGCGCATACAGAACGAAGCGATGCGAGTCATTCTGGGATGCACCAGAGACACCCCAGTTGTGTATGTGCGTTACATCCTAGGTTTGCCGTCTGTTGCAGGTAGGCTTAAGGTGATGCAGGCGAAGGCATACCTCAGAGTAGCTGCAGACACAGATCACCCGTTGCATGAGGCGCTGGACACCGTTAAGGGTCAGCGACTGATAAGAGGGAAATCATGGATGGCTCAGTCAGAGGATACGATCAGGCAGGTGTGCCCCTTGGAGAACATTAGGAGAGGATAAGAGTGGGTCATAGTGTCAGTGGAGCAGTCAGACTTGTGCAGAGTTATAATCACATTGAGCCGGGAGTGCAGGGAGTGGCCAGCAGGGGCCACAGAAGTGGAAATCCAGCAACTAATTCAGGATAATGCTCGCTCGGATGATGTGATTATCTACACAGATGGGTCGGTGTTGAGAGGTAGGAGAAGTGCCTTGGGGTTCTTAGCAAAAGCCAATGGTCGACGTTTGGTGCAGGAGAGCCTGGCATATGATACCACAACACCTAGTTTAAGAATGGAGGTGGAGGCGGCCAGTGCGGCTTTCCGCTGGATGGAGAATACCATACACACACACATTGTGATTGTAACTGACTCAGAAAGCATGCTGAGTAGGGTGAAGACAGGCAAGCTTCGTGCAGAGTGGCTTGCTTTGCTTCGGAAGTCACGGGTGACAACCATCGTCTGGATCTTTTCTCCGGGGCATGCTGGTGTGCTGGGGAATGAACAGGCGGACAGATTGGCTGGCTCGGCAAAACTTGGTGGAGTATTGATGCATGACAAAGCAGATGTGGTTGCGACCTTGTGGGAGCATGTGTACACTCGGAAGAGCAAATGGATCACCATAGTCTGGCAAGAATGCGACAGCGAGGTGTGACGATTGGATCTGGCCGACGATTAACGTTCAGAGGAAAGGCGAGACGGACATATAATCAGATTGCTACTGGTACTATTAGTGTTGGAACTCTTCGCTGGCTGCTGAGAATGGGGACGGAGCGCTTATGGGAATGCCCTGAATGCTGTGATGTCGGTTCCTAAATCAATCAATCAATCAATCAATCAATCTTCTTTACTATTAAAACCGCAGATGTTTATTGTGCCTATCTTTTGAATCACTGATCTATCTCATAGTCCATTAACATTGCCGGGTCTATATCCATTAGGGTGAGTCCGTTTATACTTCTCAGTTTTTCTACGAGCAGTATGAAGATCCCCTGCCGGCTTGCTAGGCCAGTCGCAGGTTTAGGACAAAAATCTGACCATAGGGAGTCCTCCCCTATGGCGAGCCATACCCCCGTTAACCCATAACCTCGCAGTCATGGTTTCCCAGTCTGCACCATGTGGAGGTGGAGTTTACTTGCATAGTCTGCGGGTCATCGGCAGGCTACTAATTTTCATTTTTCACCCCTCCTAATAGAGGCTAGCCGATCCTAACCCTGCTGGCTGCAGGGCCAGGCGCAGTCCACACCTTGCAGACTGATACTCAGCCCTTTCCATGTAAACTTCAATTTTTGTAGCAGTGATGTTATTTTTTTACAAGGGTCAGTATCCCACCCTTTTGCCTGTCCTTTCAGTCAGATCGGTAACACTGCTAGCCTCTGATTTTGAAGGCTATATTTTCGTTGAGGTGAGTTTCTTGAAAGCAACATACGATTACTTTTTCTTGGTCCAAGATGTTTTCTAGTTCTATTTGTTTTGTTGTTGACTCCCTCCGCGTTCCAGTGCATTATTTTTAGTCTTTGTTTGGTATGGTCAGACGCTTTATTCTCAGATCTCCTTGCTCCACAGGACATTTGAGAAGGACCTCCAATAGTTGCCGTTTGACCCTTTCGAGGCATAGGGCCCGGCACTGCACCTGCCTGGGGGTCCAAAGCAGGGTGAGCACCATAACATTTAGCAGTAGTGGAAATATGTCATGTCGTGATTGCATGGCATCATGATTTCTGTGGTGCGCTTCCTGGCTGGTTGCCTCCGTCTTCAGCACCTTTCCTTTGCTAGAGCTAGCCACTTTAGTAACATTTTTAAAATTGCTTTTTAATTATATCATCATCATCAAGTGCCGTGACGGCTGGCGTAGGCGTTCATGGCTCTCCACAGATCTCGGTCTTTGGTGTTCTGGATCAACTCTGCTGATGATATTCCTCCATGCCACCGTCACAATCTGTCCAGCATCATTTCTCTTGGTCTGCCTCTGCCTCTCTTCCCCTCGATCTTTCCAGTTGTCACGATGTTCTCCAATGCCTCTCTTCTCATCACATGACCAAAGAAAGCTGTTTGTCTCTTTCTTATTGTTGTATATAGTGTTCTAGTTTCATTAGCCTCTTTCAGGCAATCGTTAGTTTCTCTGGCAGTCCATGGAATTCGCAACATTTGTCTTAAAAACCACATCTCTGTTGCTTCTAAGTTCTTCCTAATTTGTTCATTTACATTCCAAGATTCTCTGCCATACAGCAAAACTGGTTCTATATAGCATTTTAGCACTCTTTCTTACATTCATTGATAGCGACTTATTGCATAAGATACTCTTCATTTTCTGAAATGCGGCTTTTGCCTGTCCTATTCTGCTCTTAATCTCTGTTGTACATCTTCCATCTGATGTTATAAATGCCCCTAGGTATCTAAAATTATCCACTTGGTTAAGATTTTCCCTTCTATTTCTATGTCACAGTTTGGTGTCACCTATTTTCTTTGATATCACCATTGTTACTGTTTTCTTGATATTCAAGGAGAGTCCTTTCTGTGCACTCTCTGGTACTACAATGTCCAACAATTGTTGTAGGTCTGTTGCACTATCATCCACCAATACTGTGTCATCTGCATAGCGTATGTTGTTTATATTATATCCTCCAATTAGTATTCCTGGCTTCTCTTTGATCTCTCTCATTATTACTTCGCTATACTTCTTCTGTTAATTCTTCCCTTTCTCCATTATATAATTCTCTTACACACTCATTCCACCTTTTCATTAAAGCACCTTCCTCCAATAATATCTTTCCTGTTTTTGATTTAAAACACCATGTATGTATTCTTATTTTTCTTTCTGTGAACTCACTGATTTGTCTGTGCATACTTTTTTGATCTTTAATGGAATTTAATTCAATTTGTTTGCATTGCTCAATTAACCAACTTTCTTTTGCCTTCACACATTTATTTCTTATTTCTTTATTTATCTTAGCATACTCTTGTTTGTCATTTTTATTCTGTTTCCTTTTGTCCATCAGCATTAAGATTTCATCATTCATCCATTTTTTCTTAGCTTTTTGGCTTCTCTCCGGTAATATTTCTTTGCTAGTTTGATGAATGGAGTCCCTTAACATTTCCCATTGATCATTTATACTCTGTATTTTAGCTATTGCATTGTACCTATTTTTCACAGTCACTCTGTATTGTTCTTGAATTTCTTTATCTACTTTCAGAACATCTTTATTAAGTCTCAGGTTCTTAACCATTTTTTTCCCTCTCTTTAATCTTACTTTTATTTGTCCACATAGTGGTACATGATCACTATTACCGTCAGCACCAGGCATTGTCTTTACATTAATTAATGCATTTCTAAATCTTTTATTAATAAGTATGTAGTCAATTTGGTTGCGTATTTTCATATCAGGGCTTTTCCATGTGTATAGTCGTCTTTTATGGTGTTTAAACCATGTGTTTCCAATTATCATATCATTAATATTTGCCCATTCTATTAGTTTCTCTCCTCGTTCATTTCTTGTACCTAAACCAGTAATTCCCCACTATATCCTCTATTTTTCCCTTTCCTACTTTTGCATTAAAATCTCCCAGTATTATTTTTATTTCTTGTGATCCAATTTGAGCTATTGCCATTTCTATTTCATCGTAAAAGTGTTGTATTTCTTCTTCACTACTGCTTGTTGTTGGTGCATATACTTGTATAATATTTATATCTATTGGTTTGCCTTTGATTTTGACCATTATAACTCTATCTGAAATACACCAGTATCCATTCATAGATTTGCTGTTTTTTCATCAAATATTATTCCTACACCTTTTTCATGTGTGTCCCCTCCAGAATAAATTATTGTGTGTTTGTCGGTTATAATTTTGCCAGATCCCTTCCATCTCATCTCACTTATGCCTAGTATATTCATTTTCATGTTTTCCATTTCTCTTAGAACATTGTTTAACTTTCCTAGCTCATTTAATGTCCTAACATTCCATGTTCCTACTCTAAATTTATTTAGTTTAGTTATAGTTTTAGTTTTGCCATCAGTAGCTGGATGACGGTCTGGTGTCACCTGTGGCTCATGACTGTCCCTACTAGACGAGGATGTCCTTAGACAGCCATTAACGTCGTTCACTATTTCTGAAATGTGTGTCGCCATGAAATCTTGGGAAGATAATGTGGTGGTTTCCCCTTGCCTTCCACATTCACATGGTGGTCTTTTAACTCTGCCTTTGACAGCCATTTCCGACTGTCAGGACAAGTAAGTGCCCTGCTCTGCTCAGCTGCAGAGTTATCCACTTATTCCGGTGGATACTCGGTCCCCAGATCTGTGTTAGCCACACCGTAGTGTGTTTCCATCCTCTACCACGTGGAGGTGCAGTTGGGATGTTCCCTTCATAAAGTTATGGTCTATGACCAAAACTCTCCAGTAGTTTTAGAGGATTTTATTTATATAAGCTGCATATTTGGATACCTCTTGAAAAAACAAATCCAACGATACCTTATTCAAGTCTGTGGGTCAATTCTAAGCTGAGATATTAATGTTTGTGGGTCAGTTTATCATGTAATATAGGCAATGAGGCAAAGAGTCTAAATCCCCTTTGGAAAAGTGTGACCATAACACATAAGCTAAGGGCAGATGACTGCTCTTGGTTTTTTTTCTCTCTAAGGGGGATAACTCGTTATTTTGAGGGCCACCGTTAGAACGCAAAATTCAAATGAAAACCTTAAACTCCCTATTCCTCCTGCCTCTTCCTCCACTCCAACCCCTCCTCCGCCTACTCCTTCTCATTCTTCCTCCTCCTCCTTCCTCCTAAAGCCATTTTAATAATATGGCACATTTTTGCAAATGCAAAAATATGCACCACGACTGTCATGTAATAATAACAATTGTGAATAATGTAATAAGCCTTAGGATTTATGGTGACTTTCAACTTTTATAAAATGCCAAATCATGCACTTTAGAAAAAGTAAATAACAAAAGCATGAGTTATTTAGTCTGCATATTTTTTAGTTGCATGTCCTTCACTGGACGTAGCAGTCAACCGCAGCATTTTTGGCTGTTCGTGACTCCTAGGCAAATCTTATAGTCAGTAGTTTGCCATTGCTTTCTGAATGACTGGCACCTATACCTTTTTCGAAAAAAAAAAACCAGCACCGCTGTGTTTTGAACCCGGGTATACAGGATTACGAATCGTGTCTGTAACCCCTTCGCCACAGGAGAATGGTAGTCTGCATATACAAAAATATTATTCTGAGTTATATTAATTGAGTAATTGTTATTAATCAACTACATTATTAAAGCCAGCTCATTGGCAAAGAGGTAATGGACGCAGTTCGTAACCCCGCATACCCGCGTTCAAAACACAGCTGTGGGCGATTTGGCAGCAGACTGCCTTGCGTTGGTTTTTTTTTAAAAATGGTATGGGGGCCGGTCATTCAGAAAGCAATGACAAACTATTGAATGTAAACTTGCCAAGAGATCACAACAGCAAAATATGCTGGTGTTGACTGTGACATCCTGTAAAGGATATGCAACTAACTAACATTATTAAATCTTTCATGGATTCAAATCATATGATATTAATAAAATAGTGACACCATCTGTTCTGTTTCCTTGTCCCATAGATATATATATATATATATATATATATATATATATATATATATATATATATATATATATATATATATATATATATATATATATATATATACACTAGCTGACCCGGCCCGGCTTCGCCCAGCCCCTGGCGGGGATCTATCTATCTATCTATCTAAATACTAGAATGGGTGGCGAATGCAAACATGCATTAATTATCATCTCGTTGCTCTGAATAATCCATAAGAATATTAAATGATCATCGCTGTATTATGACACGGAAAACCGCTATATTCCCTTCATTGAAATTTCACATACGGCATCATAGCATACGATCTTAATGATTTCTGTTTGGGATGACCCCGCCGACTTAAATATTTGAAAATTTCATAGTACATGTAAGAATGGATGCTCAGTTTAATTATTCATTCTAAATCAAGTCGCAACGTCTATATAAAATGAAATTTACGAGTCAACTTACGTCTTAAGAAGACAGTCTCTTTATCCCCATTAAAAGAAACATTTGAGAAGCCAAGATGTATAGATTTGTAGACAATGAAGCCAAAAACAATACTCAGTAGTTGGTTTCTGTTTTAATGCGATCTTGAAATAATCGGGGAATTTAACGTCACGAGTACTCTATATATCCTTAATATCGGGGATACAAGAACAAGAAAGCGAAAATTGCCGTAAAAACATCGCTGGTAAAGTACGGCGACACCAAAACGCAGTAGCTAGCTAGAGCTGACTGTGGTCTTACTCGAGTTTAGGTGTGTAGGCACGCACACACGTGTCTGTGCATGCATGGACGTGCATACACATGTAGAGCGTTTTGGTTATTTCTTGGCACCAGTGTCTTGCCGCCGCCCCTTCTCCTGATAGTTGAAACAGATCCTCCAGGAGTAGGCCAGGAGCTGGGCTTTTGCTTCAGTGGTGATGAATGTGCGAGCCATTGGGGTATTTATGCAAGGTTGGGTGCTCACCCCAACCCCCGCACCCGGCTACATAACAGCAAAATTTGGAACCCTTGGAGAGTCATGAACGCCTACGCCAGCCAGCATGGCACTTGACGATGATTAATGTACCCACTAGTGTAGATGGTATTTAGAAATGTTGTCAATATTTCGATTCCAAAATCACCAAGAGCCTCAACTTCCTCCAATGTAATGTTGTCAGGATCGGGTGCCTTTCCTTTCTTCATGCGATGTAGTGCATCTTCAACTTCCGCTGCAAGTATTGGTGGACCCTCACCAATAATTTGAATATTTACATCTGGTCTCCTATCATCATACAGCTCTTCCAGTTATTCCGCCCATCTATTTACTGTATCATCTTGTCCAATCAATATTGCACCATTCATCGATTTTAAACATTCAGTGGTATTTTGTGTTTTCCTACCTGTTATTGTATTTATTTGTTGATCCATAGTTTGTCCCAATTTCAATGCACTGTTTATTCACCCATACTTCTATAGCCACTTTGCATTTAATTACTATTTCTCTATGTATTCTATTCTATTCTTCTTTATCTTTCTTTTTCTTCTACAAAATTTCATCTGTCATCCATTTCTGTTTTGCAATTCTATGTTTAGGTGGAATGATTTCTTCTGATGTCTGTCGGATTGATTCCATCAACATGTCCCATTGTTCATCAGTAGTCTCTATTATCTCCATGGCATTCATCATCATCTTGTACCATGTTGATAAGTGTGGGCGGTCATGTTTTGCCATCTCACTCGATCACCAGTCGTGGATCAGCTCTGTATTCTTGTCTCGACCATACCATATAGTCAAACCATCCATGTATTTACTTATCTGCCTTCCATTTGTTCTTTTTCCTTTGATCTTGCCAGTTGTCACCAAGTTCTCAAATTTATTTCTTCTCATAACATGACCAAAAATGTGTGACTGTCTACGTATAATTTCTCTAATCAGTGCGATGGCCATTAATTTGCTATGTACAATGTATATGTATGGTAGAAGTCTGGCATGGGGATCTTTTAAACCAATATTGTCTTCTGGCATGCGAGGTGAAGTACAGGGTATACCTTTGGTGTGCAACACATTAACTTTCTTCCATGCCTGTTATTTAAATCACTGCACTACAACACTAAGATTTATGTTAATAAATTATAGTTTAGTTAATGATAAAAATCTGTATGTCAATTATTTTGCCAATGTGTATTTCTTTAACAGAAAAAGCACTTATAATGCAGTCCCGTACAGTATGGATAAATCTTTAGAGCAGCATCAATTTCATCTGGAAAATAAAGCCCATTCCGTACTGCGTACTATAATGACAGTACCAGCTTTGATATCAATGTCAGCACTTGATGCTGTTATGGAAGAAGATGAACACAATGCACACACAGATTTGTTGGATAAAAATGAAGCTGATATTGAAATAGCTGATGATAAAGCTTATGAGGTTGCCTTGTTTTCAGAGGCATTATGTCTAACTAACAGACTAAAACAAAACTCAGACATAAAGATTCTTGCATCACAGATACCCGAAAACTGGAATAAAAGCTCATCACACAAGGTAAGAATTAATATAAGGCCTTTGAAGTCAAAATGTGTATGTATTTATTGTTGATCATCATCATCAAGTGCTGTGCTGACTGGCGTAGTCGTTCATGACTCTCCACAGATCTCTGTCTTTGGTTTTCTGGATCAACTCTGTCATTGATATTCCTCCATGCAATCCATCCAGCATCATTTCTCGTGGTCTGCCTCTGCCTATCTTCCCCTCGATCTTTCTAGTTGTCACGATGTTCTCCAGCGCCTCTCTTCTCATCACATGACCAAAAAAAGCTGTTTGTCTCTTTCTTATTGTTGTATATAATGTTCTAGTTTCACCAGCCTCTTATTGTTGATATATTCCGAAAATATATGCAGTATTTTGGTATAAGTACATGAGTAAATAAGAAACTAGTATTTTGTTTGTTTGTTTTTGTTTTGACCACCTACCCTGCTCTGTACTGATACCTGAGTCCAGTACAGTCAGGGCTATAAGAGCCCACAGTGTATTCAGTTATGATTGTGACCACTCTTTGATCTTGGGGTGCCTTCGATCACAGAGACGGCCTAAACCAACAAGAAGACTCTTCACCCAACCACCAGTTAAGAATGTTCTGTATTCCTGTTAATGTTATTTGGCTGTAGGATATAATAATAATTATTTTACTTGTCCGGGAAGTAAAATATATCACAAAGGAAAGTAGCTAATATTTGGAACATTGTTACATGTATGAAGAACATTCAAGCGTGTTGAATATATTACAGTCAATCATCCAGAAGTCAAAGATTTTTCAAGAGAGTATTGTTGGGTCAACAGACAAAAGTTTGCATTGTGATCTAGAAGAACCACATCAACAGGACTGTCATTCTTATGATATGCCTTATGTAGACATGGTTAATGATAAAGAATGGGACACAGATCTTGAAACAGAAGGTATGAACTCATTTAAATGTGTATTGTTGTGTAATTTTTGTTAATGTCAGACATATGGTTTTTACATGCAAATATAACTATTCAAATGCTTGTGGATAAGTATTTAAAGATGTGCTAATTAATATAAGCACTTCTGAAGTAGAATATAAAATCATTTCAAATAGATACTGGAGATTCATCCTAGTGATAAAACTGACATTATTGATCTTAAGTCAACTAAATGTAATGCTATAAGTGGTAGCAACTTACTTTATACTGTATTTGTGTATGCAAGAAGGCTTTAAATGGAAACCTTAAATTTTGCAGTATTGTTGCTAAAATGCCCTTTAAGAGTTGGCCAGAAACAGACTTTCAAATAAATGAATCAGTGTCAATAATTAGAATTAAAAAGTTTGATTCTGGGTGTTCAGAAAAGGGCAGTTCACCCAGCGCTTAAAGTAAACTGATAGACTAAGCTCAGCCAGTCGCTATACGTTGATGGATTTGTTACGGAAGAAATTGGATAAAAACCTGCCACACAGAAGTACATGTCTCAGCCACATTCTTCTAACATCCATTCTGTGAAGTCTTTTTAGAAACATTTACCATGAAGTTGAGCAAACAGGGGAAAAAAATCTCTTTACTAAGTAAGAAAACTGTAAGGCAGATGTTAAAGAAATTGCCACACTAATTCAGTTTTCTCCATCTGGGATATTACCTATTCAACAACAAATGACTAGACATAAAGGAACTAAGCAATACTACCAACCTAATCCTGCTTCAAAATCTATAGCCATTTGATTACTTTAACTTAGCTACATTATGTGTGTGGGTGGGTAGAGAGAAAAAGAAGAATTGTTGCATATTCCCTTCAGGCTTGCTCACAGAAAAATTAGAAACATTTTTTTGCAATTGACAGTCAGTCAATCAATCAATCATGTGCCATGCCGGAAAGCGTGGGCGGTCATGACTCGCCATTTCACTCGATCACCAGTGTCGTGGATCAGCTCGGTGTTCCTGTCTCGTCCATGCCATGTGGCCAAGCCATCCAGGTATTTTCCTCTCGGTCTTCCTCTTGGTCTGTTCCCCTCGATCTTGCCAGTTGTCACTAAGTTCTCCAACCCATTTCTTCTCATAACATGTCCAAAAATTTTTGACTGTCTACGTCTAATTTCTCTAATCAGTTTACGATGTTCATTTGTCTCCTGTAGTACTTGGTCATTGGTTTTTCTGTCTGTCCATGGTATTCTTTGCATTTTCCTCAGAAACCACATTTCTGCAGCCATCAGATGCTTTTCAGCTTGACTGCTCATTGTCCAAGTTTCACATCCATACAAAAGAACAGGCTCTATGTATCCCCTCAACACTTTTTTTCTCGTTTCAATTGACATCTTTTTATTGGTCAGAATGTTTTTCATCTTGCTAAAGGCTACTTTCGCCATGGCGATTCTTGTTCTAATCTCTTCAAGGCATCTCCCATCAGATGTTATAACTGTTCCAAGATAATTGTACCGATTCACTTGTTGAAGAATATTTCCATTTACTTGTATATTACATTGTGGCACTTCTTCCTTCCTACTGACGACCATAACCTGAGTCTTTTTACAATTTAATTCTAACCCCAGTTGCTCACTGTGTACAACAACCGCATCTACTAATTGTTGCAGGTCCTGCGCATTGTCTGCAATTAATACTGTATCATCTGCATATCTAATGTTATTGATGTTTCGTCCTCCAATGCTGATTCCATTTATATCCTCTACATTTCTGAAAATATTTTCACTGTACAGGGAAAAAAGATCTGGAGACATCACACATCCCTGCCTAACACCTCTCTTAATTGGCTGATACTGTCCCACTTCATTATCAATCCTTATTGCAGCTTGCTGTTTCCAATATATGTTTTTTATAAGTCTAATGTCTTTCCCATCAATTTGTAGATCTGCAAGCATATCCACCATGCTGACATGTCTAACGCTATCAAAAGCCTTTGTATAGTCAATAAAGCAAAGATGTATATCCTTGTTTACTTCTATAGCACGTTCAATAACTGTTCGCAGCATATACACAGCATTTACTGTACCCTTTCCTTCTACAAACCCGCATTGTTCTTCCCCTATTTCAGGTTGTATCTTCTTCCTCATTCTTTGCTTGATAATTCTTAGCAAAATCTTTGTGATGTGACTCATTATACTAATTGTTCTATGTTGATCACATTCCAAGGGTCCTGATTTCTTTGGGATTGCAATAAATATAGAGTTACATAATTCAGGAGGTATATCTCCAGTGCTCACTTAAAAATTACTCTTTCACATGCCTTAAAACGTATTAGGCATAAACTTCTTCTTTTGCCCTCTTTCCCCTGTTGTGGCAGAGGGCCTCATCCAACTCCCTCCAAGCCCTCTGTGACATGTCTGTCACGACCAAGTGTCTAGAGAATTATAATGAAACATCTGGCCTCCAATATTTAAACATGAAAGATCTCCAGCTGTGACTGTCCAACGATAATGTTCAACACAGAAGTCAATGAACAATCCATCAGCAAGGCTTCATAATAAGATATTTATTGAACATATATAACAGTACATGTATACAGTGGACCAAATAGTTTAGTTAGATTATTGTAGAACAGGCTTTATTTGCGATGGTTGATACAAAGTCTTTACACAAACAAAATGCGATGTTGATGTTGACCTCTCTTCTCTCGTTCCAGGTGGTAACTAACTAACCCACAACAAGCTACGTCACGACTTGAGCATCCTTCTAGCTGTTCTATCTTGATGCTCAAGCGTGCTGTATGCTTGCACACCCAGCTGATACTATTCATTCTGCTACACCTCCCTGTGTTTTTAAAAAGACTTTTTTTCTTCAAAAGTCTTTTCTCTTAATCCCTCTATCCTACACCTTCTCTCCTTTCCACCCCAAACTATCTCTATTTCAAGTAAATATTTCATTCTATTTGTAACTCTTCCCCCTGTCATATAGTAAACCACTATGCACTTCTTCTTCGTTTCTGACTCTTCAAACATAACACATATTATTTACATATCCTCAATAACATTTAAATCTCAACTTTATACAATACATCATAACACATATGGTTACCTTTTTGAAATAAACACTCCTTCTTCTCTTCATAAGCAATCCGCTTAAAATTTCAAACGCTGTACTCTTCTGATACCAACTCCCTATTGTCATCACCAACATTATTACCTCCACATTACCACTTCTCCACTTTCAACCAACTTGAAATCACTCTCACATGATAGAAAGACAAGAAATCGGTGCGCACCGGAGATTTAAAGAAGTAGAACTCTTCCACACAAAAACCACACTCACCTAAACCACACACCCCTTTACCCCCCTATGTCATTTGAGACTTTATGTAATAAAGTCTAAAACAATTATATCTTCTACAGTTCACTTATACCACTTATTATGGTAACAGTTTACGCTGCTATCTACAGCATCAAATACCAACCATCAAAAAATATTATTCACTCCCCAAATGTCTATATATTACAGACACTACTAATTTTATGGCTCTGAACCTTACCTCAACCTCACATTGTAATGTCAACCACAAAACACATCCCGAGGACACAATTAAAAAGGTCCATTATCCCTCAAGACCTGTCCCAACATCACCTCACATAATATACCTCACACAAAACTCATTTATTATGGGCATATCTACTAAAACCTCCACTTGTTAATTTATGCCGTTATCAACAGCAACCATATACCGTTATTCTTTCTCAGTCCATATATTACGGACCCCTAAAACCTCATGTCATTTTGTCTCCACAGTGACAATGTTCATTTCTCATTAACATCCCTTTACTATTGTACTGCTATCCACAGTCTATCTAATCATTCTTCGGAGTCAAACATGGATTCAATTCATGTTTTACTATTTGTCTTCACACTGTCTGTTACAGCATGTTACTGACTTCCTCTTCTATAATCTCGTGGCTCCATGTTCACTTCTGACCCCATGTCATTTACCCCACTGCTTAGTTAGTTAGTTCAGATCATCCTCGTTGCACATCGGACCATTCAGTCCATAAGTGCTCGGATCCCCTCCTCAGCAAATCCTGCAGCGTGTAGCGGCTAACGACGCCAGTTCTGTGTTGGTTTATCAATCTTCTTTGGCTTCCTGCGTAGTGTTCTTGTTTGGCCACCCCTCTTTTAATTTGCTGCTCTCGCAGTCTGGCCATTGTTGTAGATTCACAGTCATCACTTGGTTCTTGCAAAAGTCTCACTTCTCGTAGAGCATTCAGAATGTCAGCCTGGTCCATGGCGCGTCCGCCCTCCACAGTAGCCTCACCTGCGAGCTTGTCAGCCCGCTCATTTCCTTGTACTCCCGCATGACCTGGCACGAAGATGAAACTAATCTTTGCCAGCCGAGACCGCTCCAGAGGCAGCAACCATTCTCTTCGGATCGACCCCTCCTCTATCCTCTTGATCATGTTCATTGAGTCGCTAAGGAAACAAGCCCTAGTGAATGTCTGTGTCTCGAGCCATGTTATTGCTTTACTTACTGCCATGACTTCCATGGTCAGGCTACTTGTGGTTTCAGTGAAAGCACCAGAGTCCTCCTTCACAATTCTCCCTCCGGCCCGAGCTGTAAAGGCCCATGAGCTTCTCACATGTCGGACGACCGACCCATCTGTGTAGATGACCGCGTCACTGTCTAGCGAATTCTCGAAAATCAACGCTTGTACTTCAGCCTCCACAGCAGCCGGATTTTCTTGTCTGCATTTTCTATCTAGTTGGATGCAAACTGAAAAGGATGTGCAGAAGTCTGTTGGCACTTGCACCCACTCCTCGCCAGGTTCTAAGTCCTCAAGTGAACACACCTGTTGAAGAATGTCTTCGGCTTGACCCATCCACGACCGTCCTCTTTTTAACCTGCTGCCCTTCACCTTCCTAATTTTACTATGCAGTGGATGCTGTGTGTTTGCGTTAATTCTGAGGTAGGCGCGTGCCCTGCAAACTTGCATTCTCTCTTCAATGGTTGGAAAATCAAGAAGGTAGCGCATCGCCCTGCATGCTGTATCTCTTGTACATCCAAGAATAATGCGCATAGCTTCATTCTGTATCCTTTCCATCCTTTCTATCTGCTTATGGCTGAGAGTCAGGATTGCCATTGCATACTCCAAAACAGACATGACCAGCCCCTCGTACAGAAGACATAGATGGCGCTGCTCACAGTTTGCTGCCGCCATCACCCGCATCGCTGCCAAGCCCCGCTTGGCCTTTGTTATCACCTGGTCTATGTGCACATTATAAGCAAGGCTTCGATCAAACCGTATCCCCAGGTAATTCATTGCCTGCGTTCTTTCCACCTGTCTCTGAACACAGCATTACAGTTGGTGTTGGATTGTTGACAATATGATTATTCAACGAGAACCAAGTCACTGTTGCCTTTGTTGGGTTGACCATTGCCCCAGCTTCATCACACCAAGTACTTATGCGATTGAGTTCGGTTTGTAGTTCCACAGCAACCTCCTCTCTATCCTTACCATGACGATACACTAAAACATCATCGGCATATGACAATGTCCTGCCAGGTCCAGTGATCTGCTCACTGGTGATTCTCACTGTGTAGGCGTTGAACAGTACCGGAGATAATGGTGATCCCTGTGGTAGGCCAGGATATATTGTTGTTGGTTCCGAAGTCCAACTGCCACATCTAAAAACTACTTTCCGTTGGAAGAGGGCTGCAGCGATCCAACTAAGGAGGAATGGACTTACGTTTAGTTCAAGAAGCTGAAACATTAAAAAATCCAGTGGTACTCTGTTGTATGCGTCCTCAAGATCAATCGCTGCAGCAACAGTTTCAGTGCCTGAGTGGAAACCTTCATAGACATCATGGGCAAAGACTGCTGCATTGGTCCAGGTTTCTCTTTTTGGACGGTACCCACCCAGGGTAGGTGGGAAAACACCTTGCCTCTCTAGTTGGCTTGATATTTTCCTGGCAATTACCTTCTCCAGCAGCTTGCCTACTGTATTCTGCATGGTTATAATTCGATATCCCTGAATTTTTGTGTGGTCTTTGTCAGGCTTCGGCAAGGGAATCAGATAGCTATGTAACCATTCCTCCTTGATGCTAGCACTCCCTATACTGTTGTTGTACAGTCTGCTAGTTTCTCTAGCTCATTGTCGGTACACCTATTTATGTCGTCGTATCTTATGCCATCAGGACCTGGAGCACTGTTTTTTGATCGTCGAAGCACAGCCTTGATTTCTTTCACTGTCACTGTGTCTTCATCCGAAGTGTTCTGGGCCTTGCATCTGTCTGAGGTGACCTCCTTGGCCAGATTCCGGCCTCCCATGTCTGTCTGGTTGCTCTGCTCAAGGTAGCGTTCAAAGAGGGCTTTGCCCTTGTCCTCATCAGTCCTCTGCCAGATGAGGTCAGCACCTTGGAAGTCAGAAATGCTCTTATTCTTGACTACCCCACTCATGCTTTTATGTAGTCGCCAGAACAATTTCAGTGACTTGTCTGTGCTTACTCTTTGACACACCTCTGCCCATTTTTCGCTTTTAACCACCATGACCAGTTTTTTGAAATAGCTTACTTTTGTGTGCATCTCTCTTTCTAAGTGCAAGCAGGGACTAGGATGACCAGCTCTGTTCTTCTTGGCATTTTGCCATCTCCTTACAGCACTACGCTTATCCTACCCAAGCCTTCTCCACCTCGAAACTCCACCACGGTGGCTGCTCCCAGCTTTTTTTCCTGCCCTGAAACGTTCTGCGCTTGTCACGTCTTATTTTACTCACCACATCTTGCCCTGTACTGTCATACTGGAACGTCTTTACCTTTAGCTTGTGCTGCCTGGTTCTGCCTTTCTCCACCAATATGCTGCAAGGGTGGTGGTCGCTGCCATGGTGTCCTAGGACACCCCATCTACACACTGTAGTGAGTGAAGGTGAAACTAGCGCCAGATCAATAGCACTGTCCTCATCGCCTGGACGGCTTGCTGTCCTGGTGACACAGCCACTGTTGATACAAACCAGGTCGATGGTTTCCAGTGCAGTCTCGAGCTCCTCCCCTTGTGTATTGGAGGAAGTGTTTCCCCATGATCTGCCTTTAGCGTTGAAGTCACCACAGAAAATAACATTTCTCTCGTGGCCTAATATGCCACTTAAGCACTGCCACTTCTGGGCGTCCACACTCGCATTGCGGGCATAAACATTAACCAACACGAATGGTATACTGGAATGAACTCTCAACGCCTGTATTTGTATATCGTCACTGTCCCAACTGGACATGTCTAGCTCTGACGCCACCATGCTGTCGCGAACGAGAATCGCCGTTCCCAGATGTCGTCTGTTGTAGAAACATTTGAAGCCGGCAATTCGGAGTAGCTGATCGCCCAGTCTCGTCTCCTGGAGTGCTACAATGTCGTTCCTGTAAACTAGGGTTTCTAAAATAGAGCCCCGTTGTTTTACACTGGCACAGTTCCAATATAGAATACGGATGTTCCTGAGTCCTAGACGGTGACACTTGAGTCTAAAACGTCTCAAACCCCCGCGCTTACCTTGCTTCTTTGTCCCTGCGCGGCTACCACGCCGCTTCGTTATGTTGACTGTTGATCGCTCGGAAAGAAGACGTTCTTCCGCCATGTTGAAAAAACGTAAACACAGACTGCTGATAACCACACACGCTGCTGAAAATTCACTCAAGGATGGCTTCGCTCGATGCATGAACTCCGTAGCACCCGCGCAGATCTTGAGTAGAAACTCCTGGTTTTACATCCTG
Organism: Cepaea nemoralis; assembly: GCA_014155875.1. Lineage (NCBI taxonomy): Eukaryota > Metazoa > Mollusca > Gastropoda > Stylommatophora > Helicidae > Cepaea > Cepaea nemoralis. Next base: position 103,352 of record JACEFZ010024825.1, read on the forward strand.
GCACACCAATTACACGCAAGAGATGAATAAATCCATCCCTTACGCGAAAAAGTTAACGAACACAAAACAACACGACCGTCCGTCGCCATCTTGAAACCGGACCCCACTGCTTTATTCACTTTAATCTTTTCTTCCCAATATGGCGTCTAATCTATATATCTTCAATTAATGCTCACTTAAATTCCCCATAACTCTTTTACTTGTGTAGTAACCCCGTATGGCATATGTTTCCACAACTTTGCAGCCCTTATATTATTGATTTATCAACGCCGACTATCACAGCAATCCCACCAACAGGGTATGTTTATTATTCAGAAAGAGAATGTGTCTCTCTACTAGTTCTCAGTAGTTTAATAACTCTTTTCTGAACGAAGGGTACTATATAAAGCCCCATGTATTGCCTCTATCATAACTGTTTGTAAATTAAACTTAACTTAACTAATTTCTAACATATTCAACATACAAGACAATTTAAGTTAAAATATGAGTCAACCAAAATAAAACAACAGGATGTCATACCCCCCAAGTTTTGAACTGTTTATCCCAACAATAAAACATGCATCAATTTAAATTAGAAGAAAATATCTAGTGTTACCTAACACTACTGGTCTCTTTTACGGACCAGTAGTTTGTACGCAAAAGACTAAAAACACAATAATCCTATTCTAAAATTACATAGTGACAATCATTTTACAAAACCAAGTCAATTAAAAAATAATAAAACCTACTGTCCATATTCAATCAACATTGGTCTCTTATACTAACCAATGAAATACATATCTATTCACACAAGTCATGCCTATTCCGTTATTCTCATAGCAGAGAAAAAAACAACTCAATGCTAAATATATATATATATATATATATATATATATATATATATATATATATATATATATATATATATATATATATATATATATGTTACCTACAGACTATTCTCATAGAACAATATCTGTTCTCTCAACAAAAGTCATTAATTAATAAATGACTATACTTTTTCTGGAAGTCAAACATTGATTATTTCTCCTCTCAACATTCTATCTTTTGCCAACTAGGTGCTAACATATCCCAATATTTGGAATATAAATCTAAACAACCACTGTTTACTACAGGTCAAATCATTTTATCTATTACCAGTGTCACCGCTATCCCAATGTTATCTCAATGTACCAGCAGTCATCTATCTACCAATAGAACCTGTGGCTCGGCACACTAATTGTTTCCCTTGGATTTATACCAAGAATCACTACAACTTCTTAATCATTACCGTTAACTACGGTATCTCCACCTCACTACGACCAGCAAAAAACTTGTCTATTTACTATAGACCTCACCCATGCCTCTATCTACTGTAGCAACAACTAATTCTGCTTTTAAGTCTCTCTTCTAGTTCTCTCAACAAACATTTCATTCTCCAGCATCAGTATTTTCTAACATCTCACCACAACAACTCTAAACTATCTTCAACTTTTTCTTAACTTCGTTCATACACCATGATGATAGTCAGACTAGTCACACTTATCGGAACACGTTCTCTAGTACTCTATCTATAATGTTCCGACATTCATTTAACTAATCACTTTCTCTCCTTCTCTTGCTTACTCCTATTTATCGGGACTCTATCAGAAACAATAACCAACACTGCACATGACTAACGACCAACCTCACTCCTACTGGGCAAACCATTTCTCTGTATCAGGCATTCTTGCTTCGACATGTCTCTGCCAACACTACTAAATCTGTTTCATGAAACGTCATTCAGAATGTTTACTCTCTTTCCGTCATCCTGTCATACAATTATCATTAATTCTGTCTAACTTCAGATATTCCACACAAAAGACATCACTCCTTTCAGTCATCAGCCACTCTTCGCATATTCACACGGCATTCGTGTTCTCATCTCACGATTATTCTCCTATCACGCCAACCTTATATGTTTATACCATTACTTCAAAAAAAATTAGACACCAATTCAACATTCCAACAATCACTCACTATAGTCTAAACATATTGATCACTTCCAAATGCCTCGTACATGCATGCGTTAATAATCACCTGCCATCATTCTATCCATACTCAACGGACCTATGTTTGTCTACATTTTTACACATGCTAGAACAACGCATTACCAGACGAATTACTCCACAGGACTTTCACAATTCAACTGTTTTCTTATTTCTACTTTTCTCAATCATTCGCTCCTTTTCAAAGGTCAGAACCTATACATTATCTCTCGCAAACTATATCTCTTTTATACACTAACCAGCACTATCAACGATCTCTCAGAACAACCCTCACTCCAACGAGTCACTAACCTCGTAACTAACATTCTATACTTCTCCACACAACCACTTTCTCAGATTTAATCACCTCTTCTTTCTCCACAAGCATCATGTAATTACGTCATCTCCCTCACCAAGACCTCGTATTCTTCAAACATCAGTTTCCACAGTCTTTTATTCTTAATACTCTTGCGCTCCACTGGCTATTTTACACAGGATATTCAATTCCTCCTCAATCTATATCTCCTCATCAGACACTCTCGGTTCACCTGTCAACAATACTATACTTAATTCTCAACTACCAAGCGAAACTATCTCAGACATCACGTCATAGCCCTGCGTCGAACCATCCACTCTAGTACGAGCATTCATAATTAGTTTATCTCTCTCTCTACTAATTCTGTGCTGAATCTACTCTACTTTAATCACACCAGTTATACATCACTCACGTGATCAACTCTCTCTATCTAGCCATTCCGGACAAGGGACATTTCAATTTCTACCTTGTTTACTCTCTCTTCACCAAACAAAATTCATCTGTCTATTTTAGACAGCTCATATGTATCTGCTCAACCCGCAATTCTTCTCATAATCTAAAACAATGTCCATATGTTCTTCCTCACCCTCGGAATTTTAACAGCCATAGAGCACATCCAAGCCAAATATTTCATTGTCTTTTAGTACTGATGTGCGTCTCTTTTCAATTTTGTCATCTTCACTATCCGTTGTTAATCCGTTGTTAAAGTACTCAGGTCTTAATTCTCTGAGTTTTCTTATGTTATCTTCTGTCGTCGAGGAGTAAATTTCCGCTATCTGTCTATTATTATTCTTCTTCTTAAATGCTTTCTTTCTATTTCCTTTATTTGCATCGGTCTGCTCACTATTTCCTGTATACCTTACATAACGTTTATATTTCCCCATCTCGTCTTCAGATGACACACTGATAATAGTTCCCTCATCAGATTCATAGTAGTCGGCTTTAGAACGTCTGACTTTCTTCTTACTTTATTCCTCATGCTCCGGTTCTGTACAACTCCATATCCTTGTCTGAAATATTCTCTCCATAACCTGAACTCTCACACCTAATATTCCTACACCATTTGAGGATTAAGTTAATGTCTATACCCGAGGAACTTGACATACCATTTGTCGTACCTTTATTGACCATCAGACTGTTACTATTTCTTTCCTCAATACTTTTCCTCTTTGGTCTTTTTTTATCTTTGGTTCTCGTCTGTCTATCCTTCTTAATATCAACCGTGTCTCCCTTAGTCAAGTGAGTTGGTTTTAACTGAGTCTCTACTAACTCGGTTTGACTTCTCTTTGTTATCTTGCTGGCTGGTTGTACCTGGACTTTTTCCTCTATTGTATCAATCTGTGTTTGTGTGTTCCGTTCTGCCACTTCAATCACCTGTGTTTGAGTCTCTTGGTCTATTTTCTTCTTTTCTTGTCTAAGAGTCAGATTCGCAACCAGTTTAGTAGTTGAATTCTTACTTACATTTCCTACCCTGTTCTTTGACCCTGACCTCAAATACTGTTTCCGTCTTTGTTCAAACCAATCGTCACGTTTTTTCCTAGCAGTCTTGCCATGGGATGGCCACTTCCATAACTTATTGGAAAAGTCTCTCTCAGGCCCATTCTTGTATCTATAACAGCTATACCAGTCTGACCTTTCACCATTACGTCTGTTCTCACCGTCTTTTACTCTATACACATCAGGCCTTGGTTCGTCATAACCATATTGTCTTCTGTCTTTATTAAGTAATGGCTGTCTCCTGTTATTCTTTCCTACTCTATTACAGTCTATCATAAATCTATAAGGGTCTTGTCTAGTCGTTCTGTTCTGCAACGTTTCTACAAAATTTTCTACTTCACTAACTGCCTCTTTTAATTCTCCCAACCATGTACTGATACGTTGTAATTCTACATGTAGGTAATTCATATTAACTTCTTCTTCTTTGTAATTTATATCTAGCTTAAAACAATATGCCTACTTCTTCCTCTGTATATTCCTTGGTACCTGAAAAAAAACTCGTCCTGAGCTCAGCTGAAATAATTTACTATACACAACTTATATGAGTAAATTCACATTCAATAATTATTAATATACACTCTTATATTAACCAAAGGACGTAATCTTCCTCTTGAAACTCAATAATTTTCTATCTAATAGAAAAAGTTATTTATATTACCCCTTTTCTTGTTGAAACTAAATTTCCACTGGTCCCATCGTAAATCAAGTCTTACAGTTTCCCTTTGACGTCTATGCTCTTGTATGCCGAGACTGAGAAGCACGGTATCTGGTACTCGAGTACTTGAACCAAGATCGATAAAGCGGTTTCATTCCTCAGTAAGGATCAAGAAGACTCGATGGGGCTCCACAAGGCTCGATAGGGCTTGACAAGACTCGATAGGGCTCCACAAGGCTCGATAGGGCTCCACAAGGCTCGATAGGGCTCGACAAGACTCGATAGGGCTCCACAAGGCTTGATAGGGCTCCACAAGGCTCGATAGGGCTCGATGGGGCTTACCAAGGAAAGAGTTTCTTCATTCTATCACGACACTTTCAAATTTATGGCTGCTCTTTCCGCTCGAGGAAGTGTAGATCTGGACAAAAAATTTTTGACACTTCTGGACGCCTTGAAACGACTCGATCTGGCCATTAAAGCAACTGTAGTAGGATCATCTCTTCAACGTGATCGTCTAACATTTTTATAATTGCCAGAGTTCAAGACACTTATGATCCAGTGAAGTAGTTTTTCGTTAAAGGTTTTCTTGTTATTTGAGCCTCTGATCTAAACGATTTTTCGTCTTGATTCCATCAAGCGAAGTCAAATTCAACAATGATCCTCTTTCGAGCGACAACCAAGGTCATAAGCTGGTTCAAGGGTAACGGCTCTTGTAAAACATTTTGAGGTCCAAAACAACGATTATTCTGGAACATGATGGCAAATCATTATTTTGTATACAAGGCTCATAATTCCCATATGTATGGCGGACTCAAAAAACACCAGCCAGGTCAACGCAATATTTGATCAGAGATGCACTGTGTAACGAAGATTTGATCAGAAACTGTGTAGCAAAGATTTGATCAAAAACTGTGTAGCAATGATTTGATCCGAGACGCCGCCTTGTTGAATTTCTCTGTAAGCGAAAATCTTCAACTTCTATTATATCGTGGTATCGACGAAAATAAAGCAACGGCCATGTTTCCATTGTGGAGGCCACTTACATTCCGCGACAAGCCATGAGCCGTATCCTGATCACTGGCTCCATTTTGATCCTATATAACAGTACATGTATACAGTGGACCAAATAGTTTAGTTAGATTATTGTAGAACAGGCTTTATTTGCGATGGTTGATACAAAGTCTTTACACAAACAAAATGCGATGTTGATGTTGACTCTCTTCTCTCGTTCCAGGTGGTAACTAACTAACCCACAACAAGCTACGTCACGACTTGAGCATCCTTCTAGCTGTTCTATCTTGATGCTCAAGCGTGCTGTATGCTTGCACACCCAGCTGATACTATTCATTCTGCTACACATACATGATAAGACATCAGATGCCCTCCTATCTTTAACTATCCTATGTAGCTCTGTCCATGACCTTCCCATATTTTTCATTTCTTTATCTACTTCTCTTTTCCGTGAGTTTTTAGGCTCTGTTTCTTTTGCTCTGTGAGTTCCACAGAAGTCTTTTTTAGTTATACTATTCATGAGTTTTCTCAATGTATGGCTTATCCAGTGACAGCATCTTTTCTTCACCTCTTGGTTCACTGGTATTTGTCTAGTTCTCTCCAGGAGCTCCACATTAGTGATGTTGTCATACCATTTTATTCCTTCTATTTTGCGCAGGCACCAATTAGTGAGTACTTGTAGTTTGTTTGTAATTGTTTTCATAGTTCTCCATGTTTCTGATCCATTCAGTAGTATGGGGTGTCTGGCATGTCAAGCATTGGTAGTACCTTTGGTAAGGATGGCTGTCACACCCTTTTCAGTTTCCATTCCCCACTGGTCTGCTATGGTGTGATACGGGGTGATTGTCGCCTGTCGTCCCTGGGGAGAAGTGGAATCAATAAGCACACTTTTTTAATTCCCTATCATCAGCTTGAGCGTCTGCCGGACCTTTGTCTACACACCCCCTTTAAGTCTCTGGATCACTATCTCTCTCACTTCTTACCATAAGACAATACCCCTTTTCATATTCCTCCAGAACATACCCACACAACTCTGGCTTCTAACAAATGATAAAATAATTTAATAAAGAAAAGTGTCAAGTGTGTGCAATGTATGTGTGTAGACTTCTGTAGTATAGTCTAGTGCAGGGGTGGGCAAACTACGGCCCGCGGGCCGCATGCGACCCGCCAAGTGATTTTATGCGGCCCGCGAGGGCATTTAGAAATAAAAATGTTTAATTCGTTTTTAGGTTATTTTGTTGAATTTTACAGAATTCCATGTACTGTTGTGATGAGTGTCAATAACAAACGTAAGATTGAAGATGAATGCCGTGTTTCAAAACTCTCACTGTTCTCCAGACAAGCAAGTGAAAAACGATTTTGTCACTTCCCTTTGCTGAAACAAGAAACCATTTCTGGTGAAATGACTGAAAAATACAAAGCCCAATTAGATGCATTGATTGAAGAATTTAGATGGAGATTCCAAGGTTTCAAGAAATTAGAGCCATAGTTCAATATTCTCAGTTCACCTTTCAGTGCAGAAGCTGATACAGCCACAGAGGACATACAGTTGGAGCTGCTTGACTTACAAGCAGATCATGACCTGAAAGAGCAATTTAAGACATATGGTTTGCTGGATTTCTATGGATCTTTATCACAAGAATCATTTCCCAACTTGAAAAACTTTGCAGCTAAACTTTTATCATTAGTTGGATCAACATACATTTGCGAACAAGCATTCTCTTGATTGAAGATCAACAAATCTAAGAATAGGTCTTTATTGTCGGACTGCAACTTGCATGTGTCATGCGAATTTCAACAAGTAAACTTGCTCCAGATTTCAAGAATATTGTCAAAAATTTCAAGCAGTTACATACATGTCATTAGAAATCAACAACTGTAGTGACAATGTAGTCGCCGTGTGTCTAAATTAAAGCCATTGATAGATAATAAAGAATATTTGTTATAATAACAAGTTGTAAAATCGTGTTAACAAATTAGTAAAAGTTTTTGTCCATATTGTCAAATATAATGTATAAGTGTATAAGTAAAATAAAATTGCAATAATTAGTTATTTATACTGCTTAATAACGTATAAATAATTAATAATTACTTATTGTTATAGGTTGCTGTAAAAAAATGGATATATATATATATATATATATATATATATATATATATATATATATATATATATATATATATATATATATAAATAAATATATGCGGCCCGCCAATAGCTTTACATTTGTCAATGCGGCCCGCCGCACGAAAAGTTTGCCCACCCCTGGTCTAGTGTGTATGTGAGATGAGACCAGTCAATTCAGGATCATTCATCATAGTGTCCGGCCATACCACAATACAACACAGCAAGTCAGAGGGACCTCACCAAATGAAGTGTATCTCCGGCCAGGAGTTGACTTATTCTCGGTGCTCGTGGATAGTCTGGATGCCTGGTTACGATTGTTTAATATGGCATAATATTGTCCATGAATTCGATGTACTTAATATGTCTATTATAATCCTCAGACCTACGACACCCTCATATCTCACACAATTTTAAAGAAAACTTTATGTCAGGCTGCACAATGTTCCTGAATGTGTCTCTTTACTCTTCAACTTCTCTACATACTATAGTTATTGTTAATTGAAATATTCACAGTTAATAACAATCACTGTTTAGGGCACTCAGCCACTGACAAATGAGCCCTTTTTATGATAAACCCTCTTGGTTTAGACGAAACTATGGTTTGTGGAACGGTGTCCCATTGCAGAGGCCATTTAGCAGAATGGCTCTCGATGTGACTGCCATTGTCCACACCTGTGAGATGTCCCTCAGTTCTCAGATAGTAGAACCTGTCGAAAAGAGAACACCCGGTGAGAGAAACCCAATTCAGACCTACTATATGTGAGTGTGAGTGTAATATTTATATCCTAACTAGCTGACCCGGCCCGGCTTCGCCCAGTCCCTGGTGGGGAGCATCTCATTTAATTCATATAAGTAGTCATATAAGTTCCCGTTTCCAACTGTCTGTCTGTCTGTCTGTCTGTCTGTCTGTCTGTCTGTCTGTCTGTCTGTCTGTCTGTCTGTCTGTTTGTCTGTCTGTCTGTCTGTCTGTCTGTCTGTCCCTCCCTCTCTGTCTGTCTGTCTGTCTGCCTGTCTGTCTAATCATTTATTGGTTGCAGTTAGAACAACTTTAGATAAACGAAGAACAACTTACAAAAAGCATTAGAAAGAGCATTTGAAAGATCTTTACATCTTTCCCCAATAATTAACTTGGGTAAATGGAGCGGCGGCAGCAGCAGCAGCAGAAGAAGAAAAAGGAGGAGTAGGAGGAGGGAGGAGGAAGAGGGAGGAGGAGGGGGAGGAGGAGGAGGAGGAGGAGGAAGAGGGAGGAGGAGCGAGGAGGAGAAGTGAGGAGGAAGAGGGAGGAGGAAGAGGGGGAGGAGGAGGAGGGAGGAGGCGGAGGGAGGAGGAAAAGGAGGGAGAGGGAGGAGGTGGAGGAAGGAGGAGAAGGGAGGAGGAGGAGGGAGGTGGAGGGAGAAGGGAGGAGGAGAAGGGAGGAGAGGAAGAAGAGAGGAGGAGAAGGGAGGAGGTGGGAGGAGGATGGAGGAGGGGGATGAGGAGGGAGGAAGAGAAAGGAGTAGGGAGAGGGAGGAGGGAGAGGGTAGGAGGGAGAGGAGGAGGAGGGAGGAGGCAGAGGGAGGAGGAGGGAGAGGGAGGCAGAGGAGGGAGAGGGAAGAGGAAGGAGGAGGGGGAGGGGAGGAGGAGGAGGGAGGAGGGGAGAGGAGGAGGGAGGATGGAGTAGGAGGAGAAGGAAGAGGGAGGGGGAGGAGGAGGAAGAGGGAGGAGGAGCGAGGAGGAGGCGGAGGAGAAAGAGGGGGAGAAGGAGGAAGAGGGAGAAGGAAGGAGGAGGAGGAGGGATTAGGAGGAGGAGGGGGAGGGGATCTATCTATCTATCAGTCTGTCTGTCTCTCTGCTTGTTTGTCTGTCTGTCTGTCTGGCTGACCCGGCCCGGCTTCACCCAGTCCCTGGTGGGGAGCATCTCATTTAATTCATATACGTAGTCATATAAGCTCCCGTTCCCGACTGTCTGTCTGTCTGTCTGTCAGTCTGAGCCGGCCTGGCTTCACCCAGTCCCTGGTGGGGAGCATCTCATTTAATTCATATACGTAGTCATATAAGCTCCCGTTCCCGACTCTCTGTCTGTCTGTCTGTCTGTCTGTCTGTCTGTCTGTCTGTCTGTCTGAGCCGGCCCGGCTTCACCCAGTCCCTGGTGGAGGCCATCTCATTTAATTCATATAAGTAGCCATATAAGCTCCCGTTCCCGACTATCTGTCTGTCTGTCTGTCTATCTATCTGACCCGGCGTGGCTTCGCCCAGCTCCTGGCGGGGAGCGTCTCATTAAATTCACACAGTAACTTAAAAGAATGCCCTTCCACACACCATCCATTATTTTTAATGAAAACTGTTTTTAATCGCCTACATGACTGTAGATAACTTCTTTAAGCATAAAAAGATGAGTTACAATGTTATGCATTATGCATTATTTTTATGAACACTTTGAAAATGTCTTAAAGATTATATCATTATTTATTATAACTCATATGCCTGTAAAAAAAACTATAGACAATGAGTTTATAAATCTTTGAAAACGATGCAACAATATGACTATAACGTATATAGCAATGTTATTAAAAGTTATGCCCCTTGAAAGAACTTTTCTAGAGTTAAGTCCCCTTGCTATATAGAAATTATAATGAAAAATGAAATATTAAATAATATTAAGTAAGTAGCATATTTTACACTAAAAAATATGACAGTTGGCAGCGCGGGAATGAGAGGAAGACGTGTAGAAAATTTCATCTCAATCGGATGGACCGTTCGCGAACGCATAAAGGACATACAGACATACATTCTTTTTTATATATAAGACTAGCTGACACGGCCCGGCTTCGCCCAGTCTCTGGTTGGGAGCATCTCATTTAATTCATATAAGTAGTCATATAAGTTCTCGTTACCATTCCCGACTGTCTGTCTGTCTGTCTGTCTGTCTGTCTGTCTGTCTGACCCGGCCCGGCTTCGCCCAGCTCCTGATGGGGAGCATCTCATTTAATTCATATAAGTAGTCATATAAGTTCCCGTTCCCGACTTCTGTCTGTCTGTCTGTCTGTCTGTCTGTCTGTCTGTCTGTCTGTCTGTCTGTCTGCCTGACCTGACCCGGCTTCGCCCAGCCCTTGATGGGGAGCATCTCATTTAATTCATATAAGTAGTCATATAAGTTCCCTTTCTGTCTGTCTGTCTGTCTGTCTGTCTGTCTGTCTGTCTGTCTGTCTGTCTGTCTGTCCCTCCCTCTCTGTCTGTCTGTCTGTCTGTCTGTCCTCCTCTGTCTGTCTGTCTGCCTGTCTGTCTAATCATTTATTGGTTGCAGTTAGAACAACCTAGATAAACGAAGACCAACTTACAAAAAGCATTAGAAAGAGCACTTGAAAGGTCTTTACATCTTCCCCAACAATTAACTTGGGTAAATGGAGCGGCGGCAGCAGCAGCAGCAGAAGAAGAAAAAGGAGGAGTAGGAGCTGGGAGGAGGAAGAGGGAGGACGAGGAGGGAGGACGAGGAGGGAGGACGAGATAGGCGGAGAGAGGAGGAGTAGGGAAGAGGAGGGAGGAGGAGGAGGAGTAGGGAGGAATAGGAGGGGGAGGAGGGATTAGGAGGAGGGAGGGAGGAGGAGGAGGTAGGAAGAGGGAGGAGGAGGAAGGAGGAGGAGGAGGAGAGAAGAGGAGGAGGGAGGAGGATGAGGGAGGAGGGGATAAGGGAGGAGGAGGAGGGAGGAGGAGGGCGAGAATGGAGGAGGAGGGAGGAGGAGGAGAGAGGAAAAGGGGGGAGGATGAGGGGGGAAGGATGGAGGAGGGAGGAGGAGTAAGGAGAGAGGAGAAGAAGGGAGGAGGAGGGAGGAGGGAGGAGGAGAACGAACGAACGAACAAACTTTATTTTCAAAGGGTTAAGAATTGGGCACGCAGGCCCGTCTAACATTCTGCCCTTCTATCACTCTCTTTCATACATTATTTCATTCACACATCATTCAAGGCTAACAGAGAACAGCAACAATATAAAAGATATGCATTATAAAGGCATGGGCAAAAATGCGAACATCAAAACTACACGACACAGTAAAATTAGATAATGGTCTGACACTTGTTATTAGCCATGTGGAATATACTGGCCTACCAAAAGGGGACTGGCTGTTATACTAGGGTTTTGTTATTATTATTATTATCTCTATTATTAAGGGGGAAGATAATCCGTACTGAGATAGTGTTCGAGTAATTTGCGATTATATGAATAGGGATTGGTGATGTCTTTGATTTCTTGTGGAAGATTGTTCCACAGCTGAGCTGCAGAGTACGTTAAGCTTGTTTTGTATAAGTCAATCCTAGGCTTCGGAATGTGTAATATATTTAAACGTTTACTGTGTCTAGCATTATATTTAAACAATGGCCAAAGGTAATTTGGGGCATTCCGATGCAGGATTTTGTGAATTAGTTTAGCTTTATTGAAAAGCAGGCGTTTGCGGAGTGGTAGTAACTGAAGGTGTTTATACAGGCTAGGATTGTCAGATAAATGTTTGTTATAAATTAGACTCATGGCCCGTTTCTGGAGTGAGTAAAGTCGTTTGGTGTTTGAATTAGAACAACCGTCCCAGATTGTAGAGCAGTAGTCAAAGTGTGTCTGTATATGAGAAGTATAGAATAGTTTCCTTGTGTCCTCATCAAGGAAGTTTTTAATTTTGGCGAGTTGGTAGACTTTTTTCGCTGTTTGTTTAATAAGCGCTTGAACGTGGGAATTAAAGGTTAGGTTTCTATCAATGATTATGCCTAATGTTTTGTGCTCAATTACACTTTCTACTGGCATGTTATCGATGTGAAGTTGAAGTGATGTGTGTGAGCTTAGAGTTTGAAGTCTTTGTCTGGTTGTTAGTAACATTGATTTTGTTTTAGTGATGTTAATTTGCATACGGTTTGAATAGCTCCACCTAACTACATTATTTAATTCTTGTTGTAAAGACGACTCCAATAAAATACAGTTTTCAGCATTTGTATACACTGTACAGTCGTCTGCAAATAGATCGCAGGACGACGAAAGATGCAAAGGTAGATCGTTAATATATATGGCAAACAATAGAGGGCCAAGAATAGAGCCTTGCGGTACTCCAATATTGAAGGTAGTGGTATGAGACAGACATTTATTATGTGATACTACTTGCTTTCTGTTTGATAGAAAAGATGATATTAGAGTGACTACATTAGGGCCAATTTTCATTGTCTCAAGTTTTTTAATTAAAATAACATGGTCTATCATATCAAATGCTTTCTTGAAATCAATAAATACAGTTCCACATAGGCTGTTGTTGTTTATATTCTGGTGCCAATTTTCTATCATGTTTTTTAGGGCCGTATGGCAAGAATATTTTGGTCGAAATCCTGATTGGTTGTCAACAATAAGCTTGTTGCGAACTAAATACTGTAATGTTACTTTATGGATGTGTGGAGAGCGAGGAGGAGGTAGGAGGAAGGAGGAGGAGGAAGAGGGAGGAGGAGGAGGAGGGAGGGGGAGGGAGGAGGAGGGGAGGGAGGAGGAGGGGAGGAGGAAGAGGGAGGAGGAGGAGGGAGAAGGAGGGAGGAGAATAACGTAGGAGGAAGAGGGGGAGGAGGAGGAGGGAGATGGAGGAGGAGGGAGGAGGCGGAGAGAGGAGGAGGGAGGAGGTAGAGGAAGGAGTAGGAGGAGGGAGGAGAAGGAGGGAGGAGGAGGAGGGAGGAGGAGGAGAGGGATGTGAGGGAGGAGGAGGAGGGAGGAGGTAGACGGAGGAGGAGGAGAGAGGAGGAGGAGGGATGAGGAGGAGGAGGGAGGAGAGGAGGCGGAGGAGGTAGGAGGAGGAGGAGGGAGGAGGAGGAGGAGGGATGAGAGGGAGGACGTAGGAGGAGGGAGTAGGAGGAGAGAGGAGGAGAAGGGAGGAGGAAGGAAGAGGAAGTATTAGGAGGAGGGAGGAGGGCGAGGAGGTAGGAGGAAGAAGAGGGAGGAGGATGGAGGAGGAGGAGGAAGGAGGAGGAGGAAGGAGGAGGAAGAGGGAGGAGGAGGGAGGAGGAGGAGAAAGAGGGATGAGGAGGATGGAGGAGGGAGAGGGGAAGAGGAAGAGGGTAGAAGGAGGAGGAGGAGGAGGAGGAGGAGGATTATAACGCATATGCCTGTAGATAACTGCAGCGAAAAGATGGGTCTGTCTATCTATCTGACCCGGCGTGGCTTCGCCCAGCTCCTGGCGGGTAGCGTCTCATTAAATTCATACAACAAAAAAAAAGTAACTTAAAAGAATGTCCTTCCACACACCATCCATTATTTCTAATGAAAACTGTTTTTAATCACCTGCATGACTGTAGATAACTTCTTAAGCATGAAAAGATGAGTTACAATGTTATGCATTATGCATTATTTTTATGAAAACTTTGAAAATGCCTTAAAGATTGTATCATTATTTATTATAACTCATATGCCGGTACATAACTATAGACAAAGAGTTTATAAATCTTTGAAAACGATGCAACAATATGACTATAAGTTATATAGCAATGTTATTAAAAGTTATGCCCCTTGAAATAACTTTTCTAGAGTTAAGTCCCCTCACTATATATAATTATAATGAAAAATGAAAAATTAAATAATATTAAGTAATCAGCCGATTTCACACTAAAAAAATATCACAGTTGGCTGCATGGGAATGAGAGGAAGACGTGTAGAAAATTTCATCTCAATCGGATGGACCGTTCGCGAACGCATAAAGGACATACAGACGGAGATTGCCTTTTATATATAAGATTAACATTGAACTAAACTCTGGCAGAAGGTAGAGTAGTTCATCACATTGGCCTGAGACGTGGTAAGAAAAGGAAAGACCAAAGGAAATTGAAGAAACCCCAGTAGACACCCTACCGGAAGATCCTACCATTGACATTTCCCTTATTCCCCCAACCACCCTCAATCTCACTGAATATCATCCCCCGACATTGGCATTAACCTGCTGAGTTAAACAATATATTACTCGACCTAGTTTATCCTACGCATCAGCCGGCTGCGGCCGACGCTCCTAGAATAGGTTGACACAACGCACCATCACTACACTTGATTCCTAATCTCTATTACTTAACTACCTTATGTAAACTATTCCAGTCTCGAATTGGAATCACAAATTCCCAACATGGGAAAATGTCTGTCGACTTTAAGTGACACTGGACACTGTGGTTTCTTTTCTTATTTAGACTGGAACAGCAGAATACTCCTTTTCTGTTCACTTCATCTCGCCCACTGTTTACAAATTTCTTTTTTATCCAGACTGCCGAAAACATTGTCTGAATGACGTCACTGACTTGGCTGGAATCCAGGCGCAGAGAAACTCTCCTTCTTTTCATTTTTCGGATCGTGGTAAACAGAATGCCGACTTGTCCCCCTTTTATCCGGGAAATCCGTCTTCTGTCTTCAAAGAATTTTGGTTGGCGTTTGATCTGGGGAACTTCCCTACAACAAAGGTTTTCGGCGCTTAGAGACGGCTGTCTCCGACAATCTATCATGTTGGTTTGACATCTCCGGTAATTCCGTGACAGTGATGAACATAGTCCAACGCAAACAGAGTAAATACAAACGTTTGGCTCGAACTGATAGCAGATTAGGAGGCCAACGGTGGCAACAGGAAATGACTCCTCGGACAGTTCAAAGTTTGAACAGCATTTAATCTCGCAGCGCGTAGCTTGTAGTAACGAAACAATAAAACATTTAAATCCTTTACTGTACCTGTACTACCAGGGCAGCAGTAAGTTTAGATATATTAATATTTATAATGCGTTCCCAAGTCATCTCGACAAAGATATCAACAATGGTAACATATGTCCTTCTTGAGTCCTTCTGTCACTCGATTGAGACACATTCCCACTGCTTCGCAAAACATCGCGGTTTCATCCATTTGCTTGCCAATGGCTGTGACAGGCTGGCTAAACTAGGTGGGGGTAACTGATTCGGCGTCAAACCAGTAGGTGAACTAGGGTATGCCTCCCCAGCATGTGAAGACAGAATTCGGCAGAATGCACGGAAGAAATCATTCATGATTCATTGGGCAAGACGGTGTTTACCTGCAAAGCATTGTAGAACGTAATGAGCATGGCAAGGTACGTAGAGTGCCCTGGTCATCCACTGCATTGTATTCATCTCCAGTCGTCTTGATTTGTCTTGCCACTGGACTCATATGGACTCAGGCGAGAGAGTGTGGTCGACGAATTGCACAACTCTTCCTCACTGTAATCCAATTCATCACATAAGTCATTCTTCATCCAATTTCATCTATCACCTTCAAGCCCTGTGACGATGGGCTAGCGGTGAAGCGGCAGGCGTGGGTACGCTGGCAGTCATAGTCGCAGACCTGCACACAGGCGGCTCAGGCAATATGGTCATCTTCTATTGACCGGAGCAGCAGTGGGATTCGGCAGCCAACTGAGCGACTGTGCAGCCCTCTATCGGAAGGCACTGCTCACCTTCATAGCATGAGGAAGGGGTTAGAAAAGGTGCCCTAAACATTGTCTGCTCCATCACTGCCTAACCAACTTGCCGCGGTTGGTGGGTACCCTATACTGCGGTCGACATACAACCAAAATAAAAATAGGCAAAGCAAAAAAAGCAAACCATATTCCCTTAACCATCGGAACTTGGAATGTACACACCCTACTTTATAGAGGTGGCACATCGTGCCCAGAGAGACGAACAGCGCTGACTGGGAGAGAGTTGGGCAGGTACAACATCGACATTGCAGCCTTGAGCGAAACACAGACTTGCAGAAGAGGGCAAAATCTGTGAAGTAGGTGCCGGCTACACATTTTTCTGGAGTGGAAGGAAAAGTGAGGAAAGACACCAGTTCGGTGTGGGATTTGCCATTATGTCGGCCCTGGTTGGCAAACTAGCTGGATTTCTGAAGCATGCAATCATCGTGAGTGCCTACGCACCAACCATGTCCAATGAAGATGATGCCAAGAACAAGTTCTATGAAGACCTGCACATTGTATTAACATCTTTTCCCAAAGGAGACAAACTTATACTCCATAGGGACTTAAATGCCAGAGTAGGCATGGACACCTCCTCAATGAATGTTCGATAGACCATCGCCTCATTGTCTAAAAAATAAACATGCACATCAAACCATCACGGCGTCCTCAAGGGGTAAAAGTAAAAAAACAACTAAATGTCACCTGCCTAAACAGTAACAAAATGCAGCTGTCATTTGAAAATATGCTGGAAGACCGCCTCAAGCCCAGTTCAGCAGTTAAACAATATATGGAAACAGAGTGGAGAGCCCTAAAGGACATCATTTACAACACTGCTATGGAAATCCTGGGTCTAGTCCCCAGGAAGCATAAAGACTGGTTTGATGAAAATTCTGAAGACATCAACCAATTGCTGGCCGAGAAACATCTTCTCCACAAGGCATATTTGAAGGACCCAAAGTCAACATAAATAAGATGCATTGAATAACATCTGGAGAGTAATGCAGCAGAAACTTCGGCACATGCGGGACTTCTGGCTGAGCAATAAAGCTGATGCGTTCAAGGCTTTACTGACAGACATGACATGAAAAACTTCTATAACTCATTACAAGCAGTCTATGGCCCTACATCACCAGGCATAGTTCCCCTCCTCAGTGCAGATCGGGGAACATTGGTCATAGATGAGAAAGAAATCCTTTAAGCTGGGCAAAGCATTTCAGCAACATCTTAAATGCAACCTCCTCCATCGATGACAACACCATCAACTGCCTTCTTCAAGTCTCTACTAATGATACTCTTGCTGACTTGCCAACCGTAGTGGAAATAAACAAAGCTATTCATAAACTTTCCAGCGGTAAGACGCCAGGTCCTGACTCCATCCCGGCAGAGATGTACAAGACAGATGGGCTGGTTCTGATAGAGCAGCTTCACCAAGTTTTTACAAACATATTTGTGAATGAGACCATGCCACAAGATTTCAAGGATGTGTCTATAGTCCACCTTTACAAACGTAAAGGAAACCGCCAATCCTGTGGCAACCACCGAGGCATCTCCTTGTTTTCTTTTGCAGGGAAGATACTCGCTAGAATTCTTCTCAGTTGCCTCACAGCCCATCTTGACAAGGGTCTTCTTCCTGAGGGTCAATGTGGCTTCAGAAAAGAACGAGGAACTGTTGACATGATTTTCGCTGCAAGGCAGTTGCAAGAGAAATGTCAGGAACAGAACTCCAAAATGTTTTCCAAGTTCATTGATCTTACCAAGGCTTTAGATACAGTCAGCAAAGAAGGACTGCGGAAGATTATGGTGAAATATGGCTATCCACGAAAGTTTGTCCAAATAGTGTGGCTATTTCATGATGGTATGCAGGCATGAGTACAGGAAAATGGTGAACTGTCTGAGCCCTTTCCTGTCACCAATGGAGTGAAGCAAGGCTGTGTCCTGGCACCAACACTGTTCAGCCTCATGTTTTCAGCTATGCTGACGAATGCCTTCGAAAACAACGACGTTGGATCAACTACTGCATGGATGGAAAGTTGTTTAATCTCAGAAGGCTGAAAGCTAAAAACAAAATTAACAGCAATGCTGTCAGAGAGCTTCTGTTTGCTGATGACAGTGCTCTATATGCCAACTCAGAGGCAGACATGCAACACAATGTTTCAGCTTTCTCATATGCCTGTGCCAACTTTGGGCTCAATATCAACTTGGAGAAGACTGTAGAGCGGGAGTCTCCATAGCAAAGTGGTCAAGCCATCTGACTCGGGCTCCGAAGGTTGTGGGTTTGATTCCGGGCTGCATCCTTCAGTTCACGTGTGCATTTTTTCGGAGACTCCTGAGGGTTGTCGCTGGAGCTACAGAGTTTGTGCTTTGTGTGACGCTTTCGGGCTGCGGAGAGAGACTGAGCCATATAGGATAGAAACCCGGTGCAATGAAGTCTGTTGACATAAAAGGATGCTTGAAGATCTACAAATTGATGGAAAAAACCTTAGACTTTTAAAAAACATATATTGGAAACAGCCAGCTGCCATTAGAATTGATATTGACAATTAAGAGAGGTGTGAGACAGGCATGTGTAATGTCTCCAGATCGTTTTTCCCTGTACAGTGAAAATAATTTCAGAAATATAGAAGATATCGAAAGAATCATTCGGGGACGATACATCAATAACATTAGACCAGAACAGGTCATTATTCTGCGCCTCAGAACAGGATACAATAGATTACGCAACCACATGTATACAAAATTCAAAATTGGTAACTCAGCCATATGCAGATGTGGTTTGGTGTCGCAGACAGCAGAGCACATACTCCAGGACTGCCCAAACTACAACATATCCAGACGAACCTTCTGCCTAGAGAGACAACAGTGGAAGATAAACTCTATGGACCACTGAGTGAACTAAAAAAGACTGTTAGATTCATACAAGAGACAAAATTGCAGTCATAGACATATTTCAGGTGTACGAAAGAAAAAAAAATTAGATACGCAGATGATACAGTCTTGATTCCAAACAATGAACAGGACCTGCAACATTTAGTAGATCCGGTTGTACACACAGTGAACAACTAGGGTTAGGATTGAATTGTAAGAAGACACAGATTATGGTTGTCACTGGGAAGAAGGAAATACCACAGTGTAATATGCAAGTAAATGGGCATATTCTTAAACACGTGAATCGGTACAATTATCTCGGAACAGTCATAACATCAGATGGGAGATGCCTTGAAGAGATTAGAACAAGAATTGCCATTGCGAGGGTAGCTTTTTGTAAGATGAAAAACATACTGACCAATAAAAAGATATCAATTGAAATGAGAAAAAAGAGTGTTGGAAGTGCTACATAAAACCTGTACTTTTGTATGGATGTGAAGCGTGGACAATGAGCAGACAAGCCGAAAAGCATCTGATGGCTGTGGAAATGTGGTTTCTGGGGAAAATGCAAAGAATACCATGGAAAGACAGAAAAACTAATGAACAAGTCCTTCAAGAAACAAATGAAGATCATAAACTGATTAGAGACATTAGACGTAGACATCCAAAATTTTTGGGCATGTTATGAGAAGAAATAAATTGATGACCTTGGTGACAACTGGCAAGATCGAATGGAAGAGACCAATGGGTATACCGAGAAGTAAATACCTGGATGGCTTGGCAACATGGCATGGTCGAGAAGAAACATGGAGCTGATCCACGACTCTGGTGATTGAGTGAGCTGGCGAAACATGACCGCCCACGCTTATCGGCATGTCATAAGATGGATGGAATGGAGTCGATCCTGCCAACTTTTAAGCAACTTTTTTTAGATTGTAGTTATGTACCAGGCAGCTCCAGGGATTAATCACACTGTTCCAAATATCAAAGTGAATGGTCATAGACTAAGTGTTGTGGACAAATTCACCTATTTTGGCAGCACTGTGTCCCAAGCTGCTACAATTGATGACGAAGTGAATGCAAGAATCTCCAAGGCCAGCGTGGCCTTTGGCAGACTGCACAAGAATGTGTGGGACAGATATGGAATAAGCCTGCAAACAAAGCTGAAAGTCTACAAAGCAGTTGTATTATCCACACTGCTATATATGCTTGTGAAACTTGGACTTTTTACCAGCGACAAGCTAGGAAATTAATTTACTTCCACACAGTCTGCCTTAGGAAGCTATTGAAGGTTAAATAGCAAGACAAGATCCCAGACACTGAAGCCATGCCCAGTATCCACACACCACTAATGAAGAATCAGATTTGCTGCCTCCCCTCCCCCTCTCCCGCAATATGTCTCCACCTTGCTACAGTTGGGGGGGGGGGGCGCTTGCGTGTCCCAGTGACCCCAAGAGCTAAGCCGACGGAAGCACAACTATGTGTATGTGTTGGACAGGACTTGGTTTAGGGGCCAGACCAAGAGAGACACAACCTGCTGCTCTGCAGGTAGACTGACGATAGCAGTCCGTCCCTGGTTTGTGTGGGGAGCGACCAGTGACAAAACGAAATGCCCAATACATGGAAGTGAAGCCATGAGCAGGACGTGGCGATCCCTTGGGTGATCGAGCATTCTGAGAGCATTAGAGCATTCTGTGCTGACTCAATTATGGAAGCCTCCTTGGATGGAGGGAATGCCCATGGTCTGCCCCTGCCTTCCCTTGAGGGTTGATTGTGCTGTCTCTGACCATTTTACCGTGACCAGCTGAGAATTGAGCGACACCACAAAAAATGTCTCTCGAAACCTCAAGGACAGTTAACCTGATCAAAAATGCCCGCTGAAGTCGGATGTGCAGGCCCAAGGGTGGCAAATTAAAACTGGCACAACGCAAAAACGTCCGAGTGAAATGCCTTACGTGCCCAGAACAGCTCTGACTATCTAGTTCCGAATGTCCTTGTGATCGGAACAGCTCTGACTATCTAGTTTTCCTAATGTCCTTGTGTCTGGAACAGCTCTGACTAGCTAGTTTTCCGAATGTTCGTCGTGCCCGGAACAGCTCTGACTATATATGTCTTCCGGGGACAACAAACAGCACATGTCCGAATCGAAAGCTCGCTGGGTGGATACTGTCTGCAGACCGGCCTGGTTTTTGCGGGGAGCAGCCCGTAGCGAACAAAATGCCCAATATATTGAAGTGAGGAAGTAAAGCAGCCATGAACTTCTATTGATGAGACATGGCGATTCCCTCGGTGAGCCCAGCACCAGTGCGCTATGTGCCGGCTCTGCAACTGTGGATGTGTTGGCCTAATTGTCTAGGCTCAAGGGTGCATAACAATACACCGCAAATACATCTGAAAAAACACTCCGGATGAATGCAGAAGAAGAAGAAGAAGAAGAAGAAGAAGAAGAAGAAGAAGAAGAAGAAGAAGAAGAAGAAGAAGAAGATTTGCTGGGCTGGTCACTTGACTAGCAGGCCAGATCACAGGCTTCATAAACAGATATTTTATGGCGAGCTGCATTGTGGTAAACGCTCCCAACGCTCCCAAGGAAGTCAGAGGAAACACTTTAAAGACATTCTGAAAATCTCACTAAAAGCTTTTGGAATTGATCACGACACTTGGGAGTGTAGCGTAGCATATGCTAATAGAATAGTGAATATATCAAAGAAGATACAAAGAGACTTCCTAAGAACAGAAAGACTACTCACTGATGAAGACCAAATGACTCGTAATTCTAGACTGATTTGATAAGTCCCAGAACTGATCTAATCTTTTGACCTTGTCAGGCGGGAAAGGAATGGCGAATAACTGTACTTGGACAAAGATAGTAGACCAAGGTTTTCCTGCTACTCTGCCTGAATAATAATTGAGCCCCCAAATCTAATTCAATCTCACAAACAAGAAGATAGACAGATTAACATTTAAAGTCACAATCCTTTCACCTCGTCTACCAATCTGATTATACTAATATTATTTACTATGATAACAAACTGAGGTGGTTGAAATTTAAAATCACAACTAAATTTATTTGTTTAAAACAAAAGTGATCCACCGGATACTACCTGACACAAATAAGGTTTAACACTTCCCCTTTGATTCCTAAAGCTTATATTGATATAATTCCTGTCTTGCTCCAGTCTTGTTATTGTCCAGCTGTTATAAAAGCTAATCATTGACAACTGTAATTGGGCTTTAATTGGTTTAGAATATTGTTTTAATGTCTATAGTTTTACATTAAATTCTCTACACTTCTCTATTATTAAACACATGTTGAGTATATGATCTCTTGTTCTTCTTCCTTTTCTAAATCCAGCTTGAACCACGTTAATTTCTTCTTCCATTTTCTTACAAGTCTTCTCATTATGATTTGTAGCAGAATTTTACTTGCATGACTGATCAGGGCAACAGTTATATAGTTGGTGCATAATTTCATGCTGCCCTTTTTTGGTATTAGAATAAAGATAGTTCTCTTCCAATCTTTTGGCCATATACCATATTTCCATATCTTTTTACATAATGCATGATAGATTTGTATGCTTTCTTCTCCTCCCGCTTTAATTAGTTCAGCTGATATTTTATCGCATCCAGGTGATTTACTATTCTTCAGGTTCTTTATTGCCCATGCAATTTCATCTAATGAGGGTTCAGGTTCTGTCTCTGCTGTCATTGGTTCATGCATCTCATTTATATGCTCACTGTTATTCATATCATACATTCCACTGAGTATTCTTGCCATCTTTCTAAAATTTGTTTAGATTCTGTTAAGGTATTTCCCAACTTGTCACAGATAACATGTAATTAAGGTTGAACATTTCTTGTCAATAACTTCACTTCTTTAAACATTTCGTAATCTCTTCCAGTCTTATGATATTGCTCAATTCTGGTACAGCAATCTTGTATATATTGGTTTTGTCCTTTCTTGTGTTCTTTCTTATTTCTCGGCTTACAATTCATCCTGCTGTTATCAGATTCACCTCCTTTTTGTTTCAGTTCCCTTGGTTGTTTTATTAATTCTAACGTGTCTGATGTAATCCATGGCTTATGTTGCTTTTTCTTGGTCAGAATTAAATCTTTGGCTGCAGTTATCAAGATATCTCTAGCTTATACTGCCAATTCATCAAGTGTCAATTCCTCCTGTATAAACATCAAGACACCAAAACGATTCTTCACTTCTACGTTGTATGCATCTGGTATTTTGGTGAGATCAAAACAAAGTGGCCTTGGTCCTTTGGTAAGCTTTTTGAGTTTTACTTTCACATCTGCTTCTAATAACTGATGATCTGTATCACAGTCTGCACTTCGTAAGGTTTTTGGCAATGTTATGCTTGATCTCCATCTTCTTTGTATTAAAATATAATCTATCTGGTTTTTGGTAGTACTGTCCGGGGACTTCCACATGAAGAGTCTTCTTGGGTGTTGTTTAAAAAGTGTGTTGGCTATCACTAACTCATTTTCTGTGCAAATTTCAATTAATTTGTCACCTGCATCATTTCTATTCCCATTCCCAAATTTTCCTAAAACGTGTTTCTCATGTTTAGCTCTTTCTGTACCCATTTTTGCATTAAAATCTCCCGTGATTATTGTTGTCATTATGACCAATCTTATGCAATGTGTTTTGCAGTGTGCTGTAAAAATCTTCAATGTCGTCCTCCTCTGCTGTTGAAGTAGGTGCATATATATGCATGAGAGTTGTGTGTTTTGGATGGCCTTTAAGTCTGACAATGAGGATTCTATCACTAACCAGGTTTTATCCTATTAAAGCTTTTGCAGTTATTTTATCTAATGACAAAAGGCCACTCCGCTCTGGTTTCTGATATCTCTACCAGAATATATGAAAAGACTTCCATTTTCAGTTGTAAATGTTATAGAATTATAAATCCTGGGCAGTGCAATGAAGTTTTATTTTTCCATCTCCTCAATTTATCTTTGGTTTCTTCTTCTTCTGCATTCATCCAGAGTGTTTTTTCAGATGTAATTGTGTTGTGCCTGTTTAATTGCACCTTTAGGCTGACGCATCCTACTTCTGCGGATGTTTGTTGACCGGGTTAACCTTCCTGGGTATCTTTGGTTTTAAACCTTTGTTGGAGAATTAGAGGTAAATTCTGTCATTATCACAGTGTGACAGCTGCCAATATATGTTGTAGGTTATTTGCAGATCTTTGCGATCATTATTTAATTTTTCTTTTAGTTTGATAATTTCATCATATTTTACAATGTCAAATGCTTTTATGCAGTCTATGAATCTAAGTAAGATCTGTTTTTACTTCTATAGTTCTTTCTAATAGTGTCCTGAGAATGTCTATGGCCTTGTCTGTGCTCTTCTCCTCTACAAATCCAATCCCCCCTCCCCCCTCCCCTTTCCTACACAACACACACAATCATTATAGCTGAAAGTATAAGAGTGCCCTAGCTCTTAAGCTTCTATTGCACTGATGGCGAGGTAAGAGGTTCATCCCATGCACCAGTCATTTGGACTTAAACGTTTTCTTCTCATTAAGAAACAATAGCAAACTCATTCATTCATTCAGTAGCATGTCCTTTGCAGAACCTCGCTCCCATAACAACCTTCCGGAAAACCTCTCGATCATAAGCAAGATGACCCGCGTCCGATACACCCATCTGGAGATCATCCACCACATCCTTCACCCATCTTCTCTTTGGCCTTCCTCTTCCTCTCTTCCCAGGCATATACCCTTCCATTATTGTTCTCTCCAAACTTTCGTGATGTTAAAAGTGACCAAAATATTTCAATTTTCTCTTTAATAGCCAATCTTCTTCAATATTCAGCTCTTGAAGTATGGATGCATTTGTTCTTTTCTTTACCGAAGATATTCTTAGAACTAGTCTATAACATTTATATTCAAATGCATTTATGCGCTGTTCAGCTTGTTTAGTAAGTGTCCAAGCTCACAGGCATATGTTGCAATGGGAAAGATGCATGCTCTTAAAAATCTAATTTTTGTAGTTCTGTCTGTCCCACTCCATAATTTATTCAGTTGTTTTAGTCTTTGAAGAACAATTGATAGCCGTAGTTTAATTTCTTTTATTGTGTCACCGTTGTTGGTAATCAGTGACCCAAGATATTCAAAATTTTCCACCACCTCCAATTTTTCCTCATTAACATATATTTCTTTCTCCATGGTAGTTTTATCTGTATGCATTATCTTTGTTTTTGCTATGTTAAGATATAAGTTGTGATATTCACTATTTAATTGGGTTGAGGCTATTAGGTTTTCTATACCGTTCTGTGTTGTGGAAAGCAATACTGTATCATCAGCATACTGAATATCATCAGCATACTGAATCTCTGGTATGTCATGACCACCGATATTTAAGGCATCACTATGCTCCCTGTTTATATCATCTCTTACATTTCTCATTATGTTTTCGGCGTACAGGTTAAACAAATAGGGGGACAGCACACATTCCTGACGGACTCCTTGCTTGATGTCAAGCCAATCAGATGTCTCACCATCTATTCTAACTGCTGCTTGTTGGTCTAGATAGAGCATTCTTATAAGTTGTATTACATGTGATGGAAAACCCATATTCCTCATGATTTCCCAAAGTTTCTGATGTTGTACACAGTAAAATGCCTTTGAATAATCCACAAAACATGAGAATAGATTTACATTAAATTCTCTGCACTTCTCTATTATTAAACGCATGTTGAGAATGTGATCTCTTGTTCCTCTTCCTTGTCTCAGTCCAGCTTGAACCACGTTAATTTCTTCTTCAATTTTCTTATGAAGTCTTCCCATTATGATTTTTAGTAGAATTTTACTTGCATGGCTGATCATGGCAACAGTTCTATAGTTGGTGCATAATTTCTGGTTGTCCTTTTTTGGTATTGGAATGAAGATAGTTCTCTTCCAATCTTTTGGCCAAATACCATACTTCCGTATCTTTTTACATAATGCGTGATAGATTTGTATGCTTTCTTCCCCTCCCGCTTTAATTAGTTCAGCTGGTATCTCATCACATCCAGGTGATTTACCATTCTTCAGGTTCTTTATTGCCCATGCAATTTCATCTAATGAGGGTTCAGGTTCTGTCTCTGCTGTCATTGGCTTTCTACTGAACGTAAAATTGCCTTAAAAAATAAACTTGGTGTTGATCACAACTTCCTGCAAAGGACATGGAATTTTATGATATGTAAATAAAATCATCATCATCATCATGTGCCTTGCCAACTGGCATAGGTATTCATGTTTCTCCACAGATCTCGGTTCCTGGTGTTCTGGATCAACTCTGCTAATTATATTCCTCAATGCCACCATCTCAGCCCATCCAGCATTAGTTTCTCTCCATTTACCTCTGCCTCTTTTCCCACTGATCCTCATCACAAGTTCTCCAATGTCTCTCTTCTCATTACATGACAAAAGAATGATATTTGACTGTTTCATATAGTTTTATATTATGTTCTACTGTTCCAGGAAATTATTAGTTACACTGGCAGTCTATGGTATTTGCAACATTCGTCTCAAGAACAATATCTTTATTGCTTCCACGTTCTTCCTAATTTGTTTGTTTACATTCCATGATTTACTGCCATACAACAAAACAGGTTCTCTATAACATTTCAGTACTCTCTTTCTTACAGTTCTACCAGAAGTAGTGTATCCCACACTATCTGTAGAAAAATCAAATCAAATCAACTTTATTTTAAAAGGGTCACAAATTGGGTCTTACATTCGGCCCTTTCAATCACTCATCTTTCGTTCATCAAAAGCATTATAAATTTACATAGGAAGAAAAATAAACATTGTGAAATGAATGTTGCACATAAACAAGACAAATTACCATGTTATGAGGCCCATCTCTCACCTACCCATACATCACCCCACCCACACACACACCCCCACCTTAGGTGCCCTTTAAAAATCCCTTTATCCTCTTTCTGTATCCTGTGTTGGCGTGCTTGCTATCTGGCACATACCACACAATTTTCCAACCCACACCCACACATATACCCTCACCCACAAACCTCACATACCCCCACCCACACACCACAAAATCCCCCACCAACACACACACATACCCCACTCACACAGCACACACATATCCCCAACCAACATACCAAATACCTCTCCCCACCCACACACACATTCCCCACCCATCCACAAACACACACTCACTCACCCACACATCCTCCACTACGCACCCACACACCCCCACCCACCCACCCCAACCAAACATCTCTTGATCACAATACCCCTACCCACACACATCCTCCGCCCACTCACGCATCCCAAACCGACACATCCACATCCCTCACCCACCTACACATCCCTCACCCACCTACACATCCATAAGCCACTCACACAACCCTGCCACAAGGCAGGTGCTCCGTTACACGCTAGACAGAAGTAAAAGGAGAATTCCCGACTATGCACCAAATGCAAGAGATGGGAGAATGCGTCACGGGATTGACGACGTGTCGACGGATTGTAAACATTGGATACGCTGTGTGACTTTCGAACGGATAGGTCGCGTTTCCTAGTTGGAGAAGGACGAAGGCGGCTACTGAAGAGATAGAAGGCTGGCAGTGCTATCATTCAAGGAGATGGATAGCCTATGACATATTTGGAAAGCGCCATGGATTTGTAAAGACGGGAAAACGCTAGACGACAGATTCGGATGAGAACGACAGAGAGGACGATCTGGAAGAACAGAAGGGAAAATCAAGGTGACGCAGTGTCGGTAGGGAAAAGGCACGACTCGATATTAAAGTTGGTGTAATATAAGAATTAGGCCCTTCTCGGTGGCACGAGAAACTAATTTATTAGCTAACTAATAGATGTGACTGTCCTGCAAATTAATTCCGGATTAAAATGGATATTGACTTTTCTCGAGCGTCGACATTCTACTTTAATTTCCCGTTCGCCAGTCAGTTTGGCAAGTTGTGTTTCACCGTTTCAGTAATTAATGAGACACGTGCAACATCGTTAGTCAATACAATTAGAGTACCATGGCTTTACACTGAAAGGAGGAGGACTAACATGTTGGCAAACCCCACTCACACATTCCCCATCCACACACACATCTCCCACCCACACACCCACACATACTTCCCCCAACCACCACACATCCCCTACTCACCCACACATTCCCCGCACCCATAACACACATCCCCCACACCACACACTATCCCCCACCCACATACATATCCTTACCCATACCACCACAAACATACCCCCACCCACACGCCATGCACACATCCCCCGCCAACACACCGCACACATATCCCAAACCCACACTCCATACACTTCTCCCCAACTTTGCTTGCATCCCCAGTCCACCACCCACACATCCCCTACCCACACAACCCCACCACACACATACTTCCACAAACCATCCACACATCTCCCCCACCAAAACACACATCCCCCACACCCATCCCATATACATATCCTCCACCCATACACACATCCCCCACACCCATTCCCACACCCCTACTTTCACCCCCACCCACCCACCCCAACCAAACATCTCTCGATCACAATACCCCTACCCACACAATCCTCCACCCACTCACGCATCCCACCCCGACACATACACATCTCTCACCCACCTACACATCGCTAAGCCACTCACACACCCCCACCCACGCATTTCCTATCCATGCACACATCTCCCACCCACACACCCCCACCACCTACACATACTTCCCCCAACCACTACACATCCCCTACTCACCCACACATATCCCCCACCCATACACACATTCCCTGCACCCATAACACACATCCCCCACACCAGACTCTATCCCCCACACCAGACACTATCCCCCACCCACACACATATCCTCACCCATACCACCACAAACATACTCCCCACCCACATACCATGCACACATCTCCCCGCCAACACCGCACACATATCCCAAACCCACACTCCATACACTTCTCCCCAACTGCCCTTGCATCCCCAAACCACCCACATACATCCCCTACCCACACAACCCCACCACACAAACATACTTTCCCAAGCCATCCACACATCTCCCCACACCCACACATATCCTCCACCCAAACACACATCCCCCGCACCCGTCCCATACACATATCCTCCACCCATACACACATCCCCCATACCCATTCCCACACCCCTACTTTCACTCCCACACATCCATCTACACATCCCACCAACACCCACAAATATTACTACCCACCAACACCCACACACCCCAACCCATCCAAATGCAAACCCCCACCCACACTTCCCCCACCCACACATATCCCCACACTCATACACATCCTCCACACACACTCATACACATCCTCACATCTAGACACATACAATAAATAAAAAATATTAGACACATATTTTCTCTCTCTCTCTCTCTCTCTCTCTCTCTCTCTCTCTCTCTCTCTCTCTCTCTCTCTCTCTCTCTCTCTCTCTCTCTCTCTCTCTCTCTCTCTCTCTTTTTCCCACACGCACACACATTTATAGTGAACAGTTATAGTTAAACAATTATAATGAACAATATAAAAGAAAGTAAGTTCTATAAGGGTACATTGGTAGGGCACACTGTACTTTAATGAGAGATTCTACAGCTGAGGTAATTGGCGTGACCAAATACCTAGTACCCAGTTCAGCGCACACTGGAAGATACACAAAATGCAGTACATTCGGAGGTACCACTGAATCTTTCTCTCTAGCGATGGTGTCCTTACAAACACTATTTTCATTCTGGATGGGTGGAAGTTTTCATTCTTCGTTGGCTGGTAGTTGACATCTTGGTGGTTTCAGTGCAAATCGTACCACAAACTCAGTCGTCTTAACATTGATATTACTGGCCTGCAGGAGACTCACCTCGCTGAGGAGGGTCACTCAGGGAAAACAATTACACTCTTTTTTGGAAGGGTAGATGGCAGGTAGAAAAAAGGCAACATGGTGTTTGTTTTGCAGTGAAGAATTCACTACTGGGAATGATTGAAATTCCAGCTGGAGGTAATGAAAGACTATTATCTCTGCTCTTGGCAACCTCTTGTGGTTTTGACACCATTATTACTGCATATGCACCGACACTCGCTTCCTCTGATGATGTGAAGGATTCTTTCTATGAGGAGTTAGACTCTGTGATCAAGGCAGTTCCAAAATCCGACTACATTTATATGCTCGGTGATTTCAATGCTTGTGTGGCAAGGACTCGAGTTCATGGCTAGTGTGCCTTGGAAAATACAACATCGGTCACATGAATGAAAATGGGCAAAGGAAGCACCAGAAGTGACCTATGTATTACAAACTCCTGTTTTAAAACAAAAGAGCTGCATAAGGTCACATGGAAACATCCAAGATCCAGCCATTGGCATCAGCTGGACTTCATCATCACACGGAGACAACACCTGAACCATACATCATTAACTCGAGGTTATCACAGTGCTGACTGATACGGATCATTCTTTGGTTGCAAGGGTTAGACTGAGACTAAAGAGAATCTACACAGCTAAACATAAATCTAGCCCCAGGAGTAGTTAGTAAGTTAGTTAGTTGACAGATCATCCTCATTGCACATCAAACCATTCAGTCCATAAGTGCTTGGATCCCCTCCTCAGCAAATCCTGTAGCATGTAGCGGCTAACGACACCAGTTCTGTGTTGGTTTATCAGTCTTCTTTGGCTTCCTTTCGGCCACATTTCTTTTAATTTCTTCTCGCAGTCTGGCCATGGTTGTAGATTTACAGTCATCACTTGGTTCTCGCAACTTCTCGTAGAGCATTCAGAATGTCAGCTTGGTCCATGGCGCATCCGGCCTCCACAGTAGCCTTACCTGCGAGCTTGTCAACCTGCTTATTTCCTAGTATTTCTGCATGCCCTGGCACGAAGATGAAACTAATCTTTGGCAGCCAAGACCGCTCCAGAGACAGCAACCACTCTCTATCCACCCCATCTCTATCCTCTTGAGCATGCTCATTGAGTAACTAAGGAAACATGCTGTAGTGAATGTCTATATCTCGAGCCATGTTATTGCTTTACTTACTGCCATGACTTCCATAGTCAGGCTACTTGTGGTCTTAACAAAAGCACCAGAGTCCTTCACAATTATCCCTCTGGCCTGAGCCGTAAAGGCCCATGAGCTTCTCACATGTTGGACGACCGACCCATCTGTGTAAATGACATCTCAGTTATTAGTTATCAGTTGGGGTATCTTCATTGCACTCCAGACAGGTCCATAGGTGCTCAGATCCTCCCCCCAGCATATGCATCAGCGTCCGGTGGCTAATAGTGCCAGTTCTGTGTTGGTTGATGAGGCACTTCGTTTTCCCGATGTACCTCTCGCGTCTGGCCGTGCCGATTCTTACTCCCAAGTCTTTCATCCTGGACAGCGATGCGGATTCACTGACGCCAATGACCTCTGTTCTCGCCATATCTTTAAGGACGTTAATAACATCGGCACGATCCATGTGCTGGCCATCTACAGGGGGTGCAGAGCCAGCCAGTTTATCCGCTCGTTCATTTCCCTCGACTCCCGCATGTCCCGGGACGAAGATGAAGGTGACTTTACGGACAACAGACTTCCGCAGCGACTCAGTCCACTGTCTACGTACAGATCCAGCTTCGACCTTCTGAATCATGCTCATTGAATCACTTAGTACACACACGTTAGTATAATGCTGTGATTCCAGCCACATGAAAGCCTGTGTAACTGCCATAACCTCCATCGTCATGCTTCTCGTGGTCATAGAGTGGGCACCACTGGATTCTTGAGCGGTTCGGCCCGCTGAACAGGGCTGTAAATGCCCACGCACTTCTCTGCTGCTTTACAACTAGATCCATCTGTATAGATGAGCACTTCGGGGCTATCTGAGTGTTCATAGATGAGCGCGTTGACCTCTGCATTGACAGCGGCAGGGTTCTGCTCTCTGCACCGTCTGTCGAGTGTGATAATGCAGGAGAAAGTGCACTTAAAAGCTGGAGGCACCGGCACCCATTCCTTGCCGGGGTTGATACTGGTAAGACTGCAGACCTGTCTGACGACATCTTCTGCCCGACCCATCCATGATTTGCCCCTCTTTAGCCTGTCACCCTTTTCTCTGAATATAGCGTCATGCAGAGGGTGCTGCTCATCTGCACTTATTTTTAAGTATGCACAAGCTCTCCAGATCTTGATCCTGTGTTCCATTGTCGGGAAGTCAAGGAGGTATCTCATTGCTACACAGCTGGTGTCTCTCGTGCAGCCCAAAATGATGCACATGGCTTCGTTTTGTACCTTTTCAAGTCTTCCAATCTGTGTAGGGCTGACAGTGAGGATGGCCAGGGCATACTCAATGCGTGAAAGCACCAGTCCTTGGAACAGAAGTATTAGCAGTCTTTGCTCGATATCGGCAGTCGCCATGACTCTCATTGCTGACAAACCTTTTTTTTTTTTTTGTAGATGACAGCATCACCATCTAATGAATTCTCGAAAATCAACGCTTGTACTTCCGCTTCCATATCAGCCGGATTTTCTTGTCTGCATTTTCTGTCTAGTTGGATGCAAACAAAAAAGGACGTACAGAAATCTGTTGGCACTTGTACCACTACTCGCCAGGTTCTAAGTCCTCAAGTGCACATACCTGTTGAAGAATGTCTTCGGCTTGACCCATCCACCACCTTCCTCTTTTTAACCTGCTGCCCTTCACTTTCCTAATTTTACTTTGCAGTGGATGTTGTGTGTTTGTGTTAACTCTGAGGTAGGCACGTGCTCTGCAAATTTGTATTCTGTCTTCAATGGTTAGAAAATCAAGAAGGTAGTGCATCGCCCTGCATGCTGTATCTCTTGTACATCCAAGAATAATGCGCATACCTTCACTCTGTATCCTTTCCATCCTTTCTATATGCTTACGGCTGAGAGTCAGGATCGCCATCGCATACTCAAAAACAGACATGACCAGCCCCTTGTATAGAAGACGTAGATGGCACTGCGCACAGTTTGCTGCCGCCATCACCCGCATCGCAGCCAAACCCCGCTTGGCCTTTGTTATCACCTGGTCTATGTGCTCATTATAAGCAAGGCTTCGATCAAACTGTATACCCAGGTAATTCATTGCTTGCGTTCTTTCTACAGTTTCTGAACACGGATTTATTTACCATTGGTGTTGAAGTTGTTGACAATATGGTTATTCAAAGAAAACCAAGTCACTGTTGCCTTTGTTGGGTTGACCATTGCCCCAGCTTCATCACACCAAGTACTTATGCGATTGAGTTCGGTTTGTAGTTCCACAGCAACCTGCGCTCTATCCTTACCCTGATGATACACTAAAACATCATCGGCATATGACAATGTCCTGCCAGGTCCAGTGATCTGCTCACTGGTGGTTCTCACTGTGTAGGCGTTGAACAGTACCGGAGATAATGGTGATCCCTGTGGTAGGCCAGGATATATTGTTGTTGGTTCGAAGTCCAACTGCCACATCTGAAAACTACTTTCCATTGGAAGAGGGCTGCAACAATCCAACTAAGGAGGAATGGATTACTTTGAGTTCAAGAAACTGAAACATTAAAAAATCCAATGGTGCTCTGTTGTACGCGTCCTCACGATCAATCACTGCAGCAAAGGTTTCAACGCCTGAGTGGAAACCTTCATAGACATCATGGGCAAAAACTGCTGCATTGGTCCAAGTTTCTCTTTTTGGACGGTACCCACCAAGGGTAGGTGGGAAAACACCTTGCTTCTCCAGCTGGTTTATATTCCTGGCAATTACCTTCTCCAGCAGCTTGCCTATTGTATTCTGCATGGTTATAATTCGATATCCCTGATTTTGTTTGTGGTCTTTGTCAGGCTTCGGCAAGGGAATCAGATAGCTGTGTAACCACTCCTCCTTGATGCTAGCACTCCCTATACTGTTGTTGTACATGTCTGCTAGTTTCTCTAGCTCGTTGTCGGTACACCTATTGATGTCGTCGTATCTTATGCCATCAGGCCCTGGAGCGCTGTTTTTTGATCGTCGAAGCACAGCCTTGATTTCTTTCACTGTCACTGTGTCTTCATACGAAGTGTTCTGGGCGTTGCACCTGTCTGAGGTGACCTTCTTGGCCAGATTTCGGCCTCCCATGTCTGTCTGGTTGCTCTGCTCAAGGTAGCGTTCAAAGAGGGCTTTGCCCTTGTCCTCGTCAGTCCTCTGCCAGATGAGGTCAGCACCTTGGAAGTCAGAAATGCTCTTATTCTTGACTACACCACTCATGCTTTTATGTAGTCGCCAGAACAATTTCAGTGACTTGTCTGTGCTTACTCTTTGACACACCTCTGCCCATTTTTCGCTTTTAACCACCTTGACCAGTTTTTTTATAAATAGCTTACTTTTGTGTGCATCTCTCTTTTTAAGTTCATGCAGGGACTAGGATGACCAGCTCTGTTCTTCTTGGCATGTTGCCATCTCCTTGCAGCACTACGCTTATCTACCCAAGCCTTCTCCACCTCGAAATTCCACCACGATGGCTGCTCCCAGCTTTTTTTCCTGCCCTGAAGCTTTCTGCGCTTGTCACGTCTTATTTTACTCACCACATCTTGCCCTGTACTGTCATACTGGAAAGTCTTTACCTTTAGCTTGTGCTGCCTGGTTCTGCCTTTCTCCACCAATATGCTGCAAGGGTGGTGGTCGCTGCCGTGGTGTCCTAGGACACCCCATCTACACACTATAGTGAGTGAAGGTGAAACCAGCGCCAGATCAATAGCACTGTCCTCATCGCCTGGACGGCTTTCTGTCCTGGTGACACAGCCACTGTTGATACAAACCAGGTCAATGGTTTCTAGTGCAGTTCGAGCTCCTCCCCCTGTGTGTTGGAGGAAATGTTTCTCCATGATCTGCCTTTAGCGTTGAAATCACCACAGAAAATAACATTTCTCTCGTGACCTAATATGTCACTTAAGCACTGCCACTTCTGGGAATCCATACTCGTGTTGCGGGCATAAACATTAACCAACACGAATGGTATACTGGATTGAACTCTCAACACCTGTATTTGTATATGGTCACTGTCCCAACTGGACATGTCTAGCTCTGATGCCACCATGCTGTCACGAACGAGAATCGCCATTCCCAGATGTTGTCTGTTGTAGAAACATTTGAAGCCGGCAATTCGGAGTAGCTGATCGCTCAGTCTCGTCTCATGGAGTGCTGCAATGTCGTTCCTGTAAACCAGGGTTTCTAAAATAGACCCCCGTTGTTTTACGCTGGCGCAGTTCCAATACAGAATACGGATATTCCTGAGTCCTAGACGGTGACACTTGAGTCTAAAACACCTTAAACCACCATGCTTACCTTGTCACTTTCTGCCTGCCCGGCGCCCACGCCGCCTCGTTAGGTTGACTGCTGACCGCTCGGAGAACACACGTTGTTCCGCCATGTTGAAAAAACGAAAACAACAGAAACCACACATGCTGCGAAAAATTCACTCAAGGATTGCTTCGCTCGATGCACAAAACTCCTTAGCATCCGCGCAGATCTTGAGTAGAAACTCCTGGTTTTACATCCTGGCACACAAATTACACGCAAGAGATTAATAAATCCATCTCCTATGCGAAAAAGTTAACGATCACAAAACAACCCGACCGTCCGTCGCCATCTTTTACTCAAGTGAGACCAAACTAGCGGATGATTCCCTCAACGCCATAGAGGCCCTGCCAACTCTTGACCACCTGGACACACTTCCTACCATAACAGAAGTTAAGTGTGCTATAAATGAACTTACATCTGGCAAGGCTCCAGGTAAGGATGGGATTCCAATAGAGGTTATCAGGAGTGGGCAAGACACACTCACTCTACAGATCCACCAGCTAATAGAGCTATGCTGGCGACAAGGACAAGTCCCACAGGATTTCAAAGATTCAAGCATCATAACAGTGTACAAGAACAAGGGTGAACTAAGCGACTGTAACAACTATAGGGGTATTTCACTTCTGTGTACTGTTGGGAAAGTATTTGCCAGAATTGTTCTGCGCAGACTTCAAGTCCTAGGAGTTCAAGTCTACCCCGAATCACAGTGCGGCTTCCGAAGAACTGGTTTACCCTTGATATGATATTCTCATTGCGACAAATGCAAGAAAAATGCCGGGAACAAAATCAACCACTGTTTATTGCCTTCATCGACCTCACTAAGGCATTTTATTTGGTCAGTCGTGAGGGTCTGTTCAAGGCACTAAAGAAGATTGGCTGCCCACCAACTCTTCTGTCCATTGTGGAATCGTTCCACACAGGCATGAAGGGTATAATCAAGTTTGATGGTGCAACTTCAGAAGAGTTTGAAATCAAGAGTGGAGTTAAGCAAGGTTGTGTACTATCCCCCACCCTCTTTGGAATATACTTTTCACTTCTACTGAAATATGCCTTTCGTGATCAGGATGCCGGTATATACATTCAGTCAAGCTCAGATGGTGGCCTCTATAATGCTCAGAGATTGAAGGCCAAGACCAAAATTAGGAGGGTACTAATCAGAGAGTTGCTTTTTGCGATTGATGCTGCAATTACGACCCACTCTGAGGAAGAATTACAACATCTACTTTCTGCATTCTCCAATGCTTGTTCTGAATTTGGTTTAACAATTAACAAAAAGAAGACTCAGATTATGTCACAAGGTGCACATGGGGTACCATCAATCTTTATTGACGATGCCAAACTGGAGATAGTAGGCCATTTTACATATCTAGGATCAGAAGTAAAGAGCAAATTATCCCTAGATCAGGAAATCAATATCAG
This sequence comes from Cepaea nemoralis, assembly GCA_014155875.1. Lineage (NCBI taxonomy): Eukaryota > Metazoa > Mollusca > Gastropoda > Stylommatophora > Helicidae > Cepaea > Cepaea nemoralis. Next base: position 139,979 of record JACEFZ010024825.1, read on the forward strand.
GATTGGTAAAGCAGCAAAAACAATGAACATGTTAGCAAAAAAGAGTCTGGGAGAACAGAAAGCTTACTGCCAAAACAAAATTCCTTGTCTACCAAGCCTGTGTCCTTAGTACTCTTCTTTATGGCAGTGAAACCTGGTCAACTTACTCACACCAAGAGAAACGTTTAAACAGCTTTCATATGCGGTGTCTGCGAAGAATACTTGGTATTAAGTGGCAAGACAAAATATTAAATACTGAAGTGTTAGAAAGATCAGGTTGTGTGACGGTGTGTTCCATGCTCAATCTTCGTAGACTTAGATGGATAGGACGGTTGGTTAGATGGTTAGGAGGATGGATGATGGTACAATACCAAAGGACATCTTTTTTGGCAAATTACAGATGTGTGTAAGCGGGACATGATTGATACAGGCATTGATAGTGCACAATGGGAGCAAGTCGCCGCTGAATGTGTTGCATAGAGGGCAACTATCAGAAATGGAATAAAGACAAAGGAGAAAATGATTGCAGATAAAGCACACACATAGCGTGTGAGACGTATGATGGTGGAAATGACCATGCTTTCACATGCATTCACTGTGGACGAACATTTACAGCACGAATTGGCCTTATCAGCCCACCCGCCACCACCATGGTTTGTAGTTAAGTCTTTTTGAAGCACAATGTACCAAACTATCATCTGTCAAGATGGAAAGGTGCCAGTGCATGCAATGATGTCTCATAATAGTCTTTCATTCATGTAGCAGGTTGACACAGTATACAGAAGTGTCTGTCTATATGCTTTGACTTCACTAATAAGAAAGACTGATACTTGTGCTCATGTATCATCCCTTGGTCGTATCTGTGATTGCTTATTGCCTGGGATCCAACACTGATGTCACAACACTCAGGATATGCTCATATGTCCTTCTTATCCCTTAGATGTTGAAGAGTATGGATACTGATAGTTCTATTGGCCATTGGTTATGTATATCGTTGCTTCATCCTCTACCATGATCCTTCCTGCTAGTGCTGAATGGAATCCTTTTTCCATCAGTTGTAGTTACATGTAGTCATCAATTTGTGTTTCCTCATGCAACAATCATTTAAAGACAGCATCATGTTACAGTTGCTCAACCTCAGTGCTCCCCATGGAGGCCAACCAATTGGCTCTTTAATTTCCATGTACACCAGCCTAGACAGAAGGGCCAATTAAGTTCTAGTAGGTGTAGAACATCTTGGGTAAAGAAAAGAACAAATGCATCAATACTTCAAGAGCTGAATATTGAAGAAGGTTGGCTATTAAAAATGATAAAACAAAGAAAATTGAAATATTCTGGTCACTTGAAACATCACAAAAGTTTGGAGAGAACAATATTGGAGGGGTATATGCCTGGGAAGAGAGGAAGAGGAAGGCCAAAGAGAAGATGGGTGCAGGATGTGGCGGGTGATCTCCAGATGGGTGTATTGGACACAGGACATGTTGCTTATGATCGAAAGGTTTTCCGGAAGGTTGTTATGGGAGTGAGGTTCTGCAAAGGACATGCTACTGAATGAATGAATGAGCATACTCATTGAGCCACTCAGAAAGCATGCTTGGGTGAAAGTCTGTGTCTCTAGCCAGGCTATTGCTTTAGTAACTGTCATTACCTCCATAGTCAGATCACCAGTTTTCTTTCACTGTTCTCCCTCAAGCCTGAGATGTAAAAGCCCATGAGCTCCTCATGCATCAAACAACAGATCCACCTGTGTAGATGACTGTATCACCCTCAAAAGAAATCTCAGATACCTAGGTCTGAACTTCTGTCTCCACAATTACCGAGTTTTGTTGTCTGCACTCCCATTTAGTCTCATGCAGACTGAAGAGGAGTTAACCTCACTCTGTTGGCACTTGTATCCATTCTTCACTAAATTCTATGTCCTCAAGTGAATAAACCTGTTGAATAATGTCCGCTGTCTGAATCATCTGGGTTTGCATCTTTTTAATTTGCTGCCCTTATTTGTCTTGACCTCACAGTGCTGTGGATGTTGTGTGTCAGCACAGACGCTGAGGTAGGCATATGCTTTGCAAATCCTTGTTCTTAATTCCATGGTTGGAAAATCAAAAAGCTACTGCATCACCATGCATGTTGTATCTCTTGTGCACCCAAGTATGATACGCATAGTCTCATTCTGTACCCTTTCCAGTCTCTCCATCTGAGAACAGTTGAGAGTGAGGATCATCAGTCTCTTTTCCAAATGCTAGCCTCAAGCTCAGAAGGTCATGGTTTCATTTTACAAGTGATAGGACATGAATTGAGGAAGTGAAGCACAAACGAATTCTGCTCAGAAGAGGTAATCACTAATAAAAATGAGAAAAGGACTTGCAGGGTGTGTGACAGCATCTAAAAAATTAGCACAGCACCTTCTGTAGGGAATGTTTCTGAATTAACAGAAAGTGAGGCAGTGACTTCAGCCACAGACATGGTTTAGGCCGATGTGATGTGTTTAAATGGATACCTTATACCACACCTTGGATGTCAGCGTGATCTGTGCTGATTTTATGGAACCCCTTGAAAGATGTCTGTTATATGTCCTCGATAAAACACAATGGATAAATGGCCATAATTGGCAGGGAATCTTGAGGTGGTAGCCCCTAGAGATTGAGTTATCAGAAATCATTCTGACATTCATCTGCGCACCCTGAAATTATTGGTGAATGATATTTCCCTCAAAGGTGGATTTAAAAGATAATATTATCAGCAGTTTACACCGGTCTAAAGAGTTGGCTTTCAAACAACAGGAGAAAGACACTGGAGACGTAACCCAAGTTACCCCAACCCCGAATGGACACACACACACAAATAATAATAAAAGCCACATCGTTGGAGAAGGGGGTACTCCTTCTGATGATTAGAGCCTCCTGTTGTGCTTTGTTTCAGTGCTTATATAACTTCTTGAAACTATGCCAGTTGAATACATTTTTCATGCATTTGGTTTTCACTATATTATAACATTACGACTAAGGTATTTTTTTTCTTGTTGTTTGGAGATGAAGTATTTGAGTTCATTCATTCATTCATTCATTCATTCAGTAGCATGTCCTTTGCAGAACCTCACTCCCATAACAACCTTCCAGAAAACTTCTCTATCACAAGCAAGATGTCCCGCGTCTGATACACCCATCTGGAGATCATCCGCCACATCCTGCACCCATCTTCTCTTTGGCCTTCCTCTTACTCTCTCCCCAGGCATATACCCTTCCATTATTGTTCTCTCCAAACTTTCGTGATGTTTCAAGTGACCAAAATATTTAAATTTTCTTTGTTTTATCGTTTTTAATAGCCAATCTTCTTCAATATTCAGCTCTTGAAGTATGGATGCATTCGTTCTTTTCTTTAACCAAGATATTCTTAGAACTCGTCTATAACATTTATATTCAAAGGCATTTATGCGCTGTTCAGCTTGTTTAGTAAGTATTCAGGTCTCATTGGCATATGTTGCAATGGGAAATATGCATGCTCTTAAAAATCTAATTTTTGTTTTTCTGTCTGTCCCACTCCATAATTTATTCAGTTGTTTTAGTCTTTGAAGAGCAATTGATAGCCGTAGTTTAATTTCTTTTATTGTGTCACCGTTGTTGGTAATCAGTGACCCAAGATATTCAAAATTTTCCACCACCTCCAATCTTTCCTCATAAACATATTTTTCTTTCTCCATAGTAGTTTTATCTGTATGCATTATCTTTGTTTTTGTTATGTTAAGATATAAGTTGTGATTTTCATTATTTCTTTGGGTTGAGGTTATTAGGTTTTCTATATCCATTCTGTGATGTGGATAGTAATACTGTATCATCAGCATATCGAATCTCTGATATTTCATGACCACTGATACTTAAGGGCTTCATATTGCTCCCTGGTTATATCATCTCTGACATTTCTCATTATATATATATATATATATATATATATATATATATATATATATATATATATATATATAATATTTGAGTTCATATTTTTGTAAAATTATTTGTTTTCTAATAATAGTCTTCCTGTTTCTTACAAATTCAAGATACCCCAATGATTTATGATCATACTGGCAAGACAGCCTATCTAGAAGCATGCAGGAAGTTCAAAGTAATTCCTGCAACTTACTTTTTAAGACACATAAATGACAATCAATTATCAATGAAGCATCATGACTTAACAGGAGATGAAATGAAAGCTATTGCTGCCTCTTTAGCGGTTAGTAACATTTTTACTATTATATTGATAATTAGTATATACTAGCACTAGTAGCATTTATCCTTAATTAAGTCTGTGTTAGAAGACCACAGATGCATTTTTTTAAATGTCTTTAAATTTAGTAAATGGTTTTTGTTTTGTCACGTTTATTTCAATGTAATGTATACAAGTCACCTTCATAACATTGTACCAAAGATAGCCACAATGAAGATGACTTCTATAGCATGCTAATGTATATAACATTTTTGCAGTATTTTTAGTTAATTAGCATGTCATTATATAGCAGACCCTTTGCAGAATGTGACTCTCATCATGGCTCATAGAAAAGATTCTTGATCCTTTGCCAGTTCCCATACTTCATGCATTTTCACGACCAAGGTGTGTCTTTAATGTCCTGTGCCCATCTTTGTTCTGAGTGACTCTAACCCCCCCCCCCCCCCCCTCCCCCCCCCCCCCCCCCCACTTTCTTCAAGGAACAACACCTTCCATCACGGTTGTTTCCAAACCACTATAGCATTAATATGGCCAAAGCATTTCAGCTTCTAATACATGATTGCTGATGGCACTATTGTGGAAAACTCTGTCATTGGGCTGAAGAAGAAATTGTGGATAACAACATGGAATTTAAGAAGTTTACATCAAGGCTCATTATGGTCAGCAGGGAATTATCCAGAAATAAATAGACATACTGGGAATTTCAGATTTTCCCAGAAGGCTCTACACTTTGACATCATCCCATGATAACTGCAATGTTCTGCAATGGACCTGCAAATGATACTGTTTATAAACAGTTTTATCAATGTTCCTTGTAGAATGTCAGCATTGTTTTTTCTTCTGGTTCACTGTAATCCATCCTCCGAAGTCGGAGGTGTCTGCCTGTACGGCGAGGAACCACCAGTCTGCACACCAATAAGCCAGACATGGGACAACGGATACTCACGCAAACCTCAGGTCCTGTATGACATCACACTGATGTTGGACAACAGGATGTCTTCATCCGACATACACGACTTCACGTTGGAGCTCAAGCCAACGAACACAAGCAAGCAAGCAAGCACTGTAATCCAAAAAAATGTATGTAGCTCAAAAGCTCCAATTTCTTCATTAATCATTGCAACCTGGTCCGTAGCCCACATCCATATGTAGCCACAGGAAAGATGCATGTTTTAAAAAATCTCACTATAATTCATTTGCAGGTCTTGTGCCATAGGCTCTTAACACTACACTGATATAACCAGTCTATGTCTGACTTCTTTTGAACAATATCCATTGGAGCCAAGATACTCAAAGTTTTTGACAATTTCAATTTCTTCAGTGTTATTTGTGATTTTTGTTGTTCATATCGCTTTGTCTTTAGACTGTTACTTTTTTAAGTCCAGAAAAAGATTTTGATCTTCACTGTATCTTTTGACAGACAGAATTAACTCTTCTAATCCATTAGCACTATTTGAGAAGTTAGTTAGTTAGTCTTTCCTCTTGAGCCTAAGGCGGCGCATAGGGCAGAAGTCCTGTCTCTCCATGCTTGGCGGTTCGCTGCTACCTGTTGTAGATCTTGGATATTTACTTGGCCATTGAATGAGCCTTCTCTAATGATGGTTCTACGCAGGGTCTCTCTTGGTCTTCCCCGTTTTCTTTTCCCTACTGGTGACCATATGAGGGCTTGGTAGGGGAGTCTTGACTTGTCCATTCTGAGTACATGGCCGATGTAGTTCCAACGGCGTCTTCTTATGAAATTGGATACTGTATCTTGCTTAGTCTCTTGTCTTATTTGCGAATTGGTTCTGAAGTCTGTCCAGTGGATGTTTAGAAGTCTTCTAAGACATTTGTTCTCAAAATTGTCTAATTTTTTATCTAAAGCTACCGTTGATTTCCAACTTTCACATCCATACGTTAACACTGGAATCACACAAGAGTTGAAGATTTTAAGTTTTGTGTGTTTGCTGAGTGTCTTTTACCGTTTGCACATATGAGTTATGGAATTTATTTCCACCAATTATGAGTGGATCAATGTTGTCACTGGTCTCATTATTTTTAAGGTTACTCATTACATTTTCTGAAAATATATTGAGTTGTGTTGAGTCAATAATCGACTTGACAGCACTTAGAACATTCCCTTTGTGCTCTGTCCTCATGTGCAACTATGGAAATTAAAAAGAATCATTGCAGGAGCAACGGAGTGCATACTCCATGCTTGATACCTTTAACAACAATTAGCAGGGGGAAAATGAAATGGATGAGGAGAGGTAAGGGAGAGGAAGGGGGAGGAAAGGAAAAGAAAGAAGAGGGCTGGAGCCAAAAGGGGTAGGTGGAAAATAGATCATCCAGGTCTCAATCAGTTTGGGTATTGGAACTGCCGTAGTGCAAAGCAGAGAGGACCAATATTGGAAAAATTGGTCTACGATTTTAACATCTTCATGTTGCTAGAAGTGAAGACAAACTCTTTTGAGTGCCCTGGCTATTCATGTTACATTTACCCACCCGGGCAGGGAAGACATGGGCAGGCTCTGGTGGTCAAGGATGGCTTACAGTACACAATACTGGATATGAGTTGGTGGGATCAGGAAGGCAAAGAGGTTCGGGGAATGAAGATGAAAATTGGAGGATACAGCTGGAACTAATAAATATATATATATAAGTAAGGAGTCTTTCTTAAGCAGAGAGAGTTGGGACTGGTGAAGTGTTCTGAGGGTACCCCTGGGGCCAGGCACCTCATATGTGGTGACTTCAATGCACGTGCCAAACAGTGGGACAGGTTTGGCAAGAACAGACAGGGTACTGCTCTCGCTGAAGCCTTGCTTGAGACAGATATGGTCTGTATAAATGATGGAAGCCCAACTAGGTTAGCAATGAGACCGGGGCACCCAGACACAACCATTTGTCATATTATAGTTCGGCAGAGGAGGAAGCTCTGCTAGCGTTGGCTGGTTCATTCAAATGTCCTAGGGTATGATGATAACCTAGCGGATCCCTAGATCAACCGTCAGTGCCTACGGGGTTACACACTGCATCCAAACTCATCCAACAACGCAAACGATGTGGACTCAGAAAATCACTGTAGAATCATGATCGGATGATTTTTATTTCATCATGAGGTTATGTTAGAACACGGTTGACAAGTGCACCACCCAGCCGGCAGCACTCAGGCCTTTCTACCTTTCACTGGGTGCAGCGCACTCCCGCCATATCCCTCACTATCATTCCTCTCTTAGTGTCCGTGTTGTGGTCACGTACCCCTTGGTGTGTGTGTCTGGAGACTGGTGTTAACGACCACCGCCAGTCAAGCCATCAGGATTTCCCAGCATGGTCGGTCCGCGTTCAAGACTAAGTGGCCATCCTAAAATGACTCAGCACCTAAGATCGATGTCTGGCATTTGAGGAGTGTTGTGGCTAATCGTAGATGTGTTCGTTTGAGTGGACTATTAGTTGTCAATCGGTGAGAGTGTTAGATCGTCCTAGTGAATCGTCTGTACTGGTGTACGTGTAGTGCTGCGGTGTGTCTGCTCTGGATGAAGGCTGAAGCTAAAGTGTCTAAGTGACAGTTGTGTTGTTAAATCAACGCGACTTGGTGACGTTGCGTTCATCATGCTACTCCGTGTTTTATTTTGCCAGCATCTATTTTTGTTCACTGATGTGTGTGCACATCAGTTCAAACTCTACACGTCTGTCATTTACTATATGACAGCTGCCCCCCTCACACAAAAAAATGTTTGAAAAACATTTACTCTATCTGATTATCATCAGACATGTATACGAATGACGGAGGCGACGTAAATTACTCTTAGTCGTAATCGATCTACGAATCCATCGTCGTTGGGATACAGACTGCTCCAATGAGACAGCATATAACGTGTGGATATCAGACACAGGATTAAAACGCAAGTCTCGATCGCCGCCAGCACATATATTAAATTTATGGCTGTTATCGCGTATAAACGAATCGACAACTTGTAAATAAAACCAAGGTCCAGACGCCGCCAGCACATCTATAATTCTAATGGCTGTTTTCGCGTATAAACGCTGACCCCTTGTAAACTAAACTATAGGCCTCTGTAACCCCAAGCACCTACAGTAACTAAAGAGATATCCTGTGTTGAATGCCCAACATTATTACTAATTTATATGTGCAACTGACTTCCATTGACGCCTGAATCGCAGTATGTCGACTTTACTGTAAGTCAACATTATCTATCCGTCATTCGCCAAATTCACCTACCATGTTGTTGTTGTATAACCTTTATGTTATCCCTATAGTCATTATCCTATTGAAATATACTATCTGTGTTCTTTAGATTATACCATAACTATATCTATTTAATATGCATAGTTTAGAATAAGTATATTCAAATCTTTATACCTGTTTACTGTAATATTCTCTATTGTATTGTTACTGTTCGTGTGGAATATTTTTAATGGACTGTGTATTGTTATTGATAATTCCCCTTACATGCATTCTTTCCATTCAACGACGCTAGACAATACATATACATGATTATTATCTACCACATATATGTTAAGTATTTACCTATATGCCAATGAAATGAAACATATAATTACCAATAATAATTTAGCGAATGCATAATACTATTCTGATAATATTACGACTATCAACAGTCTATATACTTAGCATCACTAATATTCAAATTCCTTAATAATATGAAATACGATATAAATACTAACACATATAACTTAACTATTACTAACTAACTCATCATCATCAAGTGTCGTGCCGGTTGGCGTAGGCGTTCATGGCTCTCCATAGATCTTGGTCTTTGGTTTTCTGGATCAACTCTGCTGCTGATATTCCTCCATGCCACCGTCTCAATCCATCCAGCATCACTTCTCTTGGTCTACCTCTGCCTCTCTTCCCCTCGATCTTTCCAGTTGTTACGATGTTCTCCAATGCCTCTCTTCTCATCACATGACCGAGGAAAGCTGTTTGTCTCTGTCTTATTGTTGTATATAATGTTCTAGTTTCATTAGCCTGTTTCAGGCAGTCGTCGTTAGTTACTCTGGCAGTCCAAGGAATTCGCAACATTCGTCTCAGGAACCACATCTCTGTTGCTTCTAATTTCTTCTTAATTTGTTCATTTACATTCCAAGATTCACTGCCATACAGCAAAACTGGTTCTATATAGCATTTCAGCACTCTCTTTCTTACATTCAGTGATAGTGACTTATTGCATAAGATACTCTTCATTTTCTGAAATGCGGCTTTTGCCTGCCCTATTCTGCTCCTAATCTCTGTTGTACATCTTCCATCTGATGTTATAAATGCCCCTAGGTATCTAAAATTATCAACTTGGTTAAGGATTTTCCCTTCTATTTCTATGTCACATTTTGGTGTCACCATTTTCTTTGATATTACCATTGTTACTGTTTTCTTGATATTCAAGGAGAGTCCTTTCCTTGCACTCTCTGTTACTACAACGTCTAATAATTGTTGTAGGTCTGTTGAATTATCCGCCACCAATACTGTGTCATCTGCATAGCGTATATTATTTATATTATAACCTCCAACTAGTATTCCTGGCATCTCTTTGATCTCTCTCATTATTACTTCGCTATACAGGAAGAAAAGATCTGGTGACAAGACACACCCTTGTCGTACTCCTAGCTTTATCTGTTCGTAACTACCCTCTTTATTTCCCATTTTAATTGCTGCTACTTGGTTTCAGTAAATATTCTTTATTATTCTTAAATCTTTTCCATCCGTGTTGATATCTTCCAACATTTTAATCAGTTCATCATGTTTTACTTTATCAAATGCCTTAGTATAATCTATGAAGCACAAATATATGTCTCTCTGTTTCTCTATTGACCTTTCTATTAGTGTCCGTAATGTATAAATTGCATTGTTTGTGCCCTTTCCTTCCACAAATCCATACTGTTCTTCACTAATTTCCATTTTTATTTTCTTTTTGGTTCTTCTCATTATGATTCTGAGTAGAAGCTTAGTGATATGGTTTATAAGGTTAATTGTACGAAAATCTTCACAATCAATTGCTTCTGGTCTTTTTGGTATAGCTATAAATACAGATTTCAGCATATCACTGGGTAAATATCCACTGCTGTAAATATCATTCAACATTTTGGTTAATATATCTACTCCAAATTCTCCCAATACTTCTAATTCTTCTATTGTGATTTCATCTGGCCCAGCTGTTTTTCCTTTCTTCATACGTTTCATAGCGTCAGCGACTTCTTCTTTCAGAATAGGTGGACCTTCTAAGTTACTATCTTCTGTTAATTCTTCCCTTTCTCCTTCATATAATTCTCTTATATACTCATTCCACCTCTTCATTATAGCATCTTCCTCTAATATTATCTTTCCTGTTTTTGATTTCAAACACCCTGTATTTATTCTTATTTTTCTTCCTGTAAGCTCACTGATTTGTCTGTGCATATTTTTTGTATCTTTAATGGAATTTAATTCAATTTTTTTGCATTGCTCGTTTAACCAACTTTCTTTAGCCTTCCCACATTTATCTTTTATTTCTTTATTTATCTTAGCGTATTCTTGTTTGTCATTTTTACTCTGTTTTCTTTTGTCCATCAGTTTTAAGATATCTTCATTCATCCATTTTTTCTTAGCTATTTTGCCTCTCTCCGGTAATACTTCTTTGCTAGTTTGATGAATGGAGTCCCTTAACATTTCCCATTGTTCATCTATACTCTGTATTTTAGTTATTGCATTGTACCTATTTTTCACAGTCACTCTGTATTGTTCTTGCATTTCTTTATCTATTTTCAGAACCTCTTTATTAAGTCTCATGTTCTTAACCATTTTTTCCCCTCTCTTTAATCTTACTTTTATTTGTCCACATAGTGGTACATGATCACTATTACAGTCAGCACCAGGCATTGTCTTTACATTAATTAAAGCATTTCTAAATCTTTTATTAATTAGTATGTAGTCAATTTGGTTGCGTATTTTCTTATCAGGGCTTATCCATGTGTACAGTCGTCTTTTATGGTGTTTAAACCATGTGTTTCCAATCATCATATCATTTATATTTGCCCATTCTATTAGCTTTTCCCCTCTTTCATTTCTTGTACCTAAACCATAATTCCCCACTACATCCTCCATTTTTCCCTTTCCTACTTTTGCATTAAAATCACCAAGTATTATCTTTATTTCTTGTGATCCAATTTGAGCCATCGCCATTTCTATTTCGTCGTAAAAGTGTTGTATTTCTTCATCACTACTGCTTGCTGTTGGTGCATATACTTGTATAATATTTATGTCTATTGGTTTGCCTTTGATTTTTACCATAATAACTCTATCTGAAATACACCAGTATCCATTAATTGACTTGGCTGTTTTTTCGTCTAATATTATTCCTACACCTTTTTCATGTGTATCCCCTCCAGAATAAATTATTGTGTGATTGTCAGCTATAATTTTGCCCGATCCCTTCCATCTCATCTCACTAACGCCTAGTATATTCATTTTCATGCTATCCATCTCTCTTAGAACATTGGTCAACTTTCCTAGCTCATTTAATGTCCTAACATTCCATGTTCCTACTCTAAATTTATTTATTTTAGTTAAGATTTTGCCATCAGTAGCTGGATGACGGTCTGGTGTCACCTGTGGCTCATGACTGTCCCTACCAGACGAGGATGCCCTAAGACAGCCATTAACGTCCTTCACTAACTTTGATATATGTTTTGCCATGAAGTCTTGGGAAGATAATGTGGTGGTTTCCCCTTGCCTTCCACATTCACATGGTGGTCTTTTTACCTCTGCCTTTGACAGCCATTTCCGACTGTAAGGACAAGTGAGTGCCCTGCTCTGCTCAGCTGCAGAGTTGTCCACTTATTCCGGTGGATACTCGGTCCCCAGAGCTGTGTTAGCCACACCGTAGTGTGTTTCCATCCTCTACCGCGGGGAGGTGCAGTTGGGATTTTCCCTTCATAAAGTTATTGGTCTCTGACCAAAACTCTCCAGTACTTTTAGAGGACCTAACTAACTAAGTAAGTAAACTGTTAAGTAACTAAGTAAACTACTAAACTAACTAACTAAGTAAAATATTGTCTGTTCATATATATATACTATGAATAACTAGGATTGTCTTTTCACATATCTAATATGAATAACTAAGAGTGTCTTTTCACATATATAATATGAATAACAAAAAGTGTCTTTTCACATATATAATATGAACAGCTAAGAGTGTCTTTTCACTTATTCAATATTATCAAAGAGGCGGTTCCACTCGTGACCGAATATCAATATTTAACATCTTGAAGACAGCGTTGAAATCAAATCGTCACATCTTTGACAACCAAATAGTGCGAATATCAGTCCAAGTTCATATCACAGGCAAGAAGAATTACATCCGGCACACGTAAATTGTTCATCATCCGGAAACGAGCATATACTGTAGCTTGCCATACCATTCCACTCTGAAATAATAATATAAATAAGTGACTAATACTATACAATTACAATAATGGTATGTATGTGGTATCTCAACAATGTGTTAAAGTCAGAATACAGCAATTATTAAAATAACACATTATTATTCTGACTCAATAAGTAATGGAAATTCACGTATTTCTAAGTAAAGCAATATCATAATCGACTTAACAGGTCTGCAAGATTGTTGTCCTTGCCAGGAATATGAGACACAGTAAAGTCATAGTCTTGCAATAACAAATGCCCATTTGTGAATTCAGGCATTTTTAGGTGAATCTTCTTTAAAAACCTTTAGTGGCTTGTTGTCAGAAATGACTAAAAAAAAATTTCCTAACAAATATTTCGAGAATTTATTTACAGCTTCTACCAAAGAAAGTGCTTCAAGTTCTGTAATAGCATAACATTTCTGAGTGTCCAATAATTTCCTACTGGAGTATAATACCGGATATAGTAAGCCATTATGCTGTTGTAACAGAATGCAAGAAATAGAATGAGAACTGGCATCAGTCTGCACAACAAAGTTTTTCGACATGTCTGGGATTCTGAAAACGGGCGGAGAACTGAAAATAGTTTTTATTTCCTGTAGAATTTTCTCATGAGTCTCCGACCATGTAATTTTATTCGGTTGTTCCTTCTTTAATAGTTCCGACAAATGTGATGTCATTTCTGCGAAATTCTTAATAAACTTTTAATAGTAGTTAATAAGACCTAAAATGGTTCTGACTTCCTTTTTCGTTTTTGGCGACCGAATGTCGAGAATCTTCGTCACTATTTTTAGGATCAGTATACAGAAACCCTTTAGAAATTTTGTGTCCCAGAAATTGGATTTCTTGAAAGGCAATTTCAGTCTTCCTAGGTTTTACTGTCAGACCGAATGTTCGAATACGACTAAAGATCTGTCTCATAATGTGCATATGATGAGCAGTATCGGAAGTATGTATACAGATATCGTCCATGTATGTTGCTGTATTTGCGATATCACGAAAGTAACATTCTCATCATACGAGTAAACGTTGCCGGTGAGTTCTGAAGACCAAAAGGAAGATATAACAATTCGTATAATCCCTAATGGTGTAGCAAAAGCAGTGAATATGAATCGAAGCTTCAGACATAGGTATTTGCCAATACCCTTTCGTGAGGTCTAGTTTAGAAAACAATGTCGATTTAGCCACTGCCAGCAATCAAATTGTCGATGTTAGGCATTGGCTCAGCATCGAGGAATGTGAGGGCGTTAACTTTATGATAGTCAACACAAATGCGAAGATTACCATCTTTCTTTTTAATAATTACAAGAAGTGAGCAGTAGTGTGAAGACGATTTGCGAATAATACCTGCTTGTTCTAACTCAATGATCTCCTTGATAACCCTATGCTGGTAGTGTAATGGAATCGGATACGGTTTGGTCCTTACTGGTATTTGCGAGGTTAATTGAATGTGATGTTGGATACACGACGTTTTACCAGGTGAATCAGAAAAAATATCACCAAACTCTTCTAATAATTGTCTAAACATTTCATTCTCAGTACGCGACAATTTCGTGTTTATAAGACCAGATTTCCAACGACCTTGTTAGATACAATAGGTGTAGGGATAGATTGCGGGATAGCATCCTCAGCTTGTTCATTGATGACTGAACATAATGCTGTATTTTGTATGTCCTGATCATTTATTTCAGCTGACGTATCAGGTTGTCTAGAATGATACGGTTTAAGCATATTGATATGATATATCCTAGCCTTATCCTTCACCAAAATTTGATAATCAACATAAGATATTTTCTGTATAATTTTGAAAAGACCCTGCCATGAAATAGCAAGAGTTTCGATGGCATCGGGTAGTAATAACAGCACCTCGTCCCCTTCCTGCAACAAAATCGTTTTTGCTGATCGATGGCATATTGGCGATATTATGCCTGCGTCATGCAATGCTTGCTTTGCGATTGTACATGACGTGATAATTTTATCACGGAGGCTGGTGACTTGTTCGTACACATCTCTGGTTGGTTGCTCTTGAACTACACCAGTCAGTAGTTCATTTAGTATCTGCGTGGGACCTCCTGGATTTGCACCATAGACTAATTCAAAAGGTGAAAAACCTGTACTAGCCTGTGGCACTTCTCGATAAGCAAATAATACCGCTGGCAAGAGAATGTCCCAATCTTTTGGACATTGAGCTGTGACCTTAGTTAAGGCTCTTTTCAATGTCCCGTTTAGATTTTCTGTAATACCATTTGACATAGGGTGAAAACTAGAGCTAAACATTTGTTTAATACCTAACATGTTACTGATAGCTTGTGTAGCTCCGGAAATAAATTAAGAACCTTTATCAGACAAGATATATAAAGGAAATCCTATCCTTGAGAATAGTAAGAGAAAAGCGTCGACGATGACAGCTGAGGTAATTCTTTTAAGCGCCAAAGCTTCTGGCCATCGAGTGCAAGTGTCAACTGCTGTTAAAATTTATCTATTGCCTCGCTCAGTCATAGTGTTCAGAGGTTCAACAATGTTAACAGCAATTTTTTCGAAAGGGTGGGACGATAAGTCTGTCTGTTGCACAGGTGCTTTGGGATGTCTGCCCTTTGGCGACATCTTTTGACATACGCTGCATGATGGAACATATTCGCGTATGTCCTTGGCAAAACCTGGCCAGTAAAAATTCAATAAAATCCTGGCGGTTGTTCTTGCAATGCCCATATGTCCTGCAAAAGGAATATCGTGTGCTGTTTGTAACACCTTCTGTCGGAATTGTGTTGGAACCACAGTTTGAGATACATGAGTATTGTTCTTCTCATATACCTTGTTAGTATATCATTGCGCAGTGTGAACGACCATTTACGAAACGTAGATTATTTTGGTGGATGGTCCAGTAAAGTGAAGCAATGATGCAAAGAGGGATCAGCGGATTGTAATGCCCTAAAATCTTCAGGCTTCTCTACTATGTGTGATAGTACTTGTGGGAAAGCCAAAGTGTTATCTTTCATTAACTGATATCTCTAGCAGTTTGTAATCGAGTGACAGCATTGGCTAGCAAATGTTGTGATTCCCATTTTGATATGTCATGCTGAGAAACATCCTGTAAATTAGGGATATTTCCCAGAAGAACATCAGCGCAGGGATCAGGTAGGACGGCTACCTTAACTCTGCCGGTAAAATACGGGCACTTTATGTCAGCCCACGCAATCCTAAATTTCTCTCTTCTTCCACCGATTGTTCTGCAAATGACATGTTCTACAGTATAATCGGTGTCCCTGATCATTCTCTTGTGAGTGCCAACGATACTGGCGCCGGTGTCACGAACCATGCTACATTTTAGTCCATTAACAATGGCTGTTTGTACTACCAATGTCCCGTTCGCAATCTGTATCGTGTTCGTTTCTTGTACAGGGACATGGTGACCACATGGTAAGCTTCCATCCTCATGGAAGTCGCGACACGTTTTGCACGATGTATCGATGGGGTAGTAAACAATTTCAGCATTATTTGCTTGAGTGACGTCATGAGAGTCACTACTGTTACTTGATGTCAGTATCCCCATATTGGCTTCTTTATAGATCCTTCTTAACGGACACATAGTAAAACAATGTCCAAATGCCTTACATTTGAAGCACTGCATTTGTTTCTGGTATATGTTAAATGTATCCCTATTTCTGATTTTTTTTATATAGTTGTCAAAATCAGGGTTTTGATCACACATCTGAAGAGACCCGTGTTTGGTTTTGCAATGATTGCATGTCGTCCAAATACCTTTTTTCCCATGTGTTGTGTAAGGACGATATTTGTTTTGTTGTTGATCAACCACTTGAGATGAGTATTTGTTAGCTTGTTTTGCCCTATGGCCATGTGCCTTCGTTTTGTGGGGGAATCTATCACATGCACCTGTTTGTGCAAGAGGTGATGCGCAGTGTGCAAAAATGTCTTTATGAGCGTTAAAATACGATTCTCCTTTTTCCTCAATCTCCTTAATAGAGGAACAATTGTTCTCAAGAAGAAATGTAGCCATTGATGACGGAACAGCACTAATAAGTTTGTCCCTGATCATCAAATTTCTGAGTTTATTGAAATCGTTATTAACTTCAGCAGCACACAACCACTTATCAAAGACTGTTTGTATGTGAGAAGAAAAATCAAGGAAAGTCTGACCAGACTTAGGCGATAGATCCTTGAAAGAAGCACGTAAACTGAACTCATCAAGAGCAAAGTGTGATAGCAGACAGTTACAAATATAAATATTGAGCACAACCCACTACTGGCAACGCCGATCGCATTCCGGTATGAACCTAAGGCCTATCCACGTCAATATGGAAGCACTATACTCGAGTTTCGCCCTCATTTGAGCTCGTCAGTAGTGCATATCCCTGACCGGATCCGGAAACAGTCCCGGACCACGCGTGTGAAGCGGGTGTGTAACCACGCAGCACACACTGGATACACCAAATTATCACAACAGAATACCACAACGCTACCCATCGTAGGCTATGCTCAAGATTGCCCAATCGCCGCGACCGACGTCCGTCAATCGATGGGACCCGAACGATCAGGACTTCTCACTGGCAAGGAACACCAGGCCTCCTAAATCCAGTGAGCAATAATCAGTTGATTATGTGGTTGTTTCGGGATTTGAAATTTAAATATTGAGCACAACCCACTACTGGCAACGCCGATCGCATTCCTGGTATGAACCTAAGGCCTATCCACGTCAATATGGAAGCACTATACTCGAGTTTCGCCCTCATTTGAGCTCGTCAGTAGTGCATATCCCTGACCGGATCCGGAAACAGTCCCGGATCACGCGTGTGAAGCGGGTGTGTAACCACGCGGCACACACTGGACACACCAAATTATCACAACAGAACATCACAACGCTACCCATCGTAGGCTATGCTCAAGATTGCCCAATCGCCGCGACCGACGTCCGTCAATCGATGGGACCCGAACGATCAGGACTTCTCACTGGCAAGGAACACCAGGCCTCCTAAATCCAGTGAGCAATAATCAATTGATTATGTGGTTGTTTCGGGATTTGAAATTTAAATATTGAGCACAATCCCACTACTGGCAACGCCGATCGCATTCCGGTATGAACCTAAGGCGTATCCACGTCAATATGGAAGCACTATACTCGAGTTTCGCCCTCATTTGAGCTTGTCAGTAGTGCATATCCCTGACCGGATCCGGAAACAGTCCCGGACCACGCGTGTGAAGCGGGTGTGTAACCACAATCTTGAGCATAGTCTACGATGGGTAGCGTTGTGGTATTCTGTTGTGATAATTTGGTGTATCCAGTGTGTGCTGCGTGGTTACACACCCGCTTCACACGCGTGATCCGGGACTGTTTCCGGATCCGGTCAGGGATATGCACTACTGACGAGCTCAAATGAGGGCGAAACTCGAGTATAGTGCTTCCATATTGACGTGGATAGGCCTTAGGTTCATACCGGAATGCGATCGGCGTTGCCAGTAGTGGGTTGTGCTGAATATTTAAATTTCAAATCCCGAAACAACCACATAATCAACTGATTATTGCTCACTGGATTTAGGAGGCCTGGTGTTCCTTGCCAGTGAGAAGTCCTGATCGTTCGGGTCCCATCGATTGACGGACGTCGGTCGCGGCGATTGGGCAATCTTGAGCATAGCCTACGATGGGTAGCGTTGTGGTATTCTGTTGTGATAATTTGGTGTATCCAGTGTGTGCTGCGTGGTTACACACCCGCTTCACACGCGTGGTCCGGGACTGTTTCCGGATCCGGTCAGGGATATGCACTACTGACGAGCTCAAATGAGGGCGAAACTCGAGTATAGTGCTTCCATATTGACGTGGATAGGCCTTAGGTTCATACCGGAATGCGATCGGCGTTGCCAGTAGTGGGTTGTGCTCAATATTTAAATTTCAAATCCCGAAACAACCACATAATCAGTTACAAATATATGAATAGTTATTGCGCATTTCTTCAGGAATCAATTCAACTACCTGTAAAGGTTCCACTGAGAGGTGTCTATGAATTAAAACCGGCCACTCTGAATCCGGTACGCTGTAGTGACGCATGATCACTTCAAAATTAGTAATCCATGCGGATGTTGAATCATTATTAGAGAAGTTCTTGACGATCCCACTATATTTCTTAATGGCATCAGTGGAGTGTGCCTCTACCTTACGTCTGGCTATCTCTTCGTCCTTCTCCTTCTCCAGCTGTTTCATCTTAAAGTTATTCTCTAATTCTTTTTCTTTCAGTAGTTTTTCAGTTGCTAATTTTTCACGGCTGAAATCTAATTCTTTTTCTCTCAATTGCGTTTCCAGCGAAAATTTTTACTTTCTCGGCCGCTACTTTAATTGAAATGCGATTCTCTCATTTTCAGCAGCTGTCTTCTCTTTTTCAAATATTCTTTGTTTCTCTTGTTCAGCAATCTTCTCTTTCTCCAATTGTCTAGCTGCGGCTCTTTCGTCTCTTTTATGTGCCGGAAATGCGGCAAACTGTTTTGCTGACCAGGCCAATAGATCTGGTCCTGATAACCCTGCATCCTTACCAATAGCAACAAACTCCTGTAACGAAGACATGATGTGTACCCTTCTCAAAACAGATGTTCTATAGCGTAAGAATAATAAAACTTACAAATTAGAATATGTCAACTAGCAGAGTACATTAATTCATTCAGTAGCATGTCCTTTGCAGAACCTCGCTCCCATAACAACCTTCCGGAAAACTTCTCGATCACAAGCAAGATGTCCCGCGTCTGATACACCCATCTGGAGATCATCCGCCACATCCTGCACCCATATTTTCGTTGGCCTTCCTCTTCCTCTCTTCCCAGGCATAAACCCTTTCATTATTGTTCTCTCCAAACTTTCGTGATGTTTCAAGTGACCAAAATACTTCAATTTTCTTTGTTTTATCGTCTTTAATAGCCATCCTTCCACAATATTCAACTCTTGAAGTATGGATGCATTTGTTCTTTTCTTTACCCAAGATATTCTTAGAACTCGTCTATAACATTTATATTCAAAGGCGTTTATGCGCTGTTCAGCTTGTTTAGTAAGTGTCCATGTCTTACAGGCGTATGTTGCAATGGGAAAGATGCATGCTCTTAAAAATCTAATTTGTGTAGTTCTGTCTGTCCCACTCCATAATTTATTCATCTGTTTTAGTCCTTGAAGAGCAATGGATAGTCGCCGTTTAATTTCTTTCATTGTGTCACTGTTATTGGTAATCAATGACCCAAGATATTCAAAATTTTCCACCACCTCAAATTTCCCCCCAGTAATGTATATTTCTTTCTCCATAGTAGTTTTGTCTGTATGCATTATCTTTGTTTTTGCTATGTTAAGATATAAGTTGTGATTTTCACTATTCAATTGGGTTGAGGCTATTAGGTTTTCTATGCCATTCTGTGTTGTGGATAGTAATACTGTATCATCAGCATTTCGAATCTCTGGTATGTCATGACCGCCGATATTTAGGGCATCATATAGCTCCCTGTTTATATCATCTCTTACATTTCTCATTATATTTTTGGCGTACAGGTTAAACAAATAGGGCGACAGCACGCAGCCCTGGCGGACTCCTTGCTTGATGTCAAACCAATCTGATGTCTCGCCATCTATTCTAACTGCTGCTTGTTGGTCTAGATATAGCATTTTTATGAGATGTACTACATGTGATGGAAACCCATATTCCTCATGATTTCCCAAAGTTTCTGATGTTGTACACAGTCAAATGCCTTTGAATAATCCACAAAACATGAGAATAGATTTACATTAAATTCTCTGCACTTCTCTATTATTAAACGCATGTTGAATATGTGATCTCTTGTTCCTCTTTCTTGTCTAAATCCAGCTTGAACCACATTAATATTTTCTTCCATTTTCTTACTAAGTCTTCACATTATGACTTTTAGTAGAATTTTACTTGCATGACTGATCAGGGCAACAGTTCTATAGTTGGTGCATAATTTCAGGTTGCCATTTTTTGGTATTGGAATGAAGATAGTTCTCTTCCAATCTTTTGGCCATATACCATATTTCCAAATCTTTGTACATAATGCATGATATATGTGTATGCTTTCTTCTCCTCCCGCTTTAATTAGTTCAGCTGGTATCTCATCACATCCAGGTGATTTACCATTCTTCAGGTTCTTTATAGCCCAAGCAATTTCATCTAATGAGGGTTCAGGTTCTGTCTCTACTGTCATTGGCTCATGTATCTCATTCATATCCTCACTGTCACTCATATCATACATCCCACTGCAGTACTCCTGCCATCTTTCTATAATTTGTCTAGATTCTGTTAAGGTATTTCCCATCTTGTCACAGATAACATTCAATTGAGGTTGAACATTTCTTGTCAATAACTTCATTTCTTTGAACATTTCATAATCTCTTCCAGCCTTATGATATTGCTCTATTCTGGTACAGTAATCTTGTATATATTGATTTTTGTCCTTTCTTGTGTTCTTTCTTATTTCTCGAGTTAAAGATTTATACTTCATCCTGCTGTTATCGGATTCATCTCCTTTCTGTTTCAGCTCCCTTCGTTGTTTTATTAATTCTAACGTGTCTGATGTAATCCATGGCTTTAGTTGCTTTTTCTTGGTCGGAATTAGATCTTTGGCTGCAGTTATCAAGATATCTCTATCTTGTACTGCCAGTTCAACAGGTGTCATTTCTTCTTGTACAGACATCAAGACCCCAAAGCGATTCCTAACTTCTATGTTGTATGCGTCTGGTATTTTTGTGAGATCAAAACGAAGTGGCCTTGGTCCTCGGGTAAGCTTTTTGAGTTTTAATTTCAGATCTGCTTCTAATAACTGATGATCTGTATCATAGTCTGCACTTCGTAGGGGTTTTGCAGATGTTATGCTTGATCTCCATCTTCTATGTATTAAAATATAATCTATCTGATTTTTGGTAAAACTGTCTGGACACTTCCATGTGAAGAGTCTTCTTGGATATTGCTTAAAAAGTGTGTTGGCTATCGTTAACTCATTTTCTGTGCAAAATTCAATTAATTTGTCACCTGCATCATTTCTATTTCTTAATCCAAATTTTCCTAAATCGTGTCTCTCATTTTCAGCTCTTCCTGCACCTACTTTTGCATTAAAATCTCCCATTATTATTGCTATATCATTATGACCAATCTTATTTAATGTCTTGTAGTGTGTTATAAAAATCTTCAATGTCGTCGTCCTCTGCTGTTGAAGTAGGTGAATATATCTGTATGAGAGTTGTGTTTTTTGGACGGCCTTTAAGTCTAATAGTGAGGATTCTATCACTAACTGGATTATATCCCATTAAAGCTTTTGCAGTTGTCTTATCTAAACAAAATGCCACTCCACTCTGGCCTCCAACATCTCTAACAGAATAAATGAAAATACTTCCATTTACAGTTGTAAAATGTCCCTTGCCGCTCCAGCGATGTTCACTAGTTCCTAAAATTTGAATGTTTAACCTCTCAATCTCATCACACACTACTTTAAGCTTTCCCTCATACAAACTTCTCACATTCCACGTTGCCATTCTCACTCTGTTTCTTAGTCTGAAACAGGGGATTTCCTTGGTAACACAGTCAGGATTAACTCCGTCATCACGATTACTAGTACTGGTCCCTGCATCATACTCTTCCCCAGTGTTATCTGATCTGCCTGGCCTGGGGGTCTCGCCACCAGATCTCTTTCTTATTATGTTTTCTTTCATGGTTATGGTTTCTTGGCAAGTTTTGCAGAAGGTAGTTTGCCATTACTTTCCTTCTGGGCAGTGACTGTACTAGTCGGTGGCCATAGCCATTGTCTCTACTGATGAGATCATCTGCCTATCGCCACAGAGTGCAAGACCATAACCAACAACGATCTGTCGGCTGCTCTCACATTCCATCCACCACCTGCTTCCATGGCTTCACGTAACCCTGATCGGGGGGCTAAACGGGTACTCCACCTTGCCCAAGGGTGTCCCGTAGACTAACGCCACTAACGGAGGAAAGGAGGCGTCTTACATCTCCTTTGATAGGGGATACCTCTACCCCGCTAACCGATAGCAGAGTACAGAAATAGAATATGTGCTGAGATTGTGCTAAGTGTAAGTTTGCCACTAAGAAAATATTCGCACAAGAAATATTGATAAATGATAGAGCTTTAGTTTGGAGTAACACACAGAAATTTGACACAGTGACGTAGAATCAAGAATGACGTCACTTGAGCACAGATGAATGACAAGAAAAGACTATAATGTGTCTATATTACAATATCCTGACGATAACAACAGAACGTGAACAACCACAAACAGTGGCTTATCTTATTTATGGAGATCCTTTACGAAGCAGTAGACCAGGTGTGGTGTCTAATGATCCAAAGTGAAGACCGTCCGGATACTGATAACCGATCGTCAGTCAATGAAGAATTTTTTGATTCTCCTTTTTCCTCAATCTCCTTAATAGAGGAACATTTGTTCTCAAGAAGAAATGTAGCCATTGATGACGGAACAGCACTAATAAGTTTGTCCCTGATCATCAAATTTCTGAGTTTATTGAAATCGTTATTAACTTCAGCAGCACACAACCACTTATCAAAGACTGTGTGTGTGTGAGAAGAAAAATCAAGGAAAGTCTGACCAGACTTAGGCGATAGATCCTTGAAAGAAGGACGTAAACCGAACTCATCAAGAGCAAAGTGCGATAGCAGACGGTTACAAATATATGAATAGTTATTGCGCATTTCTTCAGGAATCAATTCAACTACTTGTAAAGGTTCCCCTGAGAGGTGTCTATGAATTAAAACCGGCCACTCTAAATCCGGTACGCTGTAGTGACGCATGATCACTTCAAAATTAGTAATCCATGCGGATATTGAGTTATTATTAGAGAAGTTCTTGACGATCCCACTATATTTCTTAATGGCATCAGTGGAGTGTGACTCTACCTTACGTCTGGCTATCTCTTCGTCCTTCTCCTTCTCCAGCTGTTTCATCTTAAAGTTATTCTCTAATTCTCTTTCTTTCAGCAGTTTTTCAGTTGCTAATTTTTCACGGCTGAAAGCTAATTCTTTTTCTCTCAATTGCGTTTCCAGCGAAAATGTGATGTCCTTCAAACGAAGAAGAATGCCGAAGATGTCGATTTCAAATGTGTACTTGATATTAGCGTTGATTTTGAGTACATGAGGCGTCTGTTGGCGACGAGCGTGTTTCTCTGGGCAGAGTGGGTATCGCACCGAGATGAGGTGACAGACAGTAAAACGTGGCTTTCTGGGCAGCTTGTCTCTTAATAAGAGATGTCAACTGATAACGACAACAAAGCTCCTTAGTGAGAGGTGGCGATAACGAAGCTCCTTGGGCAGAGCTGGTCTTTTAGTGAGAGGTGGCGATAACGAAGCTCCTTGGGCAGAGCTGGTCTTTTAGTGAGAGGTGGCGATAACGAAGCTCCTTGGGCAGAGCTGGTCTTTTAGTGAGAGGCGGTGATAACAAAGCTCCTTGGGCAGAGCTGGTCTTTTAGTGAGATTTTATTTTAGAGATTTTAAATAAGAGTTTTCCTTATCTCAAGTGAACTACTTTATACGACTTACAAGTTTCATCTGTCTTGATAACATCTCTACCCCAACTTCCACAGCATATTCTTGTTTACCATTAACTAATTCTTCCATTTTTACTAGTAAGTTCTGTCATAAGTATGTAAATAAAGGACCCTTTTACACACCATAAGACATATTACCCTTATGGTACTAGACCCTTATTTTTATAGATCAATCAGCATTCAGTAATTCAATAGCTGATGTGGTCAGTATCACGCTGGCTACTTTACTTCGCATGACATTTCCTGGCACCCATTTTAAGCTGAGTTGATCTGAGAGCCCAGGTTAATTTTAAAAATCTGCCCTAATGCTAATTCAAGCCCATGACCATCAACAGGTGATGTCACCTCCTGCTAGGGTATTTCAACTATAATAGGCAGAAATCCCTACCCAAAAGTTAGCTGACAGTCTCTTGATGTTGTGGCTCGTTATTAGGATGATGGCTAAAGGGATGGTCCCAATAGAGGAGACTGGGATTCACTTGGGAGACTAAAGGCAGAAGTGGAAGAATACTTGTGCATGTAGGAAGAATGTCTAGTTTATCTGGCCGGGTGCTTTTGTCAGATATTTTAACCCCCTGTTAAGAAATACACTTTCATGCACTCGCTCGCACACCTTGCATTCAAAGAATCAAGAGTGGAGTATGTGGGTGTAGTTACAAAACAAAATATTATCTTTTTAATAAATAAGATTTGTACAAATATTCTTAGCTCAACTAGTGAACTAGAACCAAACAAATAACAGTGTTCATTTGGTACATAAAGAACTACGATGTGTTGCTATGTTGCATTTTCATCATTCACACAGTTACAGACATAGACACTTGTAGACGATGTGACAACACAGAGTCACCTGGAGTCCTTGGATCCCTTCTATGGCTAGAGCCGAACTTAGTCCTCCTGTTTAGGTATGGGAGTCAAGATAGAAACAGGTATTGGTTGCTCCTCCGGATTCTATGTTTGCTATACACCAGATAGCGAATCAGCTTTTCTGTAACCATCCACCTGGTTTAAGCAGTAACAGCAGTGAGGCTCCTTAAATGAAAAAAAAGTCACATACTCCTCAGGTTTGCATCAAAACAATGAGTTAATATATAGCTTGGTGATACATTGTATGTCAAGATGATGCAAGGTATAACAATGTTACCAAAGAGAAAAAGGTTCAAAAAGTGGATACATCTGAAGACATTTGGTCAGTCGGATTATAACAGGTGTACGGATGTTGGTGTGAAAATTTTCTACAAAATGTTCATGTATGCAAACTTGGTGTGACTGAGAAGTGTTAATTACCTGCGCCTATTTTCTGCACCAACCATTCGGTGAACTAGGGTATGCCTACCCAGCATGTGAAGACATGATTCTGTAGACTGCGTGTGCAACGGGCAAGACGACGTTTACCTGCAAAGCGTTGTGGAACGTAATGAGCACGGCAAGGCACGTAGAGTGCCCTGGTCATCCATTCCACCCGTATTTGTTTCCAGTTATCCTGACTTGTATTGTCACTCGATTCAGATGGACTCGGGCGAGAGAGAGAGAGAGTGTCAAAGAGCTGCAAGTGACCTAATAGATAAGATAGAAGTAGAACTATGGAAATAGACATAGACAGGATCAGGAGAACATAGCTATCTAGGAAATAGGGACAGAAGCACGAGTGAGAACTATAAATAGTTCCTGACTGGACACACTCGTGTCCAAAAAGGGGACACTGTAAGACGTGAGCTGGAGTTGCCCACAATAGAGTGGGGAAACCCGCATCACGAGAAGTGTCAACGAAACACCAGTAACTCTAAACAGTTGACCAGTTACTAACTGCGTGCTGGAACTCCGAGCACGCAAACTAGCTGATGCACGAAGAGTCAACTGCTCGTGGCTGGACATGCCACGAAGATCGTCAGACCGGGACTCGACAGCGTAGAAGACAGACGGAAGTATTCGCTGTGAATACTTTGTTGCTTACAAAGGACAATAGCAATAGTTGTGACTTAGACTTAGCTGCGATAGATACTACCATCGATATCACCTTTCATATAACATCATCACGATATACCATGATGTGTATTACCTATGTGGTTATCCGCTCGCAGAGCTACTGTACAACTCACTAATAAAACTGTATTATATTTGTATCCTTCTGTACGTTCTCATTTCGTGTGGTACAATGAGGAATCCTTGTATGCCTGTCAAAGTTAAGTTGTTGACAGGCAGGATCTGATTTGGTGTCAGAAGGTGGGGCTTGAACCACCTTCAAGCACTTTTCAAGACCATTTTCCCACATAAAGTGTAAAAATTTCGACCAAAATGCTATTTGTTATTCCATCGATGTAAATTTGGAAACGTAAACGGTGATTCTCTGTAAACGTTAAATATGTATCTAAATCACAAGTTTAACGATTATTTTTGAATATTTGTGGTATTACATTCATTATGTCAACGTTCATCAAATATACCCACGAACTTGTACAAAGTCAAACATAATTTGTACAAGGGAAGTAAATTAGAAGTCAGACTAAGATCATACAGCATAGCTCAGTCAGAGACAGTAGAAAGTGAAGACAAGACGACAATTGACTATTCATTCGACGATTCATCTCACAATTCATTTGACGATTCATCTCACAATTCATTTGACGATTTATTCATACGATCATACCATTCATATCATTATATCATTCATATTATTCACATCACATTTGTAATTTGCCGATCGTAAGAACTGTAACATTTAAATTGATTACCACCATGTATTTTGTAACATATATTATGTACTAATTTGTTGATGCTCTACAAAACAGAGACATCATACGTACGAGCAAGCCTATCGAGTCTGTGTGTGCAAGACAGCGATGTAACATCCCGAGGGGTCGTATTTTCATCTGATTAGATGAGTATTTTTTCACTATTTTGATAATCACAATTAACAACGCATCTTACTTTTCAGTGCTTGATTGTGAACGTGTGAAACGTATTAATTGTGAAATTATTTATATACCAGTTGTGTAAGAACATAAAGCCATACAATGTCAACATTAAGTGAGTATATTCAAGCTGGCAAAGACCTAGGCCATAGCGGGGAGAAATTAGAAAAATGGGCAGAACAGAAATACAAAGAAGAACTAGAAAGAAAAGCTGCAATAGAGAGAGATGAATGAGCACTCAAAAGACAGCATCAGAAAGAGATGAGAGAGTTAGAGGAAACAACTAAACAGAAAGAATTAGAGATAAAACAAAAGCAATTAGAATTAGACGACGCCACCAAACAAAAGCAAATAGAGGTAGACGCACAAACAAAGTTAAAAATGAAGGAAATGGAAGTTGACTCACACATTCAAATAGCTAACGCTAAACAGAAGAGTCAGGAAGAGCAAAATAAATTTCCTAAATATAAAGGGATCATCAAGCCCTATAGTCAAGGAGATTCAATCTCAGCCTGGACCGAGAATATTGAGTTCCAGCTCAAATTTCAGAAAATACCATTAGAAGATTGGGCCATGATTTATATGAGAAATCTCTCTGGGGAGCCCTTAAAAGTTATTGAGTCTATACCAACAGAATTAAGAAACAACTACCAATATATTCATGACAGAATCATGCAGCATTTTCTACTCGATGCTCCTGGATATCAGATCCAGTACTCACAAATTAGACCAAAACCAAACGAGACGTTCCTAGATTATGTATCTAACGTTCAAAGTGTATTCAGTAAATGGCTTAAGGCAGCGAAAGTAGGAAAGAGTTTTGACAAGTTACAAGACTTAATGGTTATGGATAAAGTGATATCCACAGTGCCAACTCCTTTTGCTAAGTTCCTTCAACAAGCAGACATTGAATCTCTAGAACAGTTGGAGAAACGTGGTTCGGCGTATTTCTCTTCCAACCGAGATGTATTTAAGTCATCTATACATGATTCTGAAATTACAGCGTTTGATAAGAACCAACCAAACAGATCTTTCAACCAGAAATCTTATCAGAATAAAGATAAACCATACCAAAAGCCACCCCAGTGTGGATACTGCAAGTTATATCACCAACAATTCTCGATGTGTGATAAAAATCCTTCATACCCTGCACATCTTGAAATGATGATCAAAAAGCAGGAAAACAAAAGGAACTCATATAAACGTGCAGTTAAATTTTTTTTTTTGTTCGTCTTATGGACATTATTCTTCTAAATGTTTGGGCAGGCAGAGAATGAAGGCCAGCAACGCTGTGCTGATTGATACATCTTCTGATAATGACAGTGAAGTTGAGTGCGAGAACGAAAATGTATTACCATTCAATGAGTGTGAAAGTGTGGCTGTTGTTACTGATATTTTAGACTTCGATAAATGTGATACTTGTCACCAGTTCCATACGGACGGTAAACTCAAATGTGGTCACATTGTACCATTTTCTAATGAAGATGCAAATTCAGCTTTAGCCTCCAGAGGTAATTTAAAGTTCCACGATGCACTGGTCAATGAATATCCATGCCAATGTTTACTTGATAGTGAAAGTACTTTAATCGGGGTAAGGAAAGAACTAATTAACCCAGAGGATTATACGGGCAATTTTGTTAAATGCCGCACTTTTTCTGGCAATATTGAGAAATACCCGCTGGCAAAAGTCCGTATAAACACCCCGTTCCTTTCCGGCACATTTACGTGCGCTATTTTACAGAACCCCTGTACTGACCTCATTTTAGGGTGCCTACCAGGGTTAAGACACTGCACTGATGACGAAATATTAGCCTGGAAACACACCAACACGGCTAATGCAGTAACTAGGTCAGAGACCCAAACACATCAGAATGACCTACAAGATGAAATGTTACAATTATTAACACCTAGCGGTACTATTGACAATACCACTCGACAAGAGTTTATCGAGGCACAACGCGCCGATCCAACCATTGCACCTTATTTTAAATTATTAGGTGAAAAGGCCAAATTAACCAAAAATGCCTCCTGGTATTTTAAGCTCCACAATGGAATTCTCATGCGATATTACACCACCAATAACCATGAAATTCAGCAGACGGTGCTACCTTTGAAACATCGACAAAACGTGTTAAACATTGCACACGATTCACCGTTTGCTGGACATTTGGCTTATGACAAAACTAGAGCCAGAATTTTAGCACATTTCTATTGGCCTAAGTTTTGTAACGATATAAAATCATTTTGTCGGTCATGTACCATTTGCCAACATTTAGTGAGAAAGGGAAAGCATGTAACAGCTGAGGTCCAACCTTCAACATTGGCCTCTAGACCGTTTGAAAGTGTAGCGGTGGATATTGTTGGACCCCTGAATCAGGTGTCGAACAAAGGAAACCGATTCATACTAACCCTCGTGGATCTCTGTACGAGGTGGGTCGAGGCGGTGGCCCTAAAATATATTACCTCCAAAGATGTAGCTAATATATTTTTACATCTATTTTCTCGATTCGGATTCCCTCGAACCATTTTATCAGATCGGGGAACCCAGTTTATATCGGCTGCTACGCAAGCCCTTTCAAAATTACTAGGAATCAAACAACATTTCACTACTGCCTACCACCCTGCCAGCAATGGAATCATAGAGAAGATTAACGGGGACCTAAAACACATGCTGGCAAAGGTAACAGCAGAGAACCCAGCTGATTGGGATACTCTATTACCAACGGTGCTGTTTGCCTATCGAGAAATTCCGCACTCAAGTACGGGTTTCTCGCCATTTGAGTTAGTGTATGGGGCGAACCCTCGTGGACCCCTAACGATTTACCATCAGTTAATCACTAGTACACTAGATAGTCCAACCCCAGTAACACCGTACGAGATGGTAACAGAGACACGCGATAAAATTATGAAGGCGTGTGTAATAGCCAAATCATCTTTGGAGAGAAAAGGCCAGATCTACCGCCATTATGCCAATAAGGGTGCCAAAACCCTACACCTTGAACCCAATCAAGAGGTGCTACTTTTACTACCAGATAAACGTAATCTATTATTAACTTCATGGCAAGGGCCATTCAAAGTGGTACGAAAGATATCAGATGTCGATTATGAAATATCGATAAACCAAAAATTAAAGATATTTCATATCAACATGCTGAAGCCTTACTTCTCACGACAAGAACCGACGACAGACGAACAGAATGCACCCACACCAAGCAACCCGACGACAGACGTACATAGCACAACTACACTAGTTAGAGCGACAGAAGACGACGACAGCGCACATACACCTAGTCAGGAAACAGAACACACAGGTAATACAACCACAGTACTCAATCAAATAGACGACGATGACATAGAACTACCAGTCCCGACAGTAGACATGACTGGGACAATTGATAGTATACGAATAGAACCGAGACTCACAGACGAGCAAAGACGACAGACAATAGAGCTAGTGACAGAATACAGAGACATTTTTTCCGACATTCCAGGTAGGACTGACAGAATCGAACACTCCATTATTCTGACTGATAACACCCCTATCAAATGCCGACCTTATTCCATCCCATTAAGTTATAGGGAAAATCTCGACAAGGAACTTCTAAATCTTGAGTCGAGTGGAATAATCCAAAAGTCGCAGTCAGAATACTCTTTTCCTATCGTCCTTGTGAAGAAAAAGGACTCTACGATCCGCCTCTGTGTCGATTTTCGCCGGTTAAATAATGTCACCAAGGTCGATGCAGAGCCAATCCCATCATGTGAGGATCTGATTCTTGATATGTCCACCTCTCGAATTTTTTCTAAACTTGACCTAAGGGATACTGGCAAGTCCCGATGCATCCACTTTCTATCCATCTAACAGCATTCTCAACACCTCTAGGTCTTTATGAGTGGCGATTCCTTCCTTTTGGCTTTCGTAATGCTCCAGCCACTTTTGTCCGACTCACCAGGGACCTTCTTCATGGAGTTACGAATACGGCGACGTACATTGATGACATTTGTGTCCATACTGCAGACTGGACATCACACTTACAGAAACTGCGACATGTCTTCGATAGATTGAGATTATTCGACCTTACTGTAAAGCCAACCAAAGTTGAGTTGGGGATGGAAGAAATCGATTTCCTAGGCCATACGATCACCAGAGGCCAACGACCAAGAAGCAGGTCAGAAGCTTGCTTGGTCTAGTGAATTACTACAATAAGTTCATACCCAATTTAGCTGAAATCACCAGCGTTTTTTCTAATGTTTTGAAAGCATCTGTGAAATTAAATGTACAAGATGCAGAGTTAATTTATGCATTATCAAAATTAAAACATATGTTCAGAGTTGTACCTATCTTGCGCTTGCCTAACCCCAATCTTACGTATTTTCTTCGTACAGACGCAAGTGCTGTATCCATCGCTGGCGTTTTAGGACAGTTCTATGAGGGAATCTTTCACCCCATCATATATGTAAGCCGCAAGATTACCCCTGCTGAATCGAGGTACTCAGTCTCTGAGTTAGAGGCTTTAAGCGTCATCTATTGTGTCCGGAAGCTTCATAGATTCTTAGCGGGTACCCAGTTTGTCATTGAAACTGACAATTCACCGCTGACAGTGATGCAGTCGGGAGTCCACCGTAATAACAGGATCTACAGATGGTCTTTGATCCTGCAAAATTATTCGTTCACGATAAAGCATATCAAGGGGAACATGAACTTTCTGGCAGACACACTTAGCCGACCTTCTGAGATCGAGATACCAGAGGTACGAGAAGAGAGCGATCCGACATCACCAAAGTCAGTGACACTGTAATTAACTAGTGCCTTATGTGGTGAATACAGACACTGTAGTGCGCTTACCATCGTGAATCGCCTGAACTTGCTTACTATTAACTGTGTCATTACTAGTGAAAGTGAACAGACATATTATGAGATGTCTACGCCACCACCATATATGCGACCCATGAGTAGAACGGTATTTCAACGTTACCCAGGATGAGAGCGTATATTTCAGACTTTGTTTAGATGAACTCTATTTTTCATCAAGATTCAACAGAGGACGCTACTCCGACAACACACCTGGATGTAATTAGGTAATTTAGATATAGGTAAATTGTATGTGATATGTATAATATTATGTTTTTATAACAGTTGCATGTAACATCATATTTTCATAGCTACAATAGAGTGTAGAACCACCCATATAACCTTAGTTATATCATTTAATAGTTAAATGTCATTTACATTTAGTTAGATACTCATTTAGTTTAACCTTTACATCATACTTTTCAACTTAGGAAAGATTACTTTAGTTTATCATCATGTAAACACATTTTTCTTAGACAGTTAGTTAATTAAAACATTACTTAGAAATTAATCCCATCATTTAGAAATTTATACCATTCTATGTACTAACACACAATAAGGTAACTAACACACTTTTCCCCATTTTCATCATTTAGGTAGATTAGTTCCCTTAGTTAACATAGCTCAGTACACCAACGTAGAATAGATTAGCTATATCAATCAGTACCCACAGGATTGGTAGTGAACAATCCTCTTAAATATGGATATTTTTGTACAGAAATGACGAGTGTAAAACTAGAGCACAGTCATTTGGCTTGAAAACTTGTTTAAATTCAGCCAACTATTTATTGTACATATATATTGTTCATCCATTCTTTTTTCTACAACCATATTTTAATGACAGAACATGTATTTTAAAACCTGTGTAGAATGAAAGAGGAATGAAAGATGTATGAATGAGATGAGAGAATGAATCAAATACAGAGGAGTGAGACATGTTGCGGAATTTTTTTTCGCCGCACAATGCGAGTTGTTGTAATTCGTCTGTGTCAATGTGTTAAGACAATGTGTTGTTCTATTTTTATCTGTGTAGTTGCCATACTTAGATGATAGAGATAGGAAACATATTTTGAGCATCATAAACCGGAAGAGTAGTCATAAATCAGACTTACACACTCGTTTGTGACTACAATAAACCGCTTTACGGCGCTCGAAAGAGTACATACACGTAGATTATAGACACATTCACATATTGGTAAGTTAAATACATATTAGTTTAATAGAAACACGCAACCAACCAGAAAAACTAACACATAAAGATGCATACACCATTAATTGCAAAGAGGAATAACTACTCTAAACAGGGGACACAACAAAATCTTGAAAACCTTAGTTTAACACTGAAATACTTTCTCACAAGCGGAAGCTAAAAAGGTGAACGTGAGCACATAAAGCATGTATACTAGTTGGAGTAAATATTATATGGGAGCATGAATATTATTCATGTATTGTACTCGTAACTAGGGGCAATTTTGTATGGGTTGTCAGTTATATTGACAATTTGAGGACAGGTCAAAAGACATTGGTTCCGGATCACACAAACTCCCAAGAAGTATAATGTTAGTATGAGCACAGTCTCTAGCCAACTGTACTAGTGTGGTGTGCTAATCAATTAGCCAAGTGAAGTAGTACAACAGTGTGACGAGGGAAAGGAGAGATCTTGTCCTATGCCTAGAACAGAGGTAGAAAACTCATTGCAGTCTTTGACAAAATTAGACAGCCCTAATTTTTTTTGAGATTACTACTTGTGTTACACCCACAACTTAAAAGTTTGTAACACAACACAGAGGGAGGGAGAGCCTGTCAAAGAGCTGCAAGTGACCTAATAGATAAGATAGAAGTAGAACTATGGAAATAGACCTAGACAGGATCAGGAGAACATAGCTATCTAGGAAATAGGGACAGAAGGGACAGAAGCACGAGTGAGAACTATAAATAGTTCTCCGACTGGACACACTCGTGTCCAAAAAGGGGACACTGTAAGACGTGAGCTGGAGTTGCCCACAATAGAGTGGGGAAACCCGCATCACGAGAAGTGTCAACGAAACACCAGTAACTTTAAACAGTTGACCAGTTACTAACTGCGTGCTGGAACTCCGAGCACGCAAACTAGCTGATGCACGAAGAGTCAACTGCTCGTGGCTGGACACGCCACGAAGATCGTCAGACCGGGACTCGACAGCGTAGAAGACAGATGGAAGTATTCGCTGTGAATACTTTGTTGCTTACAAAGGACAATAGCAATAGTTGTGACTTAGACTTAGCTGCGATAGATATTACCATCGATATCACCTTTCATATAACATCATCACGATATACCATGATGTGTATTACCTATGTGGTTATCCGCTCGCAGAGCTACAACTAGCTAATAAAATTGTATTATATTTTATCCTTCTGTACGTTCTCATTTCGTGGGGTACAAAAGAGGAATCCTTGTATGCCTGTCAAAGTTAAGTTGTTGACAGAGAGTGATCAACGAATTGCACAACTCTTCCTCACTTTAATCCAATTCATTAAGCAAGTCATTCTTCATCTATGGAACGTCAAACATTCTTTGCCTACCTTGTCAAAGAACATTTTGAACCATAATAGGCCTTACCAGCCATCCTAGAACTCATTGCTCGAAACTTTCAACCCTACTGGACGAAATGAATGATCATCATTCTTGATGGACAAACACCACCAATTATCTGCGCATACTTTCTTAGTAATAACATTATTTTACATCCCACTGTCATGGGTACAAATAATCGGGAGAAATCCTGAGGTTTTCCAATATCGGAATATACTTCCGCCCATCCTCATTATTACCTGACGTTTATCTATTGTTTTAATTACTCAGGCTTGCACAGAATTTGAGCTCCTAAAGGATCATCAAGCAAGGATGATATATGATTAGGCAGCTTCAATGTATGAATATATTATTCACCAGCGCTTTATCCATTTTGAAACGGGAAGAAGAACTGGAAGAAGTTAGTTTTCTACTTCTGGTACAGTAATACTAATAGTGTATCGCCTATTATCCTAGGTCCCGTTGGTGAAGTTAAAATTTTATTGCTAATCAAATTGACTTTGTAGGGCATGATAAGGGGTCGAAGACGGGGAAGAACAAAATATGATGCCAGCTTCAGTTTATGACGTAATAATTGCCATCCCCTACTACGCTGTGTATTTTTGTCATCGGCGACATCGCATAACATCATTGTTTGCCATTATGATGCTATACTTAATTGAGAATTTACTTTGTACATCAGCTACCGTAGTTAGTATGATTTTATTTCTACAGCGATCTAGGCTTCATCTCATCACAGGTGATCATCTAGCAACGTGAATGTTGTCACAGCTATTGTTAATAAAGCTTACATCCCCATGACAATATTAATAGTATTCTTCATACAACTGTTATCATACTTATGAGCCACCACCTCTTTGAGTGCTAGCCCTTGAAGACACAAGAAAACTGTTCTTTCCTCTGTTAACAAGCCAAGGAAATTCTTTATGTTGAACAAAGCTGAAGTGTACAATTATGTGCCTGTGCCACATTATGACATTTAACAGGAGGCTAATAGCTTATATGCTGTTGCATCAGTAACAACGACAACAAACATAAATAAATCGTTGACTTGGAATGATTCATAGAATGAAGATCCCATTGTGAATATTGTTTAATATTCTGACTTTCCAGAGGATGCATAACCATAATATTCCTTTAGTAAACATGAACGTTACCCGTTTAGCCATCCGATCAGGGTTATGTGAAGCCATGCGTGCAGGTGGTGGATGAAGATGGAGAGCAGCCGACAGATAGTTGTAGATTATGGTCTCCACTTTCACGACGGTAGGCAGAGGATCTCTTTTTTAAGTAGACAATGGCTACGGTCACTGACAAGTATAGTCACTGCTAGGAAGGAAAGCAATGGCAAACTACCTTCTTTACAGATGCCAAGAAAATTATGTTGTGTGGACTCATCGAAAATCAGAGAAACGACATAAATGGGTGCTCCATAGGAGCAGCCTCGCCCGGTAGGGTTAGTCATGCGCACCAGGTGACTCCAGACAGTCAACAGGCTACTAGGTGCAAAAGATTAATATCATTGAAAGTAGGAACTTTGAATGTTAGAACAATGAATGCAGATGGAAAATTAGAAAACATCAAAAAAGAAATGGAGAGAGAGAAGATTAACTTATTAGGAATATCGGAAATGAGATGGAAAAGAGCAGGGATAAGGACAGGAGAGGATTGTAAGATTATTATGTACTCTGGGGCAGAAGAACAGCAAAGAGGTGTAGCCATTATATTAGATAAGCAAACATCAAATTCTGTCAAAGGATATCTGGCTGTGTCAGACAGAGTTCTATTAGTAAAATCAAATTTTTTTTTTTTTTTTTGCATATCCTTTTACAGGACATCGCTGTCAACAGCAGCATCTTTCAGCTGTCTGTTGATTTCTTGGCAAGATTACGCTCAGTAGTTTGCCATTGCTTTCTGAGCGGCCGGCTCAGTATCCCGCAAGTCACCAGCGGGGGTCGAACCGCTCCCAGTTCTCTCCCGCTACGAGACTCTGCGTGATAAACGGGATTACGGAGAAAGTGTTGTAACCCCTCGGCCAGAGAGACTGGCAAAATCAAATGGAAGACCTTTTAAAATAAATGTCATTCAAGTATATGCCCCAACAAGTGAATGCAGTGAAGAAAGTATAGAAGAATTTTATAATGACATGGAGTCTGCTTTGAAGAACTGTAAAATATCAGAAATAAATATCATAATGGGTGATTTCAACGCAAAAATAGGAAAGAAAAGTGATGGATGCAGTGTAGGCAACCATGGTTTGGGAGAGAGAAATGAAAGAGGATAAGACTTGTAGAATGGGCAAAAGAACAAGGAATGGTTGTTGGAAACACCTGGTTTAAACAGCATCCTAGAAGATTGTGGACATGGAGGAGTCCAGACAGCAGGATTAAAAATCAGATAGATTATATCCTAATTAGCAAAAGGTTTCGAAATGCGTTAACAGTCGTAAAAACAGTTCCAAATGCAGACTGTTACAGTGATCACAGATTAATTACAGGCACATTGAGGGTAAAGTTAAAGAAAGTCAAGTATACAGCTGGAAACCCTAAATATGACTTGTGCAAATTGAAAACTGACAAAGAAATACAAGATAATTTTAACATAGAAGTAAAGAACAAATTTGATTTATTGTCTGATCTAGAGATCCTATTTCAAGATGTAGATGATCAATGGGAAATGCTAAAGAATTCAATCAGTTGTGCAGCAGAAAAAACTATTCCAAAAGTAACGAAAGTGGGTTGTAAGACATGGATGACTGAAGAAATTTTACAACTAATGGAAACAAGAAGACAGAACAAAAATAATCCTACCAAACATGAAGAAATTCACAGAAAAGTCAGAATCTTAAGGAGGCAAAAGAAACATGGCTTGAGAAAAATTGCAGAGAAATTGAAAAACAACACAACAGTAAAAATGTGAAACTAATACACAAAAGAATTCAGGAGCTTACTAATCAAAGAACACGTACATCAGCAGGTTGCCTAAAGACAAAAGACAGAAGATGGAAGAGTCATAATAGAAAAAGATTAGATCTTACATGAATGGTCAGATTACGTGAAAAACCTTTATGACGATAACAGAGACGAACAGTATGATGTTCAAAATAATAATGAAGGACCAGCAATTTTGAAGATGGAGGTTCAAAATACTCTTAACCCCGGTTCAGACAGCGTCACAACAGAAATGATTAATGCTTTAGAAGAATATGGAATAGATAAAGTTACCAGTCTGCTTAATACAATATATGGTACTGGAAATATACCTCATGAATTATGTAATTCTGTATTTATTGCAATCCCAAAGAAATCAGGAGCCTTGGAATGTGATCAACATCGAACAATTAATATAATGAGTCACATCATGAAGATTTTGCTAAGAATTATCATGCAAAGAGTTAGGAGGAAAATACAACCTGAAATAGGAGAAGAACAATGTGGGTTTATAGAAGGCAAGGGTACAGTAAATGCTGTGTATATACTGAGAACCGTAATCGAACGTTCTATAGAAGTAAACAAAGATCTACACCTTTGCTTTATTGACTACACAAAGGCTGTCGATAAAGTGAGACATGTCAACATGATAAGGATGCTTGAAGATCTACAAATTGATGGAAAAGACCTTAGACTTGTAAACAACATATATTGGAAACTACAAGCTGCCATAAGAGTTGATAATGAAGTAAGCCAATATCAGCCTATTAAGAGAGGTGTGAGACAGGGATGTGTAATGTCTCCAGATCTTTTCCCTCTACAGTGAAAGTATTTTCAGAAATATTGAAGATATGGAAGGAATCAACATTGGGGGACGATGCATCAATAACATTAGATATGCAGATGATACAGTCTTGATTGCAGACAATGAACAGGACCTGCAAAATTTAGTAGATGCGGTTGTTACACACAGTGAACAACTAGGGTTAGAATTAAATTGTAAAAAGACACAGATTATGGTCTTCACTAAGAAGAACGAAATACCACAATGTAATATACAAGTAAATGGGAATATTCTTCAACAAGTGAATAGGTACAATTATCTCGGAACAGTAATAACATCTGATGGGAGATGCCTTGAAGAGATTAGAACAAGAATCGCCATGGCAAAAGTAGCCTTTAGCAAGATGAAAAACATACTGACCAATAAAAAGATGTCAATTGAAACGAGAAAAAGAGTGTTGAGATGCTACATAGAACCTGTGCTTTTATATGGATGTGAAGCTTGGACAATGAGCAGTCAGGCTGAAAAACATCTGATGGCTGTAGAAATGTGATTTCTTAGGAAAATGCAAAGAATATCATAAACAGCCAGAAAGACCAATGAAC
Organism: Cepaea nemoralis; assembly: GCA_014155875.1. Lineage (NCBI taxonomy): Eukaryota > Metazoa > Mollusca > Gastropoda > Stylommatophora > Helicidae > Cepaea > Cepaea nemoralis. Next base: position 178,807 of record JACEFZ010024825.1, read on the forward strand.
AAGTCCTTCAAGAAACAAATGAAGATCGTAAACTGATTAGAGACATTAGACATAGACAGTCATAATATTTTGGGCATGTAATAAGAAGAAATGATTTGGAGAACTTGGTGACAACTGGTAAGATCGAGGGGAACAGATCAAGGGGAAGACCTAGAAGCAAGTACCTGGATGGCTTGGCCTTGTGGCATGGTCGAGACAGAAACACGGAGCTGATCCACGACTCTGGTGATTGAGTGAGATGGCAGAACATGACCGCCCACGCTTACCGGCATGGCACATGATGGATGGATGGAAATATGAAGTGTTAGCTTTACAAGAATACAATCAGAAACAGTTCCTTTGGTTGTGTGTCTTGGACAATTTACAATCTGTTGGAGCTTAACCTTTTTTCTGTGGCTGAATAGATAAGAACAGTGTTCTTAAACATCCGGTGTGCTGATGCCGAGGTTAGCGGTTCATCCCCAACACCGGACAGCTGGACTAAAATGTTGACCTGTCATCCTTTCCCTTGATGTTACTTCATTAACAATTGAATATAGAAATTAACATTGATCGCAGTAAACTCGTCAACAGAGAAAATGTAATAATTAACTCTCACCTTGAATTCATGAAACGAATGCAGAAACAGATTTACACAATCCAGTGAATGATATCACACGTTTAATAGTGTGCCGAATAATAACAATAGGCAATCGTCTCCTATACTATTAACATGCCCTTTATACAGGGTCGAAGTTTAACCTAGTATCTATGAAACTTCCCTAACATTATCCAGTTTCACCTTGACGTACAATCTTCTAATCCGCCGTTTCCAAATTCAGGATTGGTCCAGGTTCGGTCCTTTCATTGATCATATCCTTCAATAAATTCTTCCTCCTGTTATCTATTCGTCAAGCCTCTCAATCATCGCATCCCTCTCTTCACCAAACATGGGCTCCACGAAAACGCATCCACTCTGCAGAAGAATCTCACAACGTCTGTATACTTGTTGTCCTCTGACGTCGAAGGTTTCTCTTGGTTTTCGTGCCAATGGTTTAGTTTGGTATGTTCTTTTGGAAATCCCGTTTCTCTCCTTATGTATCTTCTTCTTGGTGTGTGCCCGTCATGGCATCCTTGACTTGGGGACATACACTACAATTACCTCTGAAGTCGGAGTGGGTTCACCTGATGGCGAGGGGCACTGTTAATAGGGAAAGCTAACCCACACGCAAAATTCAGTCCATCATTACTGTAAAAATAGTGTGTATGGACTACGCTTGAGTTCAAAGCGAGTGAGCGCAAAAAAATAAAAATCTCCCTGTTAGCATGAAATCTTGTTGTTCCAGTTTCCTAGACTACACCATATGAAGGTAGGGTAGATGTGTGTATTACTGTGGGATATTGCCAAACTACATATGTTTTACATTTCCCACTTACAGAGAGGGGTTCTGTGAGTTCAATATGGTTGTTTAAGAATCTAGACCAAACAAAAATAACTAATGGGCACTTGGATCTGTACACTGAAAATTCGAGTGTAACATAAAACTTGAGCAATATAAATACTACAACATTACTAAATATTTTTAAAATCATTTAGTTAGTTGCATAATATCATTTACAGGACATGACACCCCAGTGTTATTTGCCTGTGTTGTTTGGTTTAGTCGATGGATCAACATTAAGGCACACGGGTGCAGCCCATAAGTGCTCCGTTCTCCTAACTCAAATCTGAGTCTGGAGAAACTCAGCTCAGTGCACGAACTCCATAGCACTGGCTAGGATCCTGAAATACTTTGGGTAGATCTTTAACTCAAAATTTTGCCCGAGCAGTGCCGTTAGGCGCAACAATACACACAGGCATCTGATCTCACTACCCAGAGACCAGGGGAAATTTTATTACTAGAAGTCCACGAGAAAAAAATCCCTGGTCACCACCGGGGCATATTTGGCTGTTTGTGATTTCTTGGCAAGTTTACATTCAGTAGTGTTAACTCTTTCGGTGCCAAACAAAATTTGGGTCCTGACCAAACAGAAATTCATGGCAGAAAATTGGAAGTAGGGGTGTGTTACAATAATTCTTTTAAAATGGTTAAAATGGTAGCAGATATATTGTATTGTATATCAAATTAAAGAGGATTACACAAGGAACATGACAGTGTTAATAATTAATTGATAGGTTAGAAATATTATGGCAATAATGAGAGGTTTAATAATAACAATTGAAATTAAAGAGGTAAAGATTATTTTAAAAATTCACTTACCAAAGCTGCATTTATTCTCCACTGCAGCTAATCCAGTTAAATTTGCTAAATACTGTTACACAAACCACTTTTGTTCACTAATATCACAAGAACTGCACCACAACAGCAATAAAACATAACTAAAACATAATATTCTGAAGCACATAATTTTCACACAAAATTGAAAATGTCAGTAGCACACCACTCAGATTGTACTGAGAAGAAGAATATAAACACTATTTTCTATTTAGTTATAACTATTATTCTTTTAAATTTAATTATTTAAATACTCCTTAAATACTTTGTGATAGGCAAAACAAATTTAGAGGCATAAATGTAGCCCATTAGCACATTCATAATTCAATATTTGCCGACATATTATGACGAACTTTCACTTTCATTGTTGTTTTCCATTATTACGAAATAATCTAACTGACTAACTGAATACTGCACGTGGTTTAAGTTTTAGAATCTTTCACAAAGTCCTTGAAATCACTATAACTATAATATAAAATTGTTTAAAACGGTAATTTTATTAAAATATATGAGGTCCAAAACCAGAAGGTGTTGTCATTTCGAAGTTCAAATCAAAACAATCTTTTCGAATCAAGAATCAAGTGCTTTCTAAGGACAAATATAGTTGTCAGCAGCCTGTTTCAAACTGCGAAATATTTCTGTCTCAATTTTAAGTTACGGATGTTAACTAAAAACCGCGGAAACATAAGAAAAGGGACAAATAAACCACTGTTTAAACTGTGGCGATTAAAGGGGGCTTGTGTCAGGTCTTAGTCAGATATGACTGAGCTACCATATAACAGTAGACTGGTACTACCTGCTTTCTGTTAGTGCCGAACATTGGGCGGCGCTGACCAAACCCGACACCCCAATTGTGCCAACGGCTTCGGGCGGAAGAGCGCAATTGGGAGGGTACAAGCCTTACCCTGGTGCGAGGAAATGCAACCTAAAGACAAAGTGTCATGGCAGGGCAGACCAGGCCCTAAGCCTTGGTTGGCGGCTGGTATAGGATCGAAGCTCTGACAGGCGGACAATTAGAGCATTGCTTTAGCTGATCCGGCAGCTTCTGCAGCTTGTCTTGTTCCAGATGTAGAGGTGTTACGTTTCCTCTGGAGTGAACTAGGCAGGCCGAGAGAGGGATCATACTGCATGGGCAACACATGATCTCTATATTTTACCCCAGGCTTTGTGCTATGGAGAGGCAATAATTCCATCCCTTAGAAACTATCGTCTGTCAAGACGGCAAGGTGCCAATGATGATGATAGAATGAATTATTAAAGGGCCCACTGTCGGTCAATTGTGGCGATGTATGGGTGCATGGCAGAGAAAAGAGCTAAATTGCTTTCTGAATGACCGGCACTCATACCTTTGTATGGGAACCAATGCAAGACGGTCTGCTTTCAAATCACTCGCAGCTGTATTGTGAACACGCTATGCGAGATTACGAATAGCATTCATAACTTAGTGTTTTTTTTTTGTTGCCTCAATATAAAATTCAATATCTCAGTAACCAACTGACGGAAAATGATGAGATTTAGCACATAACCTTATCATTATGTCCACCCAACAAAAAAATTTTTGTTCTGGAGATTGTACAGCAGATTTCAATGTTTGCTTATATACGGTATATAATCTACCGCTCCAGCATTCATGCCATCATTGTAAGAGTATTACAGCTTCAGCAAGACACACCCCCCTCTTTTCGAAATTATTTGGCGGGTTTCGTTTTGGCGAAGTTAAATTGATTTGTTCAGAGGTGTCTCAAATGGGGGTTCTTTCATGAAACGTAATTATATTAAAAAAAACTAGCTGACTCGGCTCCTGGCGGGGATCTATCTACCTACCTACCTACCTACCTATCTCCTGCCTGCCTGCCGACCGACCGACCCACCCACCCACCCACCCACCTACCTTTCTGCCTACCTACCTACCTACCTACCTACCTACCTACCTACCTACCTGTCTGTCTGTCTGTCTGTCTGTCTGTCTGTCTGTAAATTCTCTGTCTTTACTAATATTACACATTGCACCCCTCTCGGGATTCTCCGTGGTGAAGTGGTCAAGCCGTCTGACTTGGGCTCTGAAGGTTGTATGTTCGATTCCGGGCCGCGTCCTTCATTTCACGCGTGCATTTTTTTCGGAGACTCCCGAGGGTCGTCGCTGGAGCTACGGAGTTCGTGCTTTGTGCGACGCTTTCCGCGCTTGCGGAAAGAAACTGACCCATATGGGATAAAAACCCGGTGCAATGCAGCCGACCCTGTAAGCTACTTCTTTCATTGCACCCACTCCCATACGAATCCGGATACGCCTTTGTGTGTCATCTGAATTTGCAGGTCCACATTGCCACATAGCTATTTAGAAGTAGCACACCGTACATGGAACCAAAAGATAAACGCAAGCCGAACTGCAGTGGACAGTATAGTGGACAGCGCGCAATGACTAGGACGTCACGGCCATGTTCACCAGACAACGAAAACTTGACAACGGGATATACGCTGTGGGAAGTCAGAACGATATGGACGTGTTTGTGGTTTTCTAAGGACGAAGTATTTCGGTTATAAGAAATTGAAGGATGACGGCCGACTTGTTCTGAGCTATGAAGATCTAACGATAGTTAGGGGAAACACCATGTATGAACGAATAACCGGCAGCCTCTAGACGAATTGATTCGGCACAAGTGATAACACCGGAGACAGATGGATTCAGCGGAGGAAACATGGTGAAGATAATAACGGTGAGACAGAGGACATGTGGAAGGTTAGTAGATACTCTTAGTAACTTAGGCCGCCCCTCCGAATAACTCGGGACACTAAGATTGTGTGCTATTGCCTGTGCATGTAATATCTGGACGACCAGAATAAATCTCATGTGTATTCCATTTCACGCTGTCTCGACAATTTGTTCTCAAGTTTACATTTGTTGCCAATTATTAATGAGCCAAGGATACTATAGTGTAAGTCAAGGAGTTAAGACATGGCTGTAAGTTAAGACGACTTGCATTATAGCACACATTACCGTAAACATAACTTTTTTAGTGAGAAATCACTAGTTGTTCAGCAAAACATCAAAGGAATGTCGCCGCTTTCAATGATTTAAGTTGTTTTTTGGACCTATCAAAGACATATTCCTTGGGTGGGGGTAAATATAAGACGGCTGGAAAAATTTCATAACGATGCAACAGACAGTTTTCAAAATAATTGATCGTGAATGAAGGCAAACAAATGTGGACATACTATAACCCCTTTGCTGCAGCGCTGATTTTGAATTTAATCAGTATGAACAAATATTGTCAGATGATCAGAATTTATTACAATTTAGACATTTTAATGTTTACTATGTCTTTTGGCCTCATATTGATAATAATTCTGGAAATACTCTTAACATCCAAAGTTTGCTTACTCTTAATTTAAATAATTGTGTTTTTGTAATACATTCTGTAGGATTTTCCATGAACTTTTATTATTATTTCTTTAATTTGACCTCATCTCTTTTACCCTAGGATTAGATCAAAAGAAGACCCTGCATTTTTATACATCATTTATGTGTATCTGTTATTGTTCATTGCAGGTAAATACCACAATCACCATGCTTGACTTATCAGACAATTGGCTAGGACAGGAAGCTGGGTTTGGTATCTGTGAAGCACTCAGAGAAAATTGCTTTATTTCAGATTTGGTGAGAAAAGTCTTGCATTACATTAATATTTCATGTTCTCCAATCTCCTGTGAAGTTGATAACTGTTATCAAGCATTTTATCTCACATGTGCTAAATTTCTTTCTTTTGATTTAGACAAAATCCATGTTAAGCACTGGTGTCTGAGTTTTGTTAGAAATGTGTTATTTTTCACTAGTCATTTGACTTCTCTGCTGATGTTTGGAAGCTTTTGTTCATCATCATCCAGTGCCTTGTCTTCATTTACCCCATAAGTCTTTTGAAATTTTTCTTTCATATACTTGATGTCCTGTCTCTGTCGTATGTAAATCATCATCATCAAGTGTCTTGCCGACTGGCGTGGGCGATCATGCTTGTCCACATCTTGTGATCTCCAGTGGCATGTATCAATTTGTGCCTTGACACAAGACTGTAAAGAATTTTCTCTCACTGTCTTCCTGTATCTCTCTTTCTATAAATCTTTCCAGTTGTCACAGTGTGTTCCAGTTTTTCTCTTCTCATAATGTGGCTAAAGAATGAAGACTGCCTTTATCTGATGTTTGTGATGTTTTCTTTGCAACTTAACCTCCCTCAAAATGTCCAGTTTGCTCATTTTGGCTGTCCAAAATATTTTCAGCATTCTTCTATAAAACCAGATCTTCAAAATCTCATGGGATTTTATTGCTTGTTTATTAATTGTGCAGGATTCACAGCTATATGTTAAAACAGGTTCTATGTATGTAACATGCAAGAATTATTTCTTGGATATCACTGTGTCTTTAGTCTATATTATTCAAGCTAAGACCCATTTTTTTCACTTTCTATAACTACTGTATCTATCATTTCCTGTAGTTCCATTTGACTTTTGCTATTAGGACATGCCATTAGAAGTTATATACATTATGCCCACCAACCTGGAATATTTTCTGTAGATCTAATTATTTGTTTACTGTACAATATCAACAAATCAGGAGATATTACACATCCTTGTCTGACGCCCTTCTTTATGCACTGAAATGTTCTTTAAAGTTGTTGATTCTTATGACTGCTGTTTGCCACCAATATATGTTCTTTAGGGGGGGTACGGGGTGTCAGGAATTGGTAGCACCTTTGGTAAGGATGACTCTCATGTCCTTTTCAGGACCCATCCCCCACTGGTCCAAGCCTGACACCCAGCTTGTGCCTGTGGCTCCTAGTAGCCACCCCCCGGGCAACAGCTGTGAGAGGCTGGCTAAACCAGGCATGGGTAGCCGATTTGGTGTCAAACCAAGCGGTAAACTAGGGTATGCCTACCCAGCATGTGAAGACAGGATTCGGCAGACTGCGCGGAAGAAATCATTCCTGATTCAACGGGCAAGACGGCGATTACCTGCAAAGCGTTGTGGAATGTAATGAGCACGGCAAGGCATGTAGAGCGCCCTGGTCATCCACTGCACCTGTATTCATCTCCAGTCGTCTCGACTTGTCTTGCCACTGGACTCAGATGGACTCAGGCGAGAGAGTGAGGTCAACGAATTGCGCAACTCTTCCTCACTTTAATCCAAGTCATTGCGCAAGTCATTCTTCATCCAACGTCATATATCACCTTCAAGACCTGTGGCGATGGGTGAGCGGCGAAGCGGTAGGTGTGGGTACGCTGGCAGCCGTAGTCGCAGACCTGTACACAGGCGGCTCAGGCTATATGGTCGTCTTCTACTGACCGGAGCAGCAGTGGGATTCGGCAGCCCCCTGAGCGACTGAGCAGCCCTCTATAGGAACACACTGCTCACCTCCATAGCATGAGGAAGGGGCTAGAAAAGGTGCCCTAAACATTGTCTGCTCCATCACTACCTAACCAGCTAGCCGCGGTTGGTGGGTACCCTAACTGCGGTCGACATACAAACAAAGATAAAACAAGCAAAGCTAAAAGAATAAACCATATTCCCTTAACAATAGGAACTTGGAATGTACGCACCCTACTTGACAGAGATGGCGCGTCGGGTCCAGAGAGACGAACAGCACTGATTGGGAGAGAGCTGGGCAGGTACAACATCGACATTGCAGCCTTGAGCGAAACACGACTTGCAGAAGAAGACCAAATATGTGAAATAGGTGCCGGCTACACATTTTTCTGGAGTGGAAGGAAAAGCGAGGAAAGACGCCAATCCGGTGTGGGATTTGCCATTAAGTCGGCCCTGGTTGGCAAATTAGCTGGATTTCCAAAGGCTATAAACGACAGGCTCATGACCATTAAGTTGCCCCTGCTGAATGGAAGGAAGCATGCAACCATTGTGAGTGTCTACGTTTAACAAGTTACGTGGAGGGTCCCAAATACCCCTGTCACAATGCTTCAATAATATTCTATAGCTCTGGCTGGGATAGGTCTTTGCTTGCCAACCCTCCTCCGTTCCCTGGACTCACTGTCACTCTCTCTTTCGACCTCGGGGCCTATTCTCTGAGGTGTCTTTCTGGCTGACCCATAGATAACATGGCGATCGTCAGAGTAAACTATAACGTAATTTTAATAACTTAATAAAGGACAGCACAGGATAACATGAAGGCAGTTAAAACAGATAGTTCACTACAGATACACAGAGGTAAGGTTTGTAGTCCAGGCACAGAGCCTCATGGCTTTCCATCATAGACCAAATAGTACGACAAAGTCCCGTCCGTCGACATCTGCCTCACCTATTATGTCCTTAGTTAGTTCCGTCCTTCCAGATCGGTTGTACGAACAACAGGCTGCTGTAGAACCAAAGCCACGGGTTTGTGAGGACTTCTCTACATAGTCAATTCAATGTTCATTTGGCACAAGGTTGGGTATGATTTCAAATAATGGGAATAGTTCATGAATGTGGAATGGGTATGGGTCTTTCAGTGTCACTGACACGGATGGGTAGGACCGAGAATGAGGTGTAGGTCCAGCCAGGAACATAGGGTCAGCCACTCCAATGTTGGCGATGGGATTTGCACTGAGCTGGAACCGAAGAATGTCACTAGTCCAGTCCTAATTGGACCTCAATCTATTGAGTAGAGTAATTGGCCTGGGGTCGTCCCGACCGTCCATGGTTCACCTGAGACTTGCTTAAGGTGATTATATCGTGGCCTTGCAGATCCCTTCTGCTCCTTTCAATTCCAGGAGGACCCTGGAGATGACAGAGATTAGTGAGCAACTAGGCTGACTCAAGTACCACAATCCTGAGGGTCCTCAGTTACTAAATTTGTCATACATGTTCCTTTCCCAATAAATTAGATAAGAGGCTCGAGTGAATGGGCCTGACATGTCAGGTAGCCCCTGGATTGGCTACGTTCCTGTTTGATTAGACCTTCAGCTTGCAGACGTCCTGTTGGCTATCCTAGGAACTCCTTGCATACAAGATTCACTCTCCACTCTCATACCCTGCCTTTATTATTACTGGGCACATTCATTTCCCGGCTTCCCTCTCACTTGCAAACCCTCTCTTTCTCACGACACAGCATTTGTGGTGTTGTGTGCGTAATTATGTGTGTTTCCCCCCTTAACTAATATTATAGTAGTGGGTCTGTATGGCACGCAGTGTAGTTCCCCATCCCTAGCAAGAATAGGAAAGAAGAAACCACCCCTTCCGGCCGCTGCTCTCGTCTGAGCTGTCGCCGCAATGTACCGGTAGTGCGTCACATAACACGTAGATCTAGATGAGTTCCTGTTCTCTCATTGAGAAACAGAACTCTATTTATATCCTTGACCTCATCTTATCGACCCGTAACTATTCAGTCCACCTGGCCATCCCATCTGCTAAAAGATGAAAGAGATAGCACAGTGGATACCCTCTTCCGGCTCAAGAAGATAGATGGGTGGAACCCGTCCCCACAGAGCCCTCCCCTCCTTCCGGCATACCGTATATATTTCGTGTTTATACTCAAATTACAGACAATACTATGCCGAGTTCCGGCCGTAAGAAGAAAGATAGCACCCGCCCATCTGCTGGCAAGAACCTGTGAAATCATCTGAGGAAATATATTGCTCAGATTCGTTCCCAGGCGATGCTAAGAACAAGACGCTTAGCTAGATTGGCCAATGGTCAACCCACTCACAATATGGCGTGACTGCCGTTTCGCCAATTCGTCTCACCAGTTGAGACAACATAGATTTATAGGCCAAGTTAGTTAGTTAGTTAGTTAGTTAGTTAGTCGACAGATCATCCTCGTTGCACATCGAACCATTCAGTCCTTAAGTGCTCGGATCCCCTCCTCAGCAAATCCCGCAGCGTGTAGCAGCTAACGACGCCAGTTCTGTGTTGGTTTATCAATCTTCTTTGGCTTCCTGCGTAGTGTTCTTGTTTGGCCACCCCTCTTTTAATTTGCTGCTCTCGCAGTCTGGCCATTGTTGTAGATTCACAGTCATCACTTGGTTCTCGCAAAAGTCTCACTTCTCGTAGAGCATTCAGAATGTCAGCCTGGTCCATGGCGCGTCCGCCCTCCACAGTAGCCTCACCTGCGAGCTTGTCAGCCCGCCCATTTCCTTGTACTCCCGCATGCCCTGGCATGAAGATGAAGCTAATCTTTGCCAGCCGAGACCGCTTCAGAGGCAGCAACCATTCTCTTCGGATCGACCCCTCCTCTATCCTCTTGATCATGTTCATTGAGTCGCTAAGGAAACAAGCCCTAGTGAATGTCTGTGTCTCGAGCCATGTTATTGCTTTACTTACTGCCATGACTTCCATGGTCAGGCTACTTGTGGTTTCAGTGAAAGCACCAGAGTCCTCCTTCACAATTCTCCCTCCGGCCCGAGCTGTAAAGGCCCATGAGCTTCTCACATGTCGGACGACCGACCCATCTGTGTAGATGACCGCGTCACCGTCTAGCGACTTCTCGAAAATCAACGCTTGTACTTCAGCCTCAACAGCAGCCGGATTTTCTTGTCTGCATTTTCTATCTAGTTGGATGCAAACTGAAAAGGATGTGCAGAAGTCTGTTGGCACTTGCACCCACTCCTCGCCAGGTTCTAAGTTCTCAAGTGAACACACCTTTTGAAGAATGTCTTCGGCTTGACCCATCCATGACCGTCCTCTTTTTAACCTGCTGCCCTTCACCTTCCTAATTTCACTATGCAGTGAATGTTGTGTGTTTGCGTTAATTCTGAGGTAGGCGCGTGCCCTGCAAACTTGTATTCTCTCTTCAATGGTTGGAAAATCAAGAAGGTAGCGCATCGCCCTGCATGCTGTATATCTTGTACATCCAAGAATAATGCGCATAGCTTCATTCTGTATCCTTTCCATCCTTTCTATCTGCTTATGGCTGAGAGTCAGGATTGCCATTGCATACTCCAAAACAGACATGACCAGCCCCTCGTACAGAAGACATAGATGGCGTTGCTCACAGTTTGCTGCCGCCATCACCCGCATCGCTGCCAAACCCCGCTTGGCCTTTGTTATCACTTGGTCTATGTGCACATTATAAGCAAGGCTTCGATCAAACCGTATCCCCAGGTAATTCATCACCTGCGTTCTTTCCACCGTCTCTGAACACAGCATTACAGTTGGTGTTGGATTGTTGACAATATGATTATTCAACGAGAACCAAGTCACTGTTGCCTTTGTTGAGTTGACCATTGCCCCAGCTTCATCACACTCATTCATCATTATAGGCCAAGGTCTGGCAGGACTAATTAAAACCCAAGCTCACCTTTCCAATCCACCAGTAGGATGCTGCACTTCATCTGTCTCACTCTGTAAAGTGTCAAATTGACATGATGCAGTCTACATATGGTAATTGTTTAAACGGACATTCTTTGCCCCAGAAGTTGAACTCGTGTGTATTTGGTGCAAGGCGCCCCATCGGGTTTTCCCGAAGAAAAGTCAGATTTCCAATAGTTCTCTTCAGAAGATCGGATTGTAAAAGTAACCAAGAGAACTATCTTCCATGGGGATTGAGCGAATAAGAGAACTGAGGGTTCCCGAAAGCTGTTTCCCACTATTTACCCAAAATCAAAGAAGGCATGAGGACATGGGCCACTGGCGTTCCGTTACACTACGCACCAACTATGACCAACGAAGATGATGTCAAGAACAAGTTCTATGAGGACCTGCACAATGTATTAACATCTCTTCCCAAAGGAGACAAACTTATACTCCTTGGGGATTTCAATGTCAGAGTAGGCACGGACACCACCTCTTGGAGTGGCATTATTGGAAAGCATGGAGTCAGAAATTGTAACAGCAATGGACTCCTCCTCCTTCAGACATGTGCCGAACATGATCTCCTGATTACGAACACAATTTTCTGTCTCCCCATGAGAAATAGGACATCGTGGATGCATCCTCGCTCGAAACACTCGCACCTCATTCGAAACACTGGCACCTCATTGACTATGTCATTGTCAGGAGGAGTGACAGACAAGACGTTCGAGTGACAAAATCCATGTGTGGTGATGAATGTTGGACAGACCATCGTCTCATTGTCTCGAAAATAAACATTCACATCAGGCCACCACGGCGTCCTCAAGGGGTGAAAATGCAAGAAAAGCTAAATGTCACCCGCCTAAACAGCAAGAAAATGCAGCAGTCATTTGAAAATATGCTGGAAGACCGCCTCAAGCCCAATGCTGCAGCTAAACAGGATACAAAAACAGAATGAAGAGCCCATTATTTCACCTAAGTGATCGATGGTGCGTATGGCACTATGGCAGGCCATGCTAACAGCAATTTGTAACTCTGCTAATTTGACTTTATCATAAATTTTCTTGCTTATTGTCACCACTGAAAGTGCTTTTTGTGAAGAAGATGGCGCGCTCCGCTTGTGTTTTTCTGTTGTTGCATGATTTGCAAGATTTGAAAATCTTGGAACAATATTACAATGGCACAATTTGCAATATGCCTGTTCAGAACCGTCAGTGGATTTCTTGAGCCACACAAATGTCTTTTCCCATTGATCATTATATTTCTGATTAGTATCATAAGATGGTTTCCACTTTGGCATGATAATAGGCTCAATAATAAGAAATACTTGCGACTTGCGATGAAGGTATAATGAATTTGATAACTGAACTAAACAGTAAGGTGGGTGGCTGCACAATGCGTCAGTGCGCATAGAACAGGATCAGGTACAATTACAGTACGAAAACCATACGTGTTTAATACAAAAATTAACGTTTTTTATTTTTATTTCAATGTTTTAAAAACATTTTTAAACGTTTTAAAAGCCAAGAAAAAAGCCAAGACGCCAAACTGATTGTTTGACGCCAAACCTGTTTTAAAAAGCCAATTTTGACAAATTTGGCGTTAAAAAGCCAATCTGGTCACCCTGGTTCTCACCTGTAGATCTCTTTCTTATGTTTTCTTTCATGGTTGCTAGGGTTTCTTGGAAAGTTTTGCAGAAGGTAGTTTGCTGTTGCTTTCCTTCTGGGCAGTGACTGTACTAGTTGGTGGCTATAGCCATTTTCTCTACTGATGAGATCATCTGCCTATCGCCTCAGAGTGCCGACCATAACCAACAAAAGTCTGTCAGCTGCTCGCACACTCCATCCACCACCTGCTTCCATGGCTTCACATAACCCTTTTTTTTTGGGGGGGGGGGGGGGGGGGGGGGTACACCACCTTGCCCAAGAGTATCCCGTAGACTAATGGAGGAAATGGGTCATCTTACATCTAGGGGATACCCATACCCTGCTAACCCAAAAATGACATTAAATGTAATTAATTCCCTCTAAGAATGAGAAAAGATGGGATCAACATCACGCCACACGGGTGCAATCCATAAGTGCTCCGTTCTCCTCCTAACTCAAACCTGAGTCTGGAGAAACTCAGTTCAGTACACGAACTCCGTAGCACCGGCGAGGTTTCTGAAATACTTTGGGTAGACTTTTAACTCGAAGTTTTGCCCGGGCAGCGCCGTTAGGCTACTCTTTTTCGATTTCCAACTGCCAAGGGATTTTTTTGTACGTGCGCAACAATACACACGGGCATCCGATCTCAATACCCAGAGATCAGGGGAAATTTTATTACTAGAAGTCCACGAGAAAAAATCCCGGCCATCACCGAGGCTTGAACCCAGGACCTCCAGCACTCAAGGCGGATACCATACTTCGAGACCACACAGTCCCACACATATATAAAGACTACTACAACAAATAAATTAATTTAGTTAGTTAGTTCATTAGTCGCAGTTCCAACTTCACAGCAACGGGTCTTCCCCATTATGCTTCGTTCCTGTGCCAGTGAATATCACACAAAACGCTCCCCACTGCCCAATGTGAAAAGTGGAAAAGACAGGAGTCTCGACATTTGAATTAATTTGAACATTGTAAATGTGGAAATAATTTATAACAGCAAATAACTTTTAAATTTAATATTTTCTTGCAAATTAAATCATTTTATTCACCGGAGACATATCTGTTTTTCATAAAATTATCCTTATTAAATTTGTACATGTCGATAAATATTTCTCTATATGAAAATCTATAAATTCGCATTTTAGCATTACATGGTTCCAAATGTTGCTGTATGTAGCAGGGGGCGGGGTTGGGGTGAGCGCCCAACCTTGCATACATACCCCAATGGCTCGTGCATTCATCACCTATGCAACAAAAGTCCAACTCCTGGCCTCCTCGTGGCGGAACTCTTTTAACTAACAGGAGAAGGGGCGGCGGCGAGTCACTGGCACCGAGAAATAACCAGAAGTCTCTAGATGTGTATGCACGTACATGCATGCGCAGACGTGTGTGCGTGCCTACACACCTAAACTCGAGTAAGACCACAGTCTGCTCTAGCAAAGTAAAGGTACTGAAGACGGAGGCAACCAGCCAGGAGGTGCACCACAGAAATTAGGATGCCACGCAATCATGCATAATGAAATATGTCGATTTCTGCTAAATCTTATGGTTCTCGCCCTGCTTTTGACCCCAGGCAGGTGCATTGCTGAGCCCTATGCCTCGAAAGGGTCCAACTACAGCTACTGGAGGTCCTTCTGAGATGTCCTGTGGAGCCAAGGGACCTGAGAATAGAGCGTCTGGCCATACCAAACAAAGACTAAAACTAATGCACTGGAATGCGGAGCGAGCCAGAAAAAAAAAAAATTTAACTAGAAAACATCTTGGACCAAGAAAAGATAAGCGTATGTTGTTTGCAAGAAACTCACCTCAACGAAAACGAAATGATGTCTGGGAAATTGCCAGTACTAAGGACACTACTTTCTGAACTTAGCAGTCAGCATAAGGTCACCATACAGTGGATACCATCCCACTGTGGAGTACCCGGAAACGACAGAACTGATCGATTGGCTAAGGAAGGAGCCAAAGAAGAACAACCTGATGTGCCCTTTACATACCACCAAAAGAAAAGAATGATCAAATCAGTCAGAAGGCCACCAAAACCTGCTCAAGACGACTACCACATTATGGACAGACCAGAACAAGTCATTATTCTGCGCCTCAGAACAGGACATAATAGATTACGCAACCACATGTATACAAAATTCAAGATTGGTGAATCAGCCATGTGCACACTTGGATTAGCATGGCGGACAGCAGAGCACATACTCAAAGACTGCCCAAATTACAACATGTCTAGGCAAACCTTCTGGCCTAGAGAGACGACAGTGGAAGATAAACTCTATGGACTGCTGAGTTAACTAAAAAGAACAGTTAAATTCATACAAGAGGCAACATTGCAGTTATAGACATATTTAAGGCGAACGAAAGAAGAAGAAGAAGCATTACATTACGAAGGTCAAAGACTGTTTACAAAAATAGATAATTAGAAAGAAATTTTATCAAAAATGTTAAAACAACCATAACGGTACATGAAATTCTTTAAAATTCAACAAAATAACTTAAAAACGAAGTAAAAATTTTTATTTCTAAATGTCCTCGCGGGCCGCATAATATCAGTTGCCGGGCCGCATGCGGCCCGTGGGCTGTAGTTTGCCCACCCCTGCTTCAAGGCATCTCCCATCAGATGTTATGACTGTGCTGAGGTAATGCATTTTTCACTAAGCCTAATCTACACAGATGGGTCGGTCGTCCGACATGTGAGAAGCTCATGGGCCTTTACAGCTCGGGCCGGAGGGAGAATTGTGAAGGAGGACTCTGGTGCTTTCACTGAAACCACAAGTAGCCTGACCATGGAAGTCATGGCAGTAAGTAAAGCAATAACATGGCTCGAGACACAGACATTCACTAGGGCTTGTTTCCTTAGTGACTCAATCAACATGATCAAGAGGATAGAGGAGGGGTCGATCCGAAGAGAATGGTTGCTGCCTCTGAAGCGGTCTCGGCTGGCAAAGATTAGTTTCATCTTCGTGCCAGGTCATGCGGGAGTACAAGGAAATGAGCGGGCTGACAAGCTCGCAGGTGAGGCTACTGTAGAGGGCGGATGCGCCATGGACCAGGCTGACATTCTGAATGCTCTAGGAGAAGTGAGACTTTTGCGAGAACCAAGTGATGACTGTGAATCTACAACAATGGCCAGACTGCGAGAGCAGCAAATTAAAAGAGGGGTGGCCAAACAAGAACACTACGCAGGAAGCCAAAGAAGATTGATAAACCAACACAGAACTGGCGTCGTTAGCCGCTACACGCTGCGGGCTTTGCTGAGGAGGGGATCCGAGCACTTATGGACTGAATGGTTCGATGTGCAACGAGGATGATCTGTCGACTAACTAACTAACTAACTAACTAAGCCTAATATATTTATATTCGTTGTATTTATTTCCTTCTTGATGTTTTCTAGCTTTCCATTGTGAATAAGTGTTCTGACATTCCAAGTACCAATATTTATTCTGCATACAATCACATGATGACAATTGGATATCACCTGTAGCACATGATGCTCCCTACAAGAAAAGGTTTTCCCGTTGGAATCCCCATTAATGTTGTTAACTTGATCAAATTTGTTGTGAAGCATGATTAACTAAGGATAAATGCAACTGTGGTTTCCCGTTATTATTTGCCAGCCTGTGTATGGTTGACACCACTAGTCTTTGTCTAAAAAGACAGACCATGCAAGGCAGCAGGGGGGAGAGGTTATGTGTGATGCCCATGTGTAAATACATTTGTGTCTTCTATATTTGTATAATAGTTTAATGTAAAAGATGATTTACTGAGTTTTAACTTCAAGAACCAAAGTGATCAGTTCAGCATTACTCAGATGGAAAGCTTTATGTCAGCCATTTACATAAATCACAAAGTATTCTTGATATTAAGTGGCTGATGCATGCTGAGTTGTCAGTCAGGGAGTCTTCGTGGCTAAGTGGTCAAGCCATTTGACTCGGGTTCCAAAGGTTGCGGGTTCGATTCTGGGCCGCGTCCTTCGGTTCACGAGTGACATTTTTCGGAGACTCCTATGGATCGTCGCTAGAGCTACGGAGTTCGTGCTTGGTGCGACGCTTTCCGCGCTGCGGAAAGAGACCGAGCCATATGGGGTAAACCCAGTGCAATGAAGTCGACCCTGTCGACTTTTAAGCGACTTTTTGAGTTGTCAGTCAGCTAAAGTCCAGAAAAATTATGTCATACTGTCATATGATACAAATCACAAGAAATTTGTTGAAAGTAAATTAGTTTCTCCCTTTTCTGTCTCAAACCTCTGACTTTGGGTTGTGAGGAAGTCAAAATAAATATGTTCATCATGGTAGTGCCATGGTCTGTCTATTCGTTAATGTTTATTTTCCAGGAGTTTTTTTATCTGCAAGATATTATTTTATTATTACGGTTGGTATTAACCTGTGGTTGAATTTTATTCTCAGAATTTGTCAGACAACCACCTGAGTTTGTGTGCAGAACAGCTGTGTCTTATTATTAAACAAAATAGCACATTGTGTAGAGTCAATATTTCGGGTAAGTTTTTACAGTAATTTTCTGTATCATAACAATATTATTATTTTTCTTGTTTAGCATCAAAATAGATTTTTTTTCAGAGAGGGATATTTCTTTTAACATTTTCTTTATTGAAAACATCAAGAACATTGTTGTAGTAGATTAAATACATGGGAGTAATTTTTTATTTAAAAAAATTAATATAAAACAAAGAAGCCATAAATAATAGGTTGCACTTTGTGTTACCTAGCTTATTTCGATATAGCTCGTCAAAATGGTAGTTTCATTGAAAATAATGTTACATTTGAAGATTAAGTAGAGAGGAAAGAAACTGACATGCAAAGTAACTTTTTGTTTAATCTTCTTAGGCAACGGTTTTGATGATCACTGTGCTGGATATTTGTCAGATCTAGTTATGGTAAGATTAAAATAGATATGATTGAGAATTTACAATGAAGAATCTTCATTTGCAATTTGGCTTTGATTCCTTTCTTTGCAGTTGTTATTAGTGGCTTTATCAATGGATTGAATACTGGAAACAGTGCATTATTATTTGCTATCTTAGTCATCTGTGACATTTTAACTTCCTCTTTAGCATTTGTTATCAGTTCTGTTCCAATATTTTAAGTGATAACTTCATTTAAATATGATATAATTCTTAAAATGAAGAATCACACTACTAATTGTTTCTCCCGGTCTTTTCTCTAAGTTTTGAGATTCTACCAGAACCCCTGCCAATCCCGTGCAATCTTACCCTTTCCACAGACGGGTTCTCAGTCTGTACCCCCCACCTTCTCCACCTGGTGCCACAGATGAATGACCACCTCCCCCTTGTCCATAAGTAATTTACCACCAAGAGATGCATTCCATGTCAGCCTGTTCATTCCCCCCGCATTCCCGCATGGCCAAGGCAAAAATCCATACAATTCTCACAATCTGTGACCTCTAAAGTGAGGTGAGCCATTCCACATGAAACATTCCTTTCTCCACCTTACTAAGCATACTCCTTGAGTGCATGATTTAGGAGGTAAAATTTCACAAGTATCATATTAAATATACACTTACAATTTTTTTCGGTTTTTTTGTTGTTCGCATATCCATTACAAGACATTGCTGTCAACATCAGCATCTTTCAGATGATTGTTGATTTCTTGGCAAGATTATGCTCAGTAGTTTGCCATTGCTTTCTGAGCGGCCGACTCACATACTCTGTAAGTTACTGACGCGGCTAGAACCGCCACCGATTCTCACGCACGTCACATTACTCATGAGAGCATACGGGATTACGGAGAAAGTCGCTAACTCTAGGCCAGGGAGACCGGCCACTTACAATTAGCATATAAACATAACACAAAAAGATACCAACTATATTTTGATAATTCAGTATTAAATAATGTGATAATAAATTATGTTAAATCTTTGTTTACTTCTATAGAACGTTCAATTAATGTTCTCAGCATAAACAGCATTTACTTGCTACTAAGAACCCACATTGTTCTTCTCCTATTTCGGGTTGGAAGTTGTCTTCCTAACTCTTTGCATGATAATTAATTCTTAGCAAAATCTTCATGATGTGGCTCATTATACTAATTGTTCGATGTTGATTACATTCCAAGGCTCCTGATTTCTTTGGGATTGCAGTAAGTGTACAATTACATAATTCAGAAGGTATAGCTCCAATCCAATATCATATATTGTGTTAAGTAGTCTGGTGACTTGGTATATTCCATATTCTTCTAAGGCATGGATCATTTCTGTTGTGATCAACCCTGGCTTCTTTTCATGTGGTTAAGAGGATTCTGAACTTCCATCTTTAAAATTGATGGTCCTCTATTATTTTTCAGAATATTATACTGTTCTTCTCTTGTATCATCATAAATATTTCTCACATGATCTGACCATGCATGTAAAATCTTATATTTTTCTATTATGATTTTTCCATCATTTGTTGTCATCAGCCTGTTGATGTAGGTGTTCTTTTATCAGTAAGCTCCTGAATTCTTTTGTGCATTAATTTGGTATTTTTAGTGTTGTGTTGTTTTTCAGTTTCTATGCAGTTTTTCTCAAGCCATGTTTCTTTTGCTTCTTTACATAATGTTCCAACTTTCCTGTGAATCTCTTCATATATGTAAGGATTATTTTTGTTGTGTCTTCTTGTGACCTACTTTCTTTAATTTTGGGATAGTTGTTTCTGCAGCCAAACTGATTCTTCAAAATTTCCCATTGATCAACCACATCTTGAAATAAGATATCTATATCAGACAATATATCAAATCTGTTCTTTACTTCTGTGTTAAAATTGTCTTGTATTTCCTTGTCATTTTTCAATGTACACAGATCGTATTTAGTGTTTCCTTGTGTATACTTATGTCTGTAATCAGTCTGTGATCACTGTAACAGTCTGCATTTGGAACTGTTTTTTGCTACTGTTAAAGCATTTCGAAACCTTCTGCTAATCAGGATGTATTCAGACTGGTTTCTTACCCTGCTGTCAGGACTCCTCCATGCCCATAATCTTCTTGGGTGTTGCTTTAACCATGTGTTTCTGACAATCAGATCATTCTTTTTGCCCATTATACAAGTCTGTATCCTTTCTCGTTTCGTTCTCCCAAACCATGTTTACCTACCGTTCATCCATCGCCTTGATTTCCTACTTTAGCATTGAAGCCACCCATTATGATGTTTATTTCTGAAGTTTTACATTTATTCAAAGCATTCTTCATGTCATTATAAAATTTCTCTACACTATCTTCACTGCTTTCTCCTGCATATATTTGAATGACGTTTATGCCAAAAGGTCTACCGATTAACTTTACCAAAAGAACCCCGTCTGACACTGCCCAATATCCTTTAACAGATTTTGATGTTTTCAGATCCCAGATAATTGCGACACCTCTTTGCCTTTCCTCTTCTCCAGAATATATAATCTGCAAAATGGAGGTGAGATGCTAAGCATGTCACATGCTTAGTTCAGATACTTGCTCGAAGGCTCTCAGCTGGGGGAATTGAGGGATCCCCAGATGAGAGGGCCTGGCCATTACTCGCTCACTGATGCACTGAGGTAAGGTGCTGAGCCGGCAGCACATGTAGCCTACCTCATGAGCGGGTACTAAAGCTGAAAAAGTGCACCAGTCGCATGAAATGGTTACGATGAAAGTCTGTATCTATACTCATAGAATGAGCATAGTCAAAGGTGGAAAAAACATTTCAAAAACACGAAATGGAACGCTTGGCTAGCGAATCCATTACGTGGAAGTTTGAAGTGAAAGCTTGATGAGTGGATGTCGTCCGCAGACTGTCGGTCCCTGGTTTGTGTGGGGAGCGACCAGTGGCAAATGAAATGCCCAATACATGGAAGTGAGAAATTAAAGCAGCCATGAGTTGGAAGTGGCGATTCCTCGGGTGAGTCCAGTCTCAGAGCACTATGTGCCGGCACTGCAATTATGGAAGCCTCCTTGGATAGTGGGGATTGCCCATGGTCTGTGCCTGCCTTCCCTTGAGGGTTGACTATGATGTCTTTGACCGTTCTACATTGACCAGCTGAGATGTGGGTGACACCACAGCAATAAGAGTCTTAACGTCCCTCGAAACCTCGGGAAGGCAAACCTGTAAAAACGCTCGCTGAAGTCAAATGTGCTGGCCTAAGTGTGGCAAATTAAAACTGGCACAACGCAAAAACGTCCGAGTGAAATGTCCTTCGTGCGCAGAACAGCTCTGACTAATTAGTCTTTCGAATGTCCTTCGCTTCCGGAACAGCTCTGACTAGCTAGTTTTCCAATTGTCCCTCATGCTCGGAACAGCTCTGACTGTCTAGTCTTCTGAATGTCCTTCATGTCCAGAACAGCTCTGACTAGCTAGTTTTCAGAATGTCCATCGTGCCCAGAACAGCTCTAACTAATTTTTTTTCCGGGCACAGCGACTAGCACATGATCAAACTGAAAGCTCGCTGAGTGGATGCCGCCTGCAGTCCAACCGTTCCTGGTGTGTGGGGGGAGTGGCCCCTAATGAACGAAAGGCACAAAACATTGAAGTGTGGAATTAAAGCAGCCATGAGCAGGACGTGGCGTTTCCCTCAGTGAGCCCAGCACCAGAGCACTATCTGTCGGCTCTGCAACTGTGGAAGCCACCCTGGATGGCGGATAATGCCCATGGACTGTCCCTGCCTTCCCTTGAAGGTTGATCGTGAAATATTTGACTGTTCTAACTTTACCAGCTGGGATGTGGACGGCACCACAAAAGTGAGAGTCCCCCAGGAATGCTAACCTGGTATAAAACACATGCAAAAGTCGGATGTGTTGGCCTAAGGGTCTAGGCTCAAGGGTGCATAACAATACACCACAATTACATCTGAAAAAACACTCCGGATGAACGCAGCATAAAGAAGAAGGATATATAATTTTAAAATCCTCCTCTGTCACTTTCCATCTCATCTCGCACATTCCTTCTTCTTCTTCTTTCGTTCGCTTGAAATATGTCTATAACTGCAAAGCTGTCTCTTGTATAAATTGAACTGTCTTTTTCAGTTCACACAGCGGTCCATAGAGTTTATCTTCCACTGTCGTCTCTCTAGGCCAGAAGGTTTGCCTAGATATGTTATATTTTGGGCAGTCTTGGAGTATGTGCTCTGCTGTCTGCGACGCCAATCCACATGTGCACAAGGCTGTTTCACCAATCTTGAATTTTGTATACATGTGGTTGCGTAATCTATTGTGCCCTGTCCTGAGGCACAGAATAATGACTTGTTCTGGTCTATCCATAATGTGGTAGTCATCTTGAGTAGGTTTTGGTGGCTTTCTGACTGATTTGATCATTCTTTTCTTTTGTTGGTATGTAACGGGCACATCAGGCTGTTCTTCTTTGGCTCCTTCCTTATCCAATTGATCAGCTCTGTCGTTTCCTGGTACTCCACAGTGGGATGGTATCCACTGTATGGTGACCTTATCCTGACTGCTAAGTTCAGAAAGTAGTGTCCTTAGTACTGGCAATTTCCCAGACAGGAGCGCCTCGAGTACTGATTTTGCATCTGTCAATATCACCACAGGTTGTGTACCATTGCTGGTATTTAGTAATTTCTCTGTTGCTATCTTGATTGCCTCAATTTCAGCATCGTAGTTATGGCAGTACTTTCCTGTCGGTACTCTAGCTGTGTCCCTAGTATTATTTGGGTATTCTATGTACACTCCCGTTCCTCCATTTCGAACAGCATTTTGTGCTGACCCATCTGTGTAGACTCAGATCCAGAGGTCCTGTGGGTATTCTTCATCAAGGAAGCTGATAGTGGCTGTTCTGCGCTGCACACTGTTCTATTCTTCCTTGTCAAATATTCCTCTCACTTTTGTCTGGATTTGTAATGATAGTCTAAGCTCATCTTTCCATGGAGTTTGCTCTGGAATAGTTGTTAGGGGGATACCATATGTGGGCAGATCGGTGGTTTCTCTGCAGAGTCGTTTGGCCTGGTGGATAAAACTACTTCTTTTCAACCGCCCCATAGCTAGGTTTTCAAATCTGTTCTTCATAGCGTGGCCTGGCAAGCTGAGGAACTTTTCTGCTCGTATTAACGTTTTCGTATCTCTGCGCTCACTTAGTGCTTGTGTCCTCCCCATCTTCTCCATTTCCACTATAGGGGTTGATCTCATCCCTCCTGTGATGACTCTAAGTGCTTGATTTTGCACTTTGTCCAGCTCTTGTAGTGTGGTTTTTGATGCCGAACACCACGCAGTTGACCCGTATTCCAGGTGTGGTCGTATGCTCTGTTGATAAACTTTGCTAAGTATTTTCCCACTGGCTCCCCATGTGGTTCCACTTAGCTTTCTCAGGATGGCTATTTTCCTTCTGGCTTTTGCTACTGCTGTGTTGATGTGCTTTCTCCATGTCAGCCTGCCATCAAATGTTACTCCAAGGTATGTTGGTTCTTTATCTTCTCTTAGGGGTGTTCCATTTATCTGGCTGGTCCCTGCCTTTTGTTTTGAAGAGAGGGTAAATAGGGTGATGCTGCACTTGTCAGTGTTTATGCTGACACACCGTCTATTTGCCCATGCAACAAATGTATCTACAGCTCTTTGTAGTAATCTGGTGGCCACTGATGCATGTTCATTTGTGCTCCATAGAAATATGTCATCGGTGCACATTGCCGCTTTAATTCCATGCAGTAGATTAGCAACAAGATCATTGATGAAGATAAGAAAAAGTGTGAGGGACCAGACTCCGTGTCGTAAGTAATTATTTATTACTTTTAGTGTCGTCCCTGGAGTGAGGGGAATCAACACCCACAATTTTTATTACCCAATATTATTGTCCTAGAGAAACCACCAGAATCCGTCCACACAACTCCCTCAGTCGGTAGACACCTCTTTCTTACTCTCACTCACCCCTGGATCATGCCCCCTCTCATTCTTCCCCAACACAACACACTCAACAACTCTAGCTTTAACAAATAAATACACCTGTTAATTTATTAAAACAAAGAGTATGTGTGTGAGAGGTGTGTGTGTGTAATGTGTAGAATGTGTCGAATATTCTAATGTGTATGTAGAATCAGACCAGTGAATCAGGAGCAAAGTCTGTCACATCACTGTGCTGAGCATACAACAGCACCATGTATTCCGGACAGTGAACCTCACCCAGAAGATGTCTCTCCGTCCACGTGACAACTTTCTCCAATCACTCGAACAAACAGGATGCTGGTCATCAGATAGACACTGTTCGATCTTGGTCTTCACTCTAACAAACACGGTGAAGTTACTCTGGTTAATAATGTTTGTTGAACAGAGAATCTTTCAATTAATTGAAATGTCACTTGGGGAAAATCTAATGTTCACAAGTCTCTGATTATAAAATGTTCCCCATCTTAAAAAAAACAACCTATTAATGTTTTTAGGTAGATGTGTATATATATATATATATATATATATATATATATATATATATATATATATATATATATATATATATATATATATATATATATATATGCCCTTGGTATATGAGTTAAGAATCTTCAGTGATGAAGCTTATCACTCAGTAAACACAGCACTTATGTTCATCAAGTCCGGCTCAGCAGAAGCCAGGTTTCTGCAGACCAACTATGTTCTGAGCCCCATGTAAAAGCCTCTCAGTAATCTCAGTCTTCGTTCCATGAGCCATCATTGTATACAACTTTGAAACTGCTTCTTTGTAACAAATCATCTCACACTCAAGTAGAACCTGTTGAGTAGAGAACATCATGGTGAGGGCAACTCAATCCTGACCATAATTAGGTGAGTGTAGGCCAATAGCAGCACTCAGATCTATAACAGAGATCCGATCTCTGTCATACGGCCAAATAGCTCACCACATGGTCTTAGACATGGCAACACCAGGAAAGAATACAGGAATGGGTAGAAACCCAGCAGATGCCCTACTGGAAGATCCCACCTTTTCACATTCCCCTCATCCCTCCCAACCATCCTCAATCTCTTTAATTATTATCCCACTACATTGTCCTCAACTCCCTGAGTAAAATGATATATCACACAAGCTAGTTAAAGCCATACAATAGGACACTAGTGCTGACGCTCCTATAATACTTTCTATCACCGCACTATAGAACATTCTATCACCGCACCTATAATACATTATATCACCGCACAGTACTATATTCTATTCCTAATCATACTCTAAGTTAGATATGATTAATAGAATACCATATGCCAATTCCGGTTGCTAATTGAAACTATGCAATCACAGACTGGATCTATGTCCGCTGATAAATATCAACAATTTGACACTATAGTTTCTTTCATTGAACACAACTCGGAAACTGCACTGATCCTTCACACTTCAGAACTCTTGGTCGACTAATGCAACTTGTTTACTTCAACGGCCTTTATATCGGCTTGAGTGACGTCACCAATTTGTCTAGACGCTGAGGCGTTGAGAAGTTGTTTTTCTCTGTATTTTTCCCAACTCAATGTGAACCTCTGTCTGGTGTCCCCTTTCATCAGAGAAATTGTCTCTTGTCTGTGATCTAGAGATCTTCTCCACATCACAAGACTCCATCCGACTTCTGGCCAGACATTCCGTCTATCACTTCAAAGGCCGACTCCCGCCTTACAGACGGATGACGCCGTTGTTCGTCTCAAGCAACAATTTGTTAACAAAATGCCAACCGGTGTAGACATTGTAACGCGATATATTTTGTTTCTCAGTCCATACAACATCAAAGAGTTTGCTGGTGTTTGTGCAGACGAACGTCTCTCTTTTTTTTCCATCGATCGACTACCAAGTTTATTTTTAACGACATAGGCCCCCTCCTAAGAGAGTAGTCCGCAACAACTCTTTCTCCTTGGAGGTTCGATCCAGATGATCTATTCCTCTTCTTCAGGAGCTGGATGTCTAGACAGGAAATCAGCTCCAACATTTTCCCTCCCATGTATATACTCCACTGTAAAGTGGTATGGCTGAAGTAGCAACGACCACCGCATCAAACGGGCGTTGAGCTTCTGAGAAGTGGCCAGGAACATCAAGGGTTGATGATCCGACTGAACTCGAAACTGAACTCCATACAAATAGGGCTGGAATTTTTGGACGGCCCATACGAGAGATAAACACTCTCTCTCTACGGTCGAATAATTCCTCTCAGCCGGGAGAAGTTTCTTGCTTGCGTATGCCACTGGTTTCAAAACTGAAGCATCGTCTTTTCCTTCCTGTAACAAAGCTGCCCCAATCCCAATCCCACTTGCATCCGTTCTCAACACAAATGGTTTGGAAAGGTCTGGGAGCTGTAACACAGGTTTGCTGACCAAGGCCTCCTTCAACCGACTGTAGGCACTCTCACATTCGGGTGTCCAAATGATTTGGTCCGGGAATCCCTTTTTCAAGGTTTCCATTAATGGAGCTCCCAGTTCAGTGAAATGTGGGATAAATTTGTCGCAGAACCCACACAACGTGAGAAAAGATCGCACATCCTTCTTCGTTTTTGGCCTTGGAGCACTTCTGATTTTCTCTAGGTTCTTTTCCTCTGGGACAATGTGTCCTGGATTGATGGTGTGACCTAGAAATTCCAGAGTCTGGTAACCAATCATGCACTTGGTTGGGCGAGCGGTAAGCCCTGCTTCCTTGGGCCTATTGAAAACTTTTTCCAAGGATTGTAAATGGTCATCCAAACTGTCACTGGAAATCAGAATATCATCCATGAATGAGATGATGGACGGATTCTGTAAAGGATCAAGTAAAGTCCTCATCATGCGAGTAAATACACTAGGTGCATTGCTGAGTCCAAAGGGCATGACCTTGAATTCATAATGTCCACTGGGGGTACTGAAAGCCAGCAGTGGTCGAACCTCTGGTTTGACTGGAATCTGATAATACCCGCGACTCAGATCCACCTTTGAGAAATACCTTACCTTATGGAGCCTCGCGAATAACTGAGTTGGATTCGGCAAAGGTTCCACCTGAAATTGTGTATGACTGTTCAGAAGTCGGTAGTCTATACACAACCGGTGTTCTCCACTTGGTTTGCGTAACAAAACCACCCATGCATTGTATGGGGATGTGGATAGTGCAATCACGTCATCCTCCAACAGTTTCTGTATTTCCTCTTCCAGAGCCTTTTCTTTAGAGAATGACACTGGGTAAACCTTTTGGCGAACAGGCTCTTGAGTGGTCAAAGACATCTCGAACTCCACCAACCTTGTTCGTCCTGGTTTATCAGTCAGTATCTCCTTATGAGACTCGAGAACCTGGGTTATCTTTTCCCTCTCCTGGGAAGATCAGGGTTCACCTGCACATCCTTGTAGGTTTCCTGGTGTACCAGGGGATATTCCCTGCCCTCGTTGGTTCCCACTTCTGTCCCCACTGCAACTGCCATTGCCATGAGGTGAGCTGCTTTGTCTCCGGGTCTCTCCTCGTATTTCCGCAAGAGATTGATATGGAAAATCTTCGACTTTCCCCGGATCCGGATCTGATAGTTGGTTCTGGATATCACCCTTTCCACGGGAAATGGTCCTTGCCAACCTATCTCCAGTTTGTTGTTTCCCGTTGGGAGTAGCAACAATACTTTGTCTCCCACCTCTAGAGATCTGTCTTTAGACGTACGGTTGTAGTAAGCCGCATGTCTTTTTCTGGCCTTTTTCAAGTTTTGATTTGCCAGAGTCCATCCCTTGTGAAGTTTTTCTTTCAGTTCCTCCACATATTTATAAGAAGAGATCACTTCGTCTGACGTCCCCTCTTCAGTCCAACTCCTCAACATGGCTTCCAACGGTCCTTTGATTGGACGACCAAACAGCAACGTAGCAGGTGGTAGTCCTGTTGAGCCATGAGGTACTTCCCGATAAGCAAAAAGTGCTGCTGGGATATATTCATCCCACCTATCAGGTTTTTCCTGTGCCAGTTTCCTGAGCATTGTCATCTACATGCCGTTGAAACGCTCTACTTGTCCATTGGCCTGAGGGTGGTAAGGGCTGGTATGTATATGATTAGAGTGGAACACCCTAAATACCTCCTCCATTAATTTTCCACAAAACTGGGACCCATTGTCTGTCAGTATTTGATCAGGAAAGCCTAATCTGGTAAAGGCCTCCATCAGTGCATCCGCCACTCTTTTCGAGTCAATTGTGGTCAACGGTATGGCTTCACCCCACATTGTACAGCAATCCACCATGGTGAGTATGTACATGTTCCTCTTCCTAGTCCTAGGAAGTGGACCCACGATATCGATGGCTACCCTCTCGAAAGGAGAGTTCATGATGGGCAAATTCACCCAAGACCACCGGTGATGTCCAGTGTTTCGGTGCCACCCTCTGGCACTCAGGGCATGACTTCACATACCGACGCACATCACCTGTCAGTCCCGGTCAATAGTAATGGCAGGAAATCCGCTGCATCATGGCGGCAATACCCATATGCCCACTGAATGAGATGGTATGCCCCATATGAAGAATCTGGGAGCGGTGGGCCTTCGGGACCACCAACTGACCATGTAGGTTGTCACCCCTTCCGGCTCTCCTGTAGAGTATCCTATTCTGTCTGTATTGCTCCCATATGGATTGGCTCCCTGGGCATTCCCAGAAAGACATACCGGCAACCGAGGATTACGGGAAAAATGGGATCGGTCAACACCGCGGCCTTGATGGTGCCGGTGACATATCTTGACCGAATCTCCACTCTGGCAATGGGCAATTTCATGGCTACAGCACTCTTCTGTGCAGGCTGTATCTCCATGGTCTCACCTGTGAATTGTTCTGGATGTACCAGATCCGCAGAAATCACGGCCTCCCCGTCCAGTCCTGTGTCGTACAAACACTCCACTTGACGACCGTTAACTTCTACCAATTCCACTACAGGTGGTTTATCCTGGTCTGGAGTCTCTTCCTCGGCCTCGACCTGTTTGGTGGGCTCCACCTTGGTTTCCCGGGGCACACGACTAATTGAGAGTCTCCTGACTTTCCCCTGCAGTCAATAGCATTGTGCGTATTAGCCCTGCAGTGTTTGCACCATTTCCCTGTCCTAGATTTTCTAGTGCCGGACTTTATTGAGCTCTCCTGCTGGTGAGCTTTCCTTGTCGACCTTGGCATTGTCAGTGTCCACCTGCTTTGAAGTCACTTGACATGCCGCGAAGTGAGGGCTCTTAGTCTTCGATTTGCAATCCTTCGTATTGTGAAACGGTGACTTACAAATCAAACACCACTTCTTCGACCATGGTCGTTTTTGTGTAGAGCTCGAAGTGCTCTTGCTTCCCTCCTTTGTCGTCTCCAAGTTCTCCTCTGAAGTTCTGACATATGGTTCCACCTTCTTAGTTCCTGTGCTCTTGGCATTCTTCAGGTTATGTTTTTCCTGACTTTTGGTGTTTGTAGAAAGGTTTTCTGCTGCCTCCCCATGTACCTCGACGAACCGTTCTGCCAATTTCGTCACCATGTCGATTCGTTCCGCCCCTTGTTCTCACAAGAATGTCCTGAGAGGTCTCGACATTTGCTTTCGCATCTGGTCGACTACCATGAGCTCTTCCAGACTCTCATAGTCATCCGGTGTAGACATTGTAACGCGACGTATTTTGTTTCTCAGTCCATACAACATCAAAGGGTTTGCTGGTGTTTGTGCAGACGAACGTCTCTCTTTTATTTCTTCCATCGATCGACTACCAAGTTTATTTTTCACTACACTCCGCCCTGGGGAACCGTGACGCAGTAGTACTTTCTTGCTCTTTAGTCCGTCTATCTGTACTCGGGCTATTCTGTTGTGCAACTATGCTTTTACCCATTTGTACATCCTTCCATTGACTTTGCAGTTTCTCAGTTTATTCATGAGACCTTCTTTCCAGACTTTGTCAAAGGCTTTCTTCAAATCTATCGATGCCGCAAGCACCAGCTTCTTCTCTTGGAATGCATCCTCAATTTCTTGAGAGAGGTAGGTTGTCTGATCTTCCGTAGAGTAGCACTGATTAAAGCCAGCCTGCTGTGGCACAAGGATGTTTTTACTTTCAATGTACCACTGCAGTCTGTGATTGATGATGCGATCCAGTGTTTTTCAGAGACAGCTGGTGAGGCTAATTAGTCTGTAGCTAGAGGCAATGGAACTATCTTTCCCTGATTTAAGGAGGGGTATCATGATTGCTTCTCTCCAGGCTTGTGGAACACTGCCTAAGGTCCAACTGTTATTGAAGATCTGCAACAGCTTTGCTTTGGCCTCTGTTCCTAGGTTCCTAATCATTTCATTGGAGATACCATCAGCTCCTGGTGACTTTCATCCTGGTGACTTGTGGAGCGGTGTTTGTAGACTTTAAAAAAGCTTTTGATATGGTAGATCACGATATTTTAATTAGAAAACTAAAGCAAATGAAGACAAGCACCAACATGGTGAACATAATTACGTCATTTCTATCTGACAGACAACAAGTAGTGTCCTTCAACAACTGTCTATCAAGACCCACACAGCTTAATATTGGTGTGCCGCAGGGCTCAATACTAGGTCCGCTGCTTTTTGCAGTTTATATTAATGATCTTCCTTTACATATCAATACAACTTGTGATCTATTCGCAGACGACTGTAGTATATATACTAGTCAAGAAAACCGTAGTGAATTAGAGAATTCTTTACAAAAGGAACTTGATAATCTTACTAGATGGAGCAATGAAAACCGCATGCAAATTAAATCGACAAAACCAATCCATGCTAATAACGACCAGACAAAAACTACAGACACTAGCCATAACTGGATCACCGCTCGAACTCCGCATGGGCACGTTACCTATAGTTAATGTGACTGAACATAAAACACTAGGGCTTTTAATAGACAGCCATTTGAACTGGAGCTCTCATGTTCACGCTCTTACCAAGAAAATAGCACAAAAAGTTTACCAACTTGCTAAAATTCAGCACTTCCTGGACGAAAGCACACGAAAAATATTCTATACATGCTATATCCAATCACATCTCGATTACTGTTCCACAGTTTGGGATGGTTGCCCTAAATCTAATTTAAAACGACTATGTTCTCTACAAAACCGCGCTATTCGTCTGGTTTCTGGCATAAAGCACGTTGAAAGTAATATTTTGTACAGTCATCTAAGACTTCTACCACTACAAAAGCGCTTCCTTTTCAACAAAGCCAAATTAGTGAATAAAATTATATCTCAAAATACCCCAGAGTATCTTCTGCCGCTGATTCAATCTAATGCAATGAACAGCAAGCGCCTAAATTTGTTACATGTCTCAAAGCCTAGATTGGACCTATACAAAACATGTTTCGCCTATTCTGGTGCTCACTTATGGAATGATCTGCCTCCAGATCTGAAAACTCCAATGAGTCATTACACATTTAACCGAAAACTCTTTCAATACTTAATCCATACCGACTATATGCCACCATAATTCATTTACTGGTATAATTGTTCAGTATAATTGTTCATTATAATTGTTTAACTATAATTGTTCACTATATATGTGTGTGCGTGTGGGAGCGAGAGAGAGAGAGAGAGAGAGAGAGAGAGAGAGAGAGAGAGAGAGAGAGAGAGAGAGAGAGAGAGAGAAAGTGGGTGTCAGAGAGAGGGAGAGAGTATGTGCGCACGTGCGTGTGTGGAGAGAGTGATTGAGCTAGAAATGGTGGGGGAATGTGTCAGTGCATGCATTCGTACGTGTATGTGTGAGAGTGAGTGAGGGAGTGTGTGCGTGCGTGCATGCGTTCATGTGTATGTGTATGCGTGAGAGAGTGTGATTGAGAGAGTGTGTGTGTGTGTGTGTGTGTGTGAAGGATTGTGTGTTAGAGAGTGAGACAGTGGGAGAGTTGATGTGTTAGTGTGTGTGTGAGCGTGCGCATGCGTGTGAGTGTGTATATGAAAGAATACAGAGAGAGAGAGAGAGAGAGAGAGAGAGAGAGAGAGAGAGAGAGAGAGAGAGAGAGAGAGAGAGAGAGAGCTGAGCAGATGCATGTCGTGTAACACGCATGTTATGTAACACGCGAATCCATATGTTTGTGTATTCTCATCTGTCATATTATCAGTTAAATACCATTTGATTTTATCATGCATAATATAAACTCATATTCATTATTGTAGTTTGAGTGAGAGAGTCAGTAAGTGTGAATGAGAGACAGAACGAGTGAGCGTGAGAGTGAATGAGTGAGCGGGAGAGTGAATGAGTGAGCGGGAGAGTGAATGAGTGAGCGGGAGAGTGAATGAGTGAGCAGGAGAGTGAATGAGTGAGCGTGAGAGTGAATGAGCGGAAGAGTGAATGTGTGAGCGTGAGAGTGAATGTGTGTGTGTGTGTGTGTGTGTGTGAGAGAGAGAGAGAGAGAGAGAGAGAGAGAGAGAGAGAGAGAGAGAGAGAGAGAGAGAGAGAGAGAGAGAGAGCATCACTATTTTTACGTCACATACATTTTATGTACACATTTTTCTCCATGTTTAACATTTTTATGAGACTGCTCATGACAAGTGTCAGTGTATGTGTGTGAGTGAAGTGTGGGAGTTTGTTCATACTAGTTTCAATACTAACGTGAGACATTTTGTATGTGTCTAGATGTGAGGAAGTGTGAGTGTATGTGGAGGATGTGTGTGAGTGTGGGGATATGTGTGGGTGGGGGTTGTGTGGGTATGCGTTTGGATGGGTTGGGGTGTGTGGGTTTTGGTGGGTAGTGGTATTTGTGGGTGTTGGTGGGATGTGTGGATGGATGTGTGGGGGTGAAAGTAAGGGTGTTGGAATGGGTGTGGGGGATGTGTGTATGGGTGGAGGATATGTGTATGGGACGGATGCGGGGAATGTGTGTTTATGTGGGTGGAGATGTGTGGATGGTTTGAGGAAGTATGTGTGGGAGGCGGGGTTGTGTGGGTAGGGGATTGTGTTGGGTGGATTGGGGATGCAAGGGCGGGTAGGGAGAAGTGTATGGTGTGTGGGTTTGAGATATGCGTGCGGTGTGTTGGTGGGGGATGTGTGAATGATGTGTGGGTGGAGGTTATGTTTGTGGTGGTATGGGTGGAGGATAGTGTGTGGTGTGGGGGATGTGTGTGATGGGTGCGGGGAATGTGCGTATGGGTGGGGTGTATGTGTGGGTGAGTAGGGGATTGTGGTGGTTGGGGGAAGTATGTGGGGTGTGTGTGTGGGAGATGTGTGTGTGTGGATGGGGAATGTGTGGGTGGGGGTGTGTGAGTGGCTTCGGGATGTGTAGGTGGGTGAGGGAGTTGTATGTGTTGGGGTGGGATGTGTAAGTGGGTGGAGGGTGTGTGTGGGTAGGGGTATTGTGATCGAGAGATGTTTGGTTGGGGTGGGTGTGTGGGGGTGCGTAGTGGAGGATGTTTGCGTGAGTGAGTGTCTGTTGGTGGACGGGTAGGGACTGCGTGTGTGGGTGGGGAGAGGTGTGTGGTGTGTTGGTTGGGGATATTGTGTGGGTGAGGTATGTGTGTGTGTGGGTGGGGGATTTTTGTGGTGTGTGAGTGGGGGTATGTGGGGTGGATGGGTAAGGGTATCTGTGTGGGTGTGGGTGGGAATATTGTGTGGTATCTGGGTGGGGGATATGTGTGTGGTGTGTAAGTGGGGATGTGTTGGTGAGGGATGTGTGTGTGTGGTGCGTGGGTTGGGAATAGTGCGTGGTAGGGGGTGTATGTGATGTGCGGGTGGGGGATTGTGTGGTGGGGGATTAGGTTATGACATGTGTGGGTGGGTGGAAGTTGTATGTGTGGGTGGTGGGGTGTGTGTGAGTGGATTGGGGATGTATGGGTGGTTAGGGAGATGTGTGTGTGTGTGGGGAGGGGGGGTCATGTTAGTTGGTGGGGATGTGTGTGTTTGGTTTGGGGATGTGAGTGGATGTGCGATGTGTGGGTTGGTGGGGGATTGTGTGCATGGGTGGGGAATATGTTGTCGATAAAGATGTGGTTTGAGGTGTGGGTGGGGAGAGGATGTGTGGGTTAGGATGTGTATGTGGATGGGCGTGGGATGTGTGGGTTGGTGGGGGAATGTTTGTGGGTGGCGAGTGTGTTTTCGTTGGGGGATCAGGTGAGGGCAGTGTGTGCGGGTGGGGGATGTTCGGGAGGGGGATGGGTCGGTTGGTGGGGTATGTATGTGTCCCTTGGTGTGCGTGTTTGTGGGTAGGTGGGGTGTGTATGTGTCCCTTGGTGCGCGTGTGTGTGGGTAGGTGGGCGTGTTGTGTGGGTGGGGTGATGTATGGGTAGGTGGGAGATGGGCCTCATAACATGGTAATTAGCCTTGTTTATGTTTACAACATTCATTTCACAATGTTTATTTTTCTTCCTATGTAAATGTATAATGCTCTTGATGAACGAAAGACGAGTGATTGGAAGGGACCGAATGTAAGACGGGCCTGCGCGCCCAATTTGTGACCCTAATAAAGTTGATTTGATTTGATTTGATTTGATTTCTCATTTTCAGCTTTGATATGGCTAGCTCCAGTTCGCTGATTGTGATGGGTGCCTCCAGAACGTCATATACTATTTCCTTCTGTCCTGTATGTTGCCGTGTCTCTCGAATCTCTTGTTGTTTCTCTGGACTAATGTCGATATTGTTATCTTGTGAGAATGAGTCCGCAAAATGGTCAGCTGCCTGCTTTCCTGTTAAGATGTTTTCGATGAGATGTGCCCTCATCGTTAAGTAGTTTTATTAGCTTCCACAATTTCCTTGTGTCTCTTTCAAAGTTCAGAGACTCTGTTTTTTCCTGCCAGTTTTTCCGTCTAGCCTGCAGCTTGGCCCTTTGAAATTTGGCTTTTGCATGCTGGAATTTATTGTGGTGCTCTTGGCTGGGTGTGGCCTCTGCTTGCTTTCTACATACTTCCACATCATTATGCAACTGTTCCAGTTCACTACTCCAGTAGGGTTTATATTGTTTATGGGCTCCTCTTGGTACTGTTTCTCGCGCTGCCTGTAGTATGCATTTCCCAAACTCTTCAACTACTTTATTTATGGCTTTCTCAGTGTTCAGGTTTCTAACCAGTAAGCTGGTGCGATTCCTGTACATTGCCCAGTCTGCTTTCTTGTAGTTCCACCTCGAGAGGGTGCTGCTTTCACTTACAAGCTCATTTTCTACAGTTAGAAAGACTGGCCGATGGTCGCTGCCACCAAGTTGTTTCCCAACAATTCGTGTAATGTTCCACTCCAGGTCTGGTGAATGAAAAGCCAGGTCAGGTGTAGTTGTAGAGTGCCATGATCTCGAGTAGAAAGTATGTGGGTCGGACGGCTTGTTAACCAAGATGAATCTATTCTCATCCTGCCAGTCTTCCAGTCTCTCTCCTCTCTGGTCCATGTGATCATAGCCCCAACTCTGCGAGTAGCTGTTGAAATCGCTACACTTAATCATTTTTTCTGTTAATGGTAGTGTGTCCAGTGCCTGTGGGCGGTCACTTGGACAGTAGTAATTGATCAGATGTAGGTCTGTATAGCCTGTAGTTTAAGTGTCTGATACTCAGCCCTTTCCATATAAATTTCGATCTGGGAAGCAGTGATGTTATTTTTTACAAGGGTCAATATCCCACCTTTTCGCCTGTCCTTTCGGTAAGATCGGTAACACTGGTAGCCTCTGATTTTGAAGGCTACATTTTCGTTGAGGTGAGTTTCTTGCGAGCAACATATGCTTACTTTTTCTTGGTCCAGGATGTTTTCTAATTCTATTTTTTTTTTTGCTGACTCCCTCCGCATTTCAGTGCATTATTTTAAGTCTTTGTTTAGTATGGCCAGCCGTTCTATTCTCATGTCCCCTGGCTCCACAGGACATCTGAGAAGGACCTCCAGTAGTAGGGGTTGGACCCTTTCGAGACATAGGGCCCGGCACTGCACCTGCCTGAGGGTCCAAAGCAGGGCGAGCACCATAACTTTTAGCAGTAGTCGACATATTCCATTTTGCGTAATAGCGTGGCATACTGATTTCTGTGGTGCGCCTCCTGGCTGGTTGCCTCCGTCTTCAGCACCTTTCCTTTGCTAGAGCAGACTGGTCTCACTTGAGTTTAGATGTGTACACACGCACACACGTGTCTGCACATGCATGTATGTGTATACACATCTAGAGCACACTGGTTATTTTCAGGCACCAGATACTCGCCGTCGCCCCTTCTCCTGTTAGTAGAAACAGTTCCGCCACGTGAAGGCCAGGAGTTGGACTTTTGCTGCATAGGTTATGTATTCACGAGCCATTGGGGTATTTAAGCAATGTTGGGCGCTCACCCCAACACTGCGCCCCGGCTACATACAGCAACATTTGGAACCTCGCACATTCCTAATATATTAATATTCTCTCTTTCCATTTCTTTGTTTGATGTTATCCAATTTTCCATCTGCGCTTAAAGTACGAACATTCCGTATTGCGAATTCCAGTGTTGCTGTCCGTTTGTGACATTCTGTGATTTGATGAATCATGATGAACTAGGCATCTTTAAAGAAGGTAGTTTGTTGTAGCTTTCCTTCCTGGCAGGGGGCTGTGTGGTCTCGAGGTATAGTGCTGGAGGTCCCGGGTTCAAGCCTGGTGAGGACCGGGATTTTTTCACATGAACTTCTAGTGATAAAATTTCCCCTGGTCTCTCGGTAGTAAGAACGGTTGCCCTGTATAGTTTTGTGCACGTAAAAAATCCCATGGCAGTTGGAAATAAAAAAATAATAGCCTAACGGCGCTGCCCAGGCAAAATTTTGAGTTAAAAATCTACCCAAAGTATTTCAGGATCCTTGCCGGTGCTACGGAGTTCGTACACTGAGCTGAGTTTCTCCAGAATCAGGTTTGAGTTAGGAGGAGAACGGAGCACTTATGGGTTACACAGGTGTGCCGTGATGTTGATCCATCGACTAAACTAAACTAAACTTTCCTTCCTGGCAGTGACCATACTGGTCGATGACTGTAGCCATAGTCTCGTTAAAGAGATCTTCTGCCTACCGTTGCGAAACCTGAGACCATAACCAACAACTATCTGTCGGCTGCCCTGAAAATTCCATCCACCACCTGCCTTCTATGGTTTCTTGTGAAAAACATCCTCCCTAAAATGGTTACGAAATACATCACATCATTATGCATAAAACACAACAGCTTCCCTCTGCGAAAAACAGTTATTCCGTCGCCATTTTACCGGAAGCATGTAAAAGAGTTCACAAGCACTTAAGCTACACAAACATTTACATACAGTTAGAATATTATGGAAGAACTATGAGTTTAAACAAATTACACTGTGTTTATTAACTTTTCATGGTCGCTCAACAATAGGTGATATGAATAATTTAAATATTGAGCACAACCCACTACTGGCAACGCCGATCGCATTCCGGTATGAACCTAAGGCCTATCCACGTCAATATGGAAGCACTATACTCGAGTTTCGCCCTCGTTTGAGCTCGTCAGTAGTGCATATCCCTGACCGGATCCGGAAACAGTCCCGGATCACGCATGTGAAGCGGGTGTGTAACCACGCGTCACACACTGGACACACCAAATTATCACAACAGAACATCACAACGCTACCCATCGTAGGCTATGCTCAAGTTCTGATATGAATAAATCAAACGTGTTGTTGAAACGTTAACATGATGATGATTATTCTAGTTGATGTTTTGATATGCAGGTGGTATGCGATGAAGGAATGATGTATGATCATGTCTCTTCTTCTTCTTCTTCAGCATTCTGAGCCATTTCAGTTCTTTGCTGCAGATACAATCCGTCTCCATTAGTCTCTCTGGTTGACCTTCTCTTGCCAGTCGTTGATTCCAAGTGCTTGTAGGTCTGTATATATATTATCTTTCCAGCGCCTTCTTGGTCTACCTCGGGGTCTATGGTCATTTATTTCCTGAGGGTAAGCGAGTTTTGTTTCCCTATTATCTTCCATTCTTTATTCTTCTTCTTCTTCTTCTTCTTCTTCTTCTTCTTCTTCTTCTTCTTCTTCTTCTTCTTCTTCTTCTTCTTCTTCTTCTTCTTCTTCTGCGTTCATCCGGATTTTTTTTTCGGATGTGACTGCGTTGTGCCTGTTTACAGCAGAGCTGCGTTCTTGCGCCGTTAGGCCGACACATCCGACTTCTGCAGGCATTTGTTGACCGGGTTAACCTTCCCGGGGGTTTCTTAGGACGTTTGAATCTCACTGTTGTGGTGTTATCCCCCATCCTAGCTGGCCCATATAGAACAGCCAAAGACATCCTGGTCAACCCTCAAGGGAAGGCAGGGGCAGACCATGGGCATTCCCCGCCATCCAAGGAGGCTTCCATACTTGCAGAGCCATCACACAGCGCTCTGGTACTGGGCTCACCCAAGGAATTGTCACGTCCTGCACATGGCTGCTTAGCCTCACTTCCGTATATTGGGCCTTCCGTTCACCATAGGCTGTTCCTCCGGAAACCAGAAGAATGCAGTCTGCAGATGACATCCACACAGTGAGCTTTCGATTAAGACTTTCCACATAATGGATTTGCTATCCAAGCAATATTCCATTTCGTGCCACTAGGACACTTTTTCCACCTTTTATGAAGCTCACACAGTGAGCTTTCGATTCGGACTTTTCACGTAATGGATTTGCTATCCAAGCAATATTCCATTTCGTGTCACTAGGACACTTTTTCCACCTTTTACGAAGCCCACACAGTGAGCTTTTGATTCGGACTTTCCACGTAATGGATTTGCTATCCAAGCAATATTCCATTTCATGCCTCTGGGACGCTTTTGTAACCGACATACCTGTGGTATGAAGTGTGGCAGTCTAAATACATCTTCATGCACCTTTAGATGTCAACCTGAATGTAGTTAAAGTAAGCTGTAGTCAACTTGAGCTTGTTGATATCTCCATAGAGCTTGTCCTCAAATGAAGCAGGCGTGGGCCAAAATATCTTTCTCTGTTCTGCATATATTGGGCACTCCTGCAGCAAATGTTTAGCTGTCATTTTTCCAGTTCGACAATTACATTCATCGGTATCTCCTATCTTTAGTTTATTGAACAAGTGGTGTTTCAGCCTGTTATGTCCTGTGCGGAGTCTGAAGATTGCTACTTGTTCTCTTCGGTCGAGTTTGTAATATGCATCATCCTTCTGGTGGCCTGGATGCTCTGATTCCCATTTGGTTCTATAAGTGCTTTTTATAAACCTTTTTGCCTCATTATAGGTTATGTCTATGTCAGGCTGTGGTAATCGTCCACCCTCTTTTGCTAGTCTGTCAGCCTCTTCATTTCCAGGTATACTGCAATGTGATGGGATCCACTGTATTACAACTTTTTTGGATTTCTGGCATAGACCATGGAGTGCTGCTCTTAGGTCAGCTAGTTCTGTGCTGTATTTGCTCTTCAGTATTGAGACAGCTGACTTTGCATCTGTGAAGATAGCTATTTGCTTCTCTTTATTTTCCTCCATCAAGAGCATTTCTGCTGCAGTTTTCAAAGCCTCTACCTCCGCTTTGAAGTTACTTGAAAATTTTCCAGTTGCCACTGACTGTGTTTTTATCACTCCATTTTTTAAATTAAGGAGAATTCCTCCTCCTCCATTTTTAATTGAATCTTTGGCTGATCCATCTGTATATGCATGGTCCAATTGCTGCTTGGGTAATGTTCTTTTATGTAGTTGAGGGTTATTTTTCTTCTTTCGGTTTCATTCTGAGTGTTCTTTTTCTCAATACCAGGAATGTTTTCTATCATCTCAGGCAGTTGCTGCTGTCTCCAAGCTGGGAAGTTGTGTGCATTGTAAATGGGCTTGACTGTTGATATGTTAAGTATGGGATCTGCCCTAATCTTTCGTTTTGCAGTTTCTACAAAGTTGCTACGCTTCAGTCTTCCTTTTCCAAAACCATTAAACCTGTTATACATAGGGTGGTCTGTCAATCTTCTAAATTTTTCTGCTTGTTGCTGGGCTCTGCTATCTCTTCTGTCCTGCATTGGTTGTAAACAAGTGATCTTTTCTAGTTCATTAATAGGCAGTTGTCTTCAGGCTTCCAGTTATGATTCGCATTCCTTGGTTTTGGACTCTACTTATTTTGTTAAAGTTTGACTTAGCTGCTGTTGCCCAAGCTGCAATGCCATATTCCAGTACTGGCCTCACCCGTCCAGTATATAACTTCTTGAGAACTTTCTCATCTGCTCCCCACGTTGTATCAGCAAGCTTTTTCATGATTGCCATTCTCTGCCTTGCTCTTGTTCGATTTTTCTCAACCTGTGTCTTCCATGTCAGGCGACGATCAAAGGTGACTCCTAGATAGTTTGGATTTTCTTCATGGCGCAATATTTTTCCATTCAATACCAGCTTAGGTTGCTGAGTTTTATTTGAGAGGGAGAACACTGTGCATGTTGTTTTCTCCTCACTTATCTTCACTAGCCATGATTTTGACCAGTCCTCTAGCGCTAATAAGGCTTGCTGTATTCTGCTGTTATTCTTCAGATGTCCATATGGCTAGGTCATCTGCAAAGGAGGATGTGTGTACTCTGGCTGGAAAATTTTCCGTGATGTCATTTATATATGCTAGGAATAATGTTGGTGAAAGAACTCCTCCTTGGGGACACCTTGCTCCAACAGCATCAATTTGCTTGTTTGTCCTTGTACTTTTGTCCTGTCAGTTCTGTTCTCAAGGTAGTGGCTGATCCATTTATACATTTTTCCACAAACATGCATTTTTTGCAGTTTTACTTTCAGTCCTTCCTTCCATACTTTATCAAATGCTTTTTCTAAATCTATCCAGACTGCTAGTGTGTGCTTTTTCTCTTGGAAGGCATCATCTATTTCCTGAGCTATATAAGTTATTTGATCTTCAGTGGATCTGTACTTTCTGAATCCTGCTTGGTGTGGTGTTAAGAGTTGGTTTTCTTCCAGATGCCATGTTAGCCTGCCATTGATAATGCGTTCCATTAATTTTCCTACACAGCTAAGTAGACTGATAGGTCGATAGCCATTTGGTTCTTCCAGGTCTTTTCCTTTCTTTGGGACTGGTATTAGTATAGCTTCCTTCCATGCCTGTGAGACTATTCCTCTCTTCCAGCTGTTATTTAGGACTGCTAGTAGTTTCTTCTTTGCCTTGGTGCCTAGTTCTATTAGCATTTCATTTGTGATTCCATCCTTTCCTGGTGATTTCTTCTTTTTTAGGGTATTCATTGCCGCTACTCCTCAATCTGGCTCTAGAGAAAGTTGTAAGGAAGGTTATGCAGATGATATAGATATTATAGGGCAAAGTGAACAAAAGACATTGGAAATATTGACTCACTTAAAGGAAAAAGCCCAACAGATGGGGCTGGTTATCAACCAAGATAAGACAGAATATATGGTAAAATATAGGCTAAAAACTCTGGCCACATACAAATAGATAATATGACCATTAAAAGAACGGAAACATACAAATACCTGGGTACAATCTTCAACTGCTCCAACATCATAAGGGAAGAAATACAAACTAGAATCAACTCTGGAAATAAGATATACTATGCACTACAACATCTACTAAAATCAAAGGCGCTATCTCGTAACACCAAAATCACAATATACAAAACACTGATCAGACCAGTTGTACTGTATGGCTCTGAAACCTGGAGTACAGTACAACGAAAGGAGACGAAGCCTTGTTACAAACCTTTGAGAACAAAATTTTAAGATGCATCTTTGGACCCAGTTAGGGATACACAAAGTGGAGAGTGGAAAAGAAGTAACAAAGACATTTATGATCTGTTTAAGTCCCCGCTAATCACTGGTATCATGAAGGCTAATAGACTACAATGGCTGGGGCATATAGAAAGAATGGAAGATAATAGGGAAACAAAACTCGCTTACACTCAGGAAATAAATGACCGTAGACCCCGAGGTAGACCAAGAAGGCACTGGAAAGATAATATATATACAGACCTACAAGCACTTGGAATCAACGACTGGCAAGAGAAGGTCCACCAGAGAGACGAATGGAGACGGATTGTATCTGCAGCAAAGAACCCCAATGGCTCGGAACGCTGAAGAAGAAGAAGATTGCCTGTTCCATTTCTTCCATTGTTAGATTTGCCATCATATATTCTGCTGCTGTCTCTGTATTTCTATGATGTATCTGTTTGTCTTTGATTGCTTTCTTCTGTTCGGTTGTAATATCAATGTGGTTTGCACTAGCATAGTGTTCTATTAGTGCATTTGCAGCCTTTTTTCCTGTAAGCAAAGCATTTCCTTGTTTAATTGTTATTTGTTTGTTTCTAGGTCCTTCATTGTTCATGGCTTTCACTAGTTTCCATAGTTTGTTTCTATCCCTGTCAAAATTAAGGTTTTCTGTTTTTTCCCTCCAACAATCTCTTGTTGTTTGATTTACTGTTCTTTTATATTTTGCTGAGATGGCTTTCAGAGAGATGTTCGCTTCAATTGTTTGTTCTCTCTCTGCTGTCTTCCTGGCATCTTCAACTTTGTCCTCCAAACTTTGTAGTTCTTCAGTCCAGTATGGTTTGTAATTTTTCCTCGCTCCTCTTGGAATGGACTCAGTGGCTGCCTGTATTATCGCTCTGTTTAGACTTTCCACCATTTGCTTTATGTTGCCATATCGTGTATTTATGTTTTCACAATATTTGTCTGTTAGTATGGCAAATCTGTCCCAATCTGCTCATTTGTAATTCCAGCGGGGCAAGGGCTTTTGCTCCTGTGGAACATACTCCGTATTCATTTCAAGCTTGATTGGTCTGTGGTCACTACCTGCTAATTGGTCCAGCACATGGCGATCGATTTTGTGGAGGATGTCTCCTGTGCAGAAAGCTAAGTCTGGAGTAGAAGTGGTAAGCCATCTTCTGGAATAAAAGCTCGGTGTGTCATCCGCTTTGTTGAGTAGATAGAGATTTGAGTCTATTTCCCAGTCTTTCAATTCATCTCCTCTTTTGTCAGTATCTGGGTATCCCCATCTTTCTGAACGGCTATTAAAGTCTCCAACAATAATGCAGTTTGTGTCAGTTATTTTCATGTTTGAGAGTGTAAGGTCCTTATCTGCTGGGCTATACAGATTGTAGATTCTTATTTTCACGTCCTTTATCATTATATCAACACCTTTAATTTCCGTTTGGTTGTCAGAGATCACAGATACTTCGCTGCAAGGTATTGTATTTCGTGTAAGTATTAGAACTCCTCCTTTGTGTCCTTCGCGATCGAAACGTGTGGCCTGATATCCTCTGACTGAGAATTTGTGATGGGTGGAAAGGTGTGTCTCTTGAATGCATGCCACATCTATTCTACCTTTATGAAGACGCTGTGTTAGGGAGAATTTCTTCTTGTAAATTCCTTCGGCATTCCACTGTAGTATGTTGAGTGTCCGGGGTATTTGGTCAATAGCTCTTAACCTACTCCTCTGTGCCTTGACTCCACAGCACAGGGGAAGGTGACCACCAGTAGTCATGGGTGGACCCCCTCGAGGCAGGGGGCCCGGCACTATCGCCGCCTGATGGGACTTCGCGGGATTAGCACCATAACGATTAATTTTGATTTGTGACATCATGAATTAAGTTACGTTGCACTGCTTTGTCAAGCCTGTGGCTCAGTACA
The DNA here is from genome assembly GCA_014155875.1 of Cepaea nemoralis. Classification (NCBI taxonomy): domain Eukaryota; kingdom Metazoa; phylum Mollusca; class Gastropoda; order Stylommatophora; family Helicidae; genus Cepaea; species Cepaea nemoralis. The sequence goes on from JACEFZ010024825.1 coordinate 222,360, forward strand.
TCCGATTTCGACAAGCATTTATTCAGGGTGCTTTCCCTAGCCTTTGACTGTCCCCAGTCTACCTACAAGGCAGTAGGTTTGTGTGTCTCTTCGTCTGGTCCCTCTCCCTTGACCTGTCCGACATGGGTGGCCCTACCAGTAGCTGTGCTACCGTCGGCATAGCTCTTGGGGTCATTGGGACGCGCAAGCCCCTCTACCTCGTCACGGTGGACACACAGCAGAGGGGTTCCATTCTTTCTATATGCCCCAGCCATTGTAGTCTATTAGCCTTCATGATACCAGTGATTAGCGGGGACTTAAACAAATCATAAATTAAGTATGATGATGTAGAAAATAATATGTACATAACTTACTGGCACAACTGAAAATAAAGTTTAGGTCATGCTCTACTGTGAAATAGGTTGCACATTCAGCTTGCAGGATTCCCACTGGGTCCTTGCACGAGGATCAGCTGCTCTGTTATGTGAGTGGATTGCTGACTGCCCTTGGCTCCTATGAGAGCTGTAATGAAACAAACGAGGATGAGTAATATCTATCTGTCTACGCATCTCATGTGGTGTAGGGTAAAGTGAGAGGGATAGTACCTCTTGGTGAGTGGCAGTCATATCCCAAGGGATAGACCAGGATCCTATTTGATTCCCATCTCTTTACCTAACTCAAGCATGGCTCCATGAATACTGCTTGTGTACGGCGGTTGACTGGCTAAACTACATTTGTGAATTAGGGGCAATATCCTACTAAACTGGGAATGTCCATCCGTAGTACACAAAAGACTGGGACGGTGAACATGGCGGATGAATCTACATAGATCAGTGGCTTCGAAAGCGAAACAGCAGAATGTGGCACAAATGAGTCGTGTTCATGACATAATAGTGAACATGGCTGGATGACATAATAGTGAACATGGCTGGCCATTGTAGAAGAGACTGGGACCTCACCAGAGTCATGGATCAGCTCAGTGTTCTTGTCTCGATCATACCACGTGGTCAAGCCATCAAGGTATTTACTTCTCTGCCTTCCCATCATTCTTTTCCCCTCAATCATGCCAGTTGTCATGAAGTTCTCCAATTTATTTCTTCTCATAACGTGACCAAAAGATTTTTGACTGTCTGCGTCAAATTTCTCTAATCATTATACAATTTTCATTATTTTCTTGTAGAACTTGGTCATTGGTTTTTCTGTTTGTCCATGGCATTTTTTGCATTTTCCTCAGAAACCACATATCCACAGCCATCAGTTGTTTTTCAGCTTGTCTGCTCATTGTCCATGCTTCACATCCATACAAAAGTACAGGTTCTATGTTGCATCTCAACACTCTTTTTTTGCCGCAATTGACATCTTTTTATTGGTCAGTATAGTTTTCATCTTGCAAAAGGCTACCTTCGTCATGGTAATTCTTGTTCTAATCTCTTCAAGGCATCTCTCATCAGATGTTATGACTGTTCTGAGATAATTGTATTGATATTCCCATTTACTTGTATTGTGGTGTTTCCTTCTTCCTAGTGACGACCATAATCTGTGTCTTCTTACAATTCAGTTCTAACCCTAGTTGTTCACTGTGTGCAACAACTGCATCTACTGAATGTTGCAGATCCTGCTCATTGTCTGCAATCAATACTGTATCATCCGCATATCTAATGTTATTGATGTTATGCCACCAATTATTATTCCTTTCATATCTTCTACATTTCTGAACATTTTTCACTGTACATGGAAAAAAAGATCTGGAGACATTACACATCCCTGTCTCACACCTCTTTTAATAGGCTGTTATTGACCTACTTCATTATCAATCTTTATGGCAGCTTGTTGTTTCCAATAGATGTTTTTTACAAGTCTAAGGTCTTTCCCATCAATTTGTAGATCTGCAAGCATCTTTATCATGTTGATGTGTCTTACTTTTTCAAAAGTCGTTGTGTAGTCAATAAAGCAATTATGTCTTTGTTTACTTCTATAGAACGTTCAGTTGATGTTCTCAGCATATCATCATCATCATCATCATCATCAAGTGCCATGCCGGCTGGCGTAGGCTTTCATGACTCTCCACAGATCTCAGTCTTTGGTTTTCTGTATCAACTCTGTTGTTCATATTCCTCCATGCCACCGTCCCAATCCATCCAGCATCATTTCTCTTGGTCTGCCTCTGCTTCTCTTCCCTTTAATCTTTCCAGTTGTCACATTGTTCTCCAATGCCTCTCTTCTCAGCATACACAGCATTAATTGTATCTTTGCCTGCTACAAACCCACATTGTTCTTGTTGTATTTTCTTCCTAGCTCTTTGCGTGATAATTCTTAGCAAAATCTTTGGATGTGGCTCATTATACTAATTGTTCGATGTTGATCACATTCCAAGGCTCCTGATTTTTTTGGGATTGCAATAAATATAGAATTACATAATTCAGTAGGTATATCTCCAGTAACTATACCTGGTTGAAGTAAAAAAAATGATAAGCTATTTGTTGAAAGCATGGAACAATATAGACAAGAAAATCCTGTGGAGAAAATTAATACAAAATGGAAATGTTAAAAACTAGCATACTGATTGCAAATACCAACTTGCCAGTGAAGGAAAATAAGACAAAGCAATTGTGGATAACTGATGAAATCTTGAGCTAAATGATTCAAAGAAAGAAAGCAAAGAACACTCCTGAATATATATCAATGTACAGAGAAATATGTCACATGTGCAGAGTTGACAAAGAAGAGTGGTTGCAGAAAAAATGCAAAGAAATAGATGATCTAGAAACAAAATACAACTCAAAAGAATTCATGAAAATATTAACAGATTTACGAAGAAGAAATATAATGTAACAGGAAATGGTTGTATCAGAGGAAAACATGGAGAAGTTGTAATTGATAATACCACATAATAAAAAGATTGTCAGAATACACAGAAGATTTGTTCTGGGACAGCATGGTCAATAAACTTACATTGTATAATACTCAAGATGGGCCAAACATAATAAAGGCTGAAGTAGAGAAGGCTATTAAAAGATGAAAGAAAGAAAGGCTGCAGGTCTTGACAAGATAACAGAGATGATAAAATCCTTATCCAGCTTTGGCATTGACACTATCACATAATATGTAATGATGTATATAATACTGGGTACATTCCCAAGGATTTGAAAACATCCATTTTCATTACGATACCAAAGAAGCCAAGAGCTGTTGATTGTGAGGATTACAGAACTGTAACAGGTCATGATGGCAGAAGTGAAACATAAATCTAAAAGAAAATAGGAATGGCCAAAACTACTTTCAGCAGCATGAAATCTGTATTAACATCTAGAGAGATTCATTCATTCATTCAGTAGCATGTCCTTTGCAGAACCTCGCTGCCATAACAACCTTCCGGAAAACCTCTCGATCATAAGCAAGATGTCCCACGTCTGATACACCCATCTGGAGATCATCCGCCACATCCTGCACCCATCTTCTCTTTGGCCTTCCTCTTCCTCTCTTCCCAGGCATATATCCTTCCATTATTGTTCTCTCCAAACTTTGGTGAAGTTTCAAGTGACCAAAATATTTTAGTTTTCTTTGTTTTATCGTCTTTAATAGCCAACCTTCTTCAATATTCAATTCTTGAAGTATGGATGCATTTGTTCTTTACTTTACCCAAGATATTCTTAGAACTTCTCTATAACATTTATATTCAAAGGCATTTATGCGCTGTTTAGCTTGTTTAGTAAGTGTCCATGTCTCACAGGCGTATGTTGCAATGGGAAAGATGCATGCTCTTAAAAATCTAATTTTTGTAGTTCTGTCTGTCCCACTCCATAATTTATTCAGGTTTAGTCTTTGAAGAGCAATTGATAGTCGCCGTTTAATTTCTGTCATTGTGTCACCATTGTTGGTAATCAGTGACCCAAGATATTCAAAATTTTCCACCACCTCCAATTTTTCCCCATTAACGTATATTTCTTTCTCCATAGTAGTTTTGTCTGTATGCATTATCTTTGTTTTTGCTATGTTAAGATATAAGTTGTGATTTTCACTATTCAATTGGGTTGAGGCTATTAGGTTTTCTATGCCATTCTGTGTTGTGGATAGTAATACTGTATCATCAGCATATCGAATCTCTGGTATGTCATGACCGCCGATATTTAGGGCTTCATATAGCTCCCTGTTTATATCATCTCTTACATTTCTCATTATATTTTCGGCGTACAGGTTAAACAAATAGGGTGACAGCACGCAGCCCTAACGGACTCCTTGTTTGATGTCAAACCAATCTGATGTCTCGCCATCTATTCTAACTGCTGCTTGTTGGTCTAGATAGAGCATTTTTATGAGTTGTACTACATGTGATGGAAAGCCCATATTCCTCATGATTTCCCAAAGTTTCTGATGTTGTACACAGTCAAATGCCTTTGAATAATCCACAAAACATGAGAATAGGTTTACATTAAATTCTCTGCACTTCTCTATTATTAATCGCATGTTAAATATGTGATCTCTTGTTCCTCTTCCTTGTCTAAATCCAGCTTGAACCACGTTAATCTCTTCTTCCATTTTCTTACGAAGTCTTCCCATTATGACTTTTAGTAGAATTTTACTTGCATGACTGATCAGGGCAACAGTTCTATAGTTGGTGCATAATTTCAGGTTGCCCTTTTTTGGTATTGGAATGAAGATAGTTCTCTTCCAATCTTTTGGCCATATACCATATTTCCAAATCTTTTTACATAATGCATGATATATGTGTATGCTTTCTTCTCCTCCCGCTTTAATTAGTTCAGCTGGTATCTCATCACATCCAGGTGATTTACCATTCTTCAGGTTCTTTATAGCCCAAGCAATTTCATCTAATGAGGGTTCAGGTTCTGTCTCTGCTGTCATTGGCTCATGTATCTCATTCATATCCTCACTGTCACTCATATCATACATTCCACTGCAGTACTCCTGCCATCTTTCTAGAATTTGCCTAGATTCTGTTAAGGTATTTCCCATCTTGTCACAGATAACATTCAATTGAGGTTGAACATTTCTTGTCAATAACTTCATTTCTTTGAACATTTCATAATCTCTTCCAGTCTTATGATATTGCTCTATTCTGGTACAGCAATCTTGTATGTATTGATTTTTGTCCTTTCTTGTGTTCTTTCTTATTTCTCGAGTTAAAGATTTATACTTCATCCTGCTGTTATCGGATTCATCTCCTTTCTTTTTCAGCTCCCTTCGTTGTTTTATTAATTCTAACGTGTCTGATGTAATCCATGGCTTAAGTTGCTTTTTCTTGGTCGGAATTAAATCTTTGGCTGCAGTTATCAAGATATCTCTAGCTTGTACTGCCAGTTCATCAGGTGTCATTTCCTCTTGTACAGACATCAAGACCCCAAAGCGATTCCTAACTTCTATGTTGTATGCATCCGGTATTTTTGTGAGATCAAAACGAAGTGGCCTTGGTCCTCGGGTAAGCTTTTTGAGTTTTAATTTCAGATCTGCTTCTAATAACTGATGATCTGTATCACAGGGTTTTTTCGTAGGGTTTTTGCAGATGTTATGCTTGATCTCCATCTTCTTTGTATTAAAATATAATCTATCTGATTTTTGGTAATACTGTCCGGAGACATCCATGTGAAGAGTCTTCTTGGATGTTGTTTAAAAAGCGTGTTGGCTATCGTGAACTCATTTTCTGTGCAAAATTCAATTAATTTGTCACCTGCATCATTTCTATTTCCCAATCCAAATTTTCCTAAAACGTGTCTCTCATTTTCAGCTCTTCCTGCACCTACTTTTGCATTAAAATCTCCCATTATTATTGCTATATCATTATGACCAATCTTATTTAATGTGTCTTGCAGTGTGTTGTAAAAATCTTCAATTTCGTCCTCCTCTGCTGTTGAAGTAGGTGCATATATCTGTACAAGAGTTGTGTTTTTTGGACGGCCTTTAAGTCTAATAGTGAGGATTCTATCACTAACTGGATTATATCCCATTAAAGCTTTTGCAGTTGTCTTATCTAAACAAAATGCCACTCCACTCTGGCCTCCGACGTCTCTACCAGAATAAATGAAAAGACTTCCATTTTCAGTTGTAAAATGTCCCTTGCCGCTCCAGCGATGTTCACTAATTCCTAAAATTTGAATGTTTAACCTCTCAATCTCATCACATACTACTTTCAGCTTTCCCTCATACAGACTTCTCACATTCCATGTTGCTATTCTCACTCTGTTTCTTAGTCTGACACAGGGGATTTCCTTGGTAACACAGTCAGGATTAACTCCGTCATCACGATTACTAGTACTGGTCCCTGTGTCACACTCTTCCCCAGTGTTATCTGATCTGCCTGGCCTGGGGGTCTCGCCACCAGATATCTTTCTTATTATGTTTTCTTTCATGGTTGTTATGGTTTCTTGGCAAGTTTTGCAGAAGGTAGTCTGCCATTGCTTTCCTTCTGGGCAGTGACTGTACTAGTCGGTGGCCATAGCCATTGTCTCTACTGATGAGATCATCTGCCTATCGCCGCAGAGTGCAAGACCATAACCAACAACAATCTGTCGGCTGCTCTCTCACTCCATCCACCACCTGCTTCCACGGCTTCACGTAACCCTGATCGGGGGGCTAAACGGGTACTCCACCTTGCCCAAGGGTGTCCCGTAGACTAATGGAGGAAAGGAGGCGTCTTACATCTCCTTTGATAGGGGATACCCCTACCCCGCTAACCGGCTAGAGAGATTAACAATGCATTAAAAATGAGAATTGTCAAATTTTACATATATTCAACACTACTGTATGGTGCGGAAGCCTGAACAGTGAACAAGTAACTAGAAAGTCGAATAGTGGCCCTGGAGATGTGGATATGCAGAAGAATATGTCGTATTTCAAGGAAACAAAAACAATCAAATACAGAGGTTCTAGAAAAATAGGGAATGAAAAGAAAGTTTTCAAATGAAATATAAAAGAGGCTTGAGAAATATTTCAGGCACGTTAAAAGACATAACACTCTTATAAAAACCATACTAGAGAGTAATGTTGAAGGCAAGTGAGCAAGAGGTAGACAATGATACAAATAGGAAGATAACATCAATAGATGGACGAATACCAGTCGGACAGAATGTACAGCCAGGGTGAGAGACACAGTGTTGGAGATCCATTGCAGCCAACCTTCATTGTGGAGACGGCACTTGATTGATAGATTGACACATCTTAACACACAATATATGTGTGTGTATCTCATCTAAGTTCACCTTTTTTACTCTCTCTCTCTCTCTCTCTCTCTCTCTCTCTCTCTCTCTCTCTCTCTCTCTCTCTCTCTCTCTCTCTCTCTCTCTCTCTCTCTCTCTCTCTCTCTCTCTCTCTCTGGTGAATAAGTGTCCTAAATCCTCCGTCTATTGCCACAAGGCAGGTGCCTCTAACGCGCTAGACAGAGAATTCCCGACTATGCACTAAATCCAAGGGATACGGGAATGACAACGTGACGACAAAACGTAAGGATTGGATACTGCTGTGATTTCATCAAGCAGAACGGATGTGTTTCTAAGTTCGAGAAGGATTAAGGCGGCTTCTGAAGAGATAGAAGGCGGACAGTGGACTCTTTTGAAGAGACGGATAGACACTGGCATAACTGGAGAAAGTGGAGAACGATATTCATGGATGGATAGTGGATAAACGACATTGGCAGTTCAAACAATGAACAATGAATTAACGTCAACTGAAACCACTTTGAGCAGAGGTCACCTAGACACACTGATTCTTACGGCATCATGACGGATGGGTAGACGATGGGGAGGAATGCCGGTGACAAAAGCTTGAGGAGAAACAACGGGTAGTACACACACGGATAGTTAAATATTATATTTATTCTGCCGCCGGCCTGGTGTCACAGGCCAGGTAGAGGACTATTTTCTGTAAGTACAGTTACAGAATTGTCTGCTGCATTATTTCTTCATCGTTCGGAAAATTATCCAAATTATGAGTTGTTATTCAGTTTGAGCCAACATTGACTTAGAGTTGATCAAAGAGACTCTAACAAAATAAGAAGATCAGCTTTAAGACACATGGGGGATCGATCCGGGAGTACGAATTACAATTAGACACAGCTAGCCAGTTGTCATTTAATTTAGAGTGAATAGTTCAAGAAGAAACGACTGCCTTGCCTTGAGCTTTATAAGAAGTTATATGCCAAGTTAGATACGCAACAATAACCAACTACGCACGCACTGTATCACACATAGCGGAAGCCGCAAACTGCAGTTGGGTGCAAACGTTGCAAGTTAAAACAACAAATATTTGTGTGCTCAAAAATAGGAATTATTTCTGTTAGTACGCACAATTAACGAGACAGAACAGCAGGTAAGAAGTCCGACGATGGGAAGATGACGTGATACATGTTGACGTCAGCAGGAAGACATTATCTTTGACAGAATGCACACAACAATAAACATGTTATTGAAGGCATCTATCCTCATGCAGACATCGTGCAAACAAGGTGAGCTGGTGACATTTCTCCCTCCAAGTGGTTTCACACCAATCTTGATATTCATTTAAAAATTAAAGTGTTGGTCCAAATAATCATTATTTTTGATGCTATCAATAGACTGCTTAAATGCATGGATTTCTCCTGAGTAATCAGCCTCCTAAGTGCGTCAACCCCAAGTATGTAATAATAAACAGGGGGATAGGCTGGACTATTGTCACACATATATCTATGGGACACGTTCTGCTCAAGACCTGGTAGTACTTGGTCCTCTGACCCCTCAGACTCCTGCACTCTGCTTTTTCACACTCACTCAACCTAGGGACCTGCCAGGGTGCGACTATATGTTTCATTGCCAGTGACGTGCAAGGGACATCGCCACAAACTTTTCCAGATATTGATCAATTTTCTCCTTATGTTCATCGAATGGAGATAATGGAAAACTTCATAGCATGGTAAGCTCCTCTTCTGGAAGTTGGTGAGCCAGGTTCTGCAGATTCTCCTACTGCTCCCTCGGTTTCCAGAGCTTGTTGAGCCTTCAGCTCTAACACCTTAATTCAGAACTCATGCTCCATCTCCACTTTCTTGGCTTCTCGCTCTTCCTCAAGCTTCTTGGCTTCTTGTTCTAACTTTTTTTCATCTCCTGCTTCATGGCCAGTCTCTTGTCTCCTGAGCCATCTTCCTTTCTTCTAAGGCAAGCTTCTGAGCTTCTTGCTCTATCTCCACCTTACTTCTATCTCATTCCTCTTGTTGGAAGTCCCGTTCCACATCTTAACATACTTCAACAATTTGGCTCCTCCCAGGCCCATGTCTTGGCTTGTAGCCTGTGCATCCACAATATTTAGTTTACTGGTTGCCATGACCTACACTCTATCGTGTTAAGGTGTGAGTGGGTAGAGTAATGCAGTATAGATATAAAATATATCACAAATATCACATGAAGCAATAACTAAACCAACACAACACACAGTTGATCTGTCCATCTGAGTCAAAAGAGGAGTGAGACAGTAGCCAGGTGTCTCAGGCAGACTATAGATAGGACAAATTATTGGCAGTCCCTACCACCGATGACGTAACCATAACTGAATCCCAGATGAGCCCCCCCCCCCCCCCCCCCCCCCGAGAATGCAACAATAAACAGGGGGTAGGCTGGACTATTGTCACATGCATAATTGTGGTAAACGTTCTGGCCAAGACCCGTGAGTACTTGGTCCCCTGACCCCTCAGACTCCTGGACTCTGCTTTTTTCACACTCACTCAACCTAGGGACCTTAACTCTATGGGTTCAATTTATACAGCAGACTCAACTCGAGTGACATCATCATAACAAGATTCATTGTATTAATACAAGATAGTACAGGAGTGGACTAGAAGTAGACTAAGGCATGAGGATATCGATAAGATAAAGAAGGATTATCAGGTTCAGATCTGAGCTGTCATCATTGGGCAGCTGCCAGTTTAGTCTGTATGTCAGACTGTCTTTGTTCACTCACCCGGCTTCCGAAGGGTCGTCCTCTCAAGAGTGCAGACTCGTCAGGTGGATGTGTGATGATAGTTGTCCTTCCAGTGACGATCCAAACTTCAAAGATCTCTCAGGTGAACAGAGGCCATCAATGTATCCTTACAAATGTCAATACATCAGAATACCTTTCCTCACAGAGGCCATCATGATTTTCGGTACATAAATGTTCAGACCTTAGACCAATGTAGGTGATCCACCGAAGAAAGCACAGTCTCTCACGGGAATGTCAGTTGTGGGTAGGACCACCAATGCTTCACTGCATCACAGCAAGATGCTCACACAGTCAAAACTTCCGTTGCAGCATAGTAGCTCAAATACCAGACAGAATTGTCATCTCTGGCCACATCATGGCCTGGATTAATCACATGAGCCATTTTGGCATAACACAAAATGTTCTTACTTGTTGCAAGTTTGGGTAGGTGGTTTCTGGGCCAGACTTTCAGACTAGGGCATAACATGGCAGCATGAGCCCTTTCAGGCGGAAACCTAGTGAGCTGCTCCAACACAGGGGAGTTCGATGAATCACTGGCTTCTGGTACTGGCCTGGCTCCACCTATCAATCTTCACCACAGACTGGGTTGATGCTTCACACTAGAAGGCTGACCCTTGTAACAAAGAAACCTCCTCCTAACTCGCCATAGCATCTGTCGAGCGTCTCTACCGCTTTGTAAACAGGCCGGTGTTCCCCCAAAGTTGTCCATTCCAGTCGAACCACAGTCACACACTGTCACAAATTACCAACACAACCCTGGGCCCCGTAGCAAGTCTCGCAGTCCAAGAGGATGGCCACTTCTACATGGGCCTCGACTTTCTCGGAGATTTCGTGATCTCATGAGGAAGTCAAATTCCTCTAAGTCTGATCATGCAAACTAGAAAAAAAAATATCCTAGAACAGACCTTCTAGAAGGTTTTAGAAAGATACTGAAGGGGATCTCCCTACGGGAGTTTCACCAGCTAACATTAGCGCGGTGATTCCCCATCCTAAATAAGATGTCTGGCCACCTACTGGCTATCTTTTGACACAGGACACATCTCAATGTCTATCGTGTACATGAGTAGGCTAAACACTCCCTTGGCTTGGATAATGTTGGATTTCTCCAAATTATCACATTCAACAATGAGAGAGTAGTTTTCACAGTGGCACCATAAGGGCAAGAGCTTGAACAATAAGCAACACAGAAAATCCACAAGCTTGAAGTCTGGAAGAGTACAAACGAGGTCAACAAGATCCCAGGATTCACAATCCATCTAACAGTGAAATTTCTGAAAACTGTCATGTCAGAGTCACTGGATTAATAAAACGCCATTCAATGTGAGAGAGGATCATTTCTTGTCTGTCGGTGGGGATGGAAGGCTGTATAAAATGCTTCACTTGTTTGTAACATGGAAAGACCTATAGTCTGATCAAGTAGTACTTATGTAATACTATAGCACTGCCCGTTGTTGACAATAGTATCAACAACAACTTCTTGTGACATTGGGAAAGATGATCAATGCCAGTAGGCAACTCTGCAGAAAGACTGGGCCATATGGGAAGAACTTATTGCAGTGAAGTCGATCCTCTTATCTTTAACTCTTTTAACCTAGAAGTGATGTTTTCAGATTCACATATGCAGAATTTGTTCATTATCTTATTCCATAACTCAAGACGTGAGTCGTATGGGTGTCATGATAGAAGCATCAGCAATCCTCCTCCTGAAGGATTACCTTTAAGAGGATGTAATAATGTGTAACATGCCCAAACCATTCATGCTTTTCACAAGAGCTGTTCTTGATGGCCTGCATATTAATTTATTTTGTCTCTAATATAGGCATGTGTACTCAAAAGCCTGGACTCCCCCATTCTGTTTTTACAGTTAAGATCAAACTCTCATACCCATATGAGAGAATGGATACCACAAAAATTTGTATAGTTTGATCTTGACAGGAAAGCTAATGTTGCTTTTCCATTTAGGATTCAGTCTCGTAATAGCAGATGAAACCATCTGGGGTATGATTTGATCTCTTTACTTGAACTACCATCACAGCTTATAGTGGATACTATAGATATTTAAAGATGTTTGCTCCTTCAAGCGTTTGCCCATTTATTTTAATGTTGGTTGTCCTATGTTTCTGGAAACACTGCACCAGTATCTTACTGTTTTTCTGTGATTATTTCCATTCCGACCATGACATTTTCTTTAATCTTACGGAGGGGTCTTGAAGTTCTAATTCTGCTATAGCCTTAAGATTAATATCATTAGCAAATCACATATGACACTGAAGTTGCCTACCAGTCAACATAGTTTTATATTGATAATTTGTCAAGATATTCTTTATTAAAACTTATGTCCAACCACAGAATTCTGCCTCTGTGTATTTCTCACTGTGCAGTAAAGTTCTGTTCAAGTGTGATAACTTCTTATAGCTGTTGTGAGTTATATATGATCATAAATTAATTCATGTAGCCAGTATTGACCAACAAAAAGATGTCAATTGAAACGAGAAAAAGCGTGTTGAGGTGCTATGTAGAGCCTGTACTTTTGTATGGATGTGAAACTTGGACAATGGGCAGTCAGGCTGAAAAAAATCTGATGGCTGTAGAAATGTGGTTTCTGAGGTGAATGCAAAGAATTCCATGGATAGACAGAAAAACCAATGACCATGTACTACAGGAAACAAATGAAAATCGTAAATTTATTAGACAAATTAGATGTAGACAGTGAAAATTTTTTGGGCATGTTATGAGAAGAAATGAATTGGAGAACTTGGTGACAACTGGAAAGATCGAAGGAAACAGACCAAAGGGAAGACCGAGAAGTAAATACCTGGAGGACTTGGTCACACTGGCATGGTCATGACAGGAATACTGAGCTGATCCATGACTCTGGTAATCGAGTGAAATGGTGAGTCATGACCACCATTTCCGCCATGGCACATGATGGATGGATGGAGCCAGTATTTAAGTTCATAAAACTCTGCGGCAAATTCTTCATTTATGTTAATATTTAGAAAAGTTTCAATATACAGCCATGAGCTGCAAGGTGACACTGATTTCCAAGAGTTCAACTTCCGTGAGTCCCACTAACATTGACATTGGGCTCAGAATATGTGGTCCCAAAAGTTCAGGTTAGGAGATCCCCCATGTTGACGTAATCCACCTTAGGTGGGCCTAGTCGTTGTAGTAGAGTTAATTGTTGGTGACATAGTATTAATGTTGATCTGATCCGGCTTAGTTGAACAGGGTCATCATCGGATGACAACGTGTTCGTATAGACACAATCATTTAACACAGTTTCCTGTTAGCTGGTTGTTCTGTTGTGATGCTATCAGTCAGGAACACCGGTAATTGTATCAAGGACGTGATACCTCACATTGCTCATTTTAGTCTGTCTGATTGTATATTGGTACCGTTTGTTCGCTTGAAACGAGTATTGGTATAAGTGGACCAAGCCACACTGTTAATTATGATTGCCATTTATTACATGGCTGGTTAGACTGTTGTAATTGAACTCTTTCACTCATCCGACATGACGGACCATGAAGTGACATAATTATAAGCACTGAACCAGGATATCAAATAGTTGTCATTATCTAATTCACTGTTTCATGTTTACAACAATTCACATTATCATATAGTTGCACAATTACTTTATCACCTTTGACTAAAACACTATCAACAATATTAAAATAATATAACTGGTGGCAGGATGAATACTGCCATTGCCATGATCAATCTTGACCGGTCCGACTTGGACTACGGTCAACCTCTGAATGTGATTTGTGATCACATCTGAGACATGACCCTTAACTTGTGCTCACATCTGGGTCATGACACTTTGCAGAACAATGCAATCAATTCCAGCCCCAATTGGCTGTTTATGATTTACTAGATAATTGTATGTTCAGTAGTTTGCCGTTATTTTCTGAATGGGAAAGCAACATTTAAATCCAACTGACTGGTATTTGGAACTAATCCACTACACCACCATAAGAAAAGAAAGCTTAAAAGTATTAAACATCTCATCCTCACCGACTTCCTTTTTTGTTCGGTTAGATTATATATATATATATATATATATATATATATATATATATATATATATATATATATATATATATATACTTAAGCCGGCTCCGTGGCATTTGAAGCTCAGCTGCAACAGATTTGTGCAGCAGACCGTGTCGCGTTGTGTTATAACGTGCTGGTATGGGAGCCGGTTGTTCAGAAAGCAATGGCAAACTACTGAACGTAACACTTGCCTAGCACATCAGCAGCAACTGAAAAATGCTGGTGTTGACTGAAACGTCCTGTAAGGGATACGAAACAACAACAAAAAATTATTTTATTTATTTCCTACTGACAATTTAATCTATGTATCTATAGGTGCTGAAAGTCTGAAAGATATGTTTAACTTTTTCTGTCAAGAATACTACAAAACTGGAGTATCTAAATCTCAGCCATAACAGCCTGGGAGAGAGAGCAGGTTTACTACTGGGTCCAGCAATATCAGAGAATCTGTGCCTCAAAGAGCTGGATTTATCTTGGAACCAGTTCAGACGTGATGGTGCTGTGGCAGTAATAGCTGGCATAAAAGTAAGTTAATTGGTTCAGTGGTTAAAAACCAATGAATAACTCTGTTCTGAATGTTTCTTGTTTTATATAATGGTTAGATGTACCACTGTCAGAATCTCCCAGGCGATTACCCACTTAGAAGAAGTCATATTTTCTCACATTGGTGTTTAGTTCTGGATGCAGATTCCAGAGAGAAAACTCAGGACAAATGTCTCTTGTATGCTGATTGAAGAAACAGTCCCTGGATAATCATTGAAAAGATGGATGTAGCTGCTCTTGGTACCCCCAGGAGTGAGAAAGAGGAATTAAGATATGCAAAATATGCTTTTTGCATCAGAGCTGCGTAGTACAATTTACCTACCTGACTTATCCCCTTCCCGGAAAGATATAATTGCACCACCACTAACTGTGTTGTAAATAAAATGTACACTCACTTGAGCTATACAAACATTTACATACAGTTAGAAATATTATGGGAGAACTATGAGTTTAAAATACTACTACTGTGTTTAATAACATTTCATGATGATGATTGGTTTAGTTGATGCAGGTGGTATGTGATGAGAGAATGGTGTATGAGCAAATGGCAAGTATAAAATATCATATACTGAACTTTAGTTATGCTCAACTGACAAGGCCCTTAGGTTATGTTCCTTGGTGAGACACATTGCACATTTAGCTTGAGTGGATTGTTGACTGTCCTTGGCTGATAGTTAGTTAGTTAGTTAGTTAGTATCTATCTATCTGCACATCTCAGAGAAGAGAGAGAGAGAGACAGACAGACAGACAGACAGACAGACAGACAGACAGTCACACTTCGGTTTTCATGATAATCCGTCAGAAAACAATCGCCGAAACCTGAAACTGATGAAAACCAAGGCAATTATTTCCATATGAATCAATGTAAATCCATTTAATTTGTTCTAGACACTCCAAAATACATACTAAAGACACATTTTATAGAGAATAAATATAGTGTTTAATACTATTTTTCGGCTCCAGACGTGTCCAAACTTGCACCTTCACCATGCATAGTAACACAATGTGCCACTGTGCCTCTTGAATTTTTCAAACCATAATCTGCTGGCCTTTAAATCACTAAGTACACTAGTATTCGTCCCAGTCATTTTCTTAATGAATTTGGCATACAACAGACTGACCTTTTCACATATGATTGCCTCCGAAACAGAATTGCCATCTAACTGTTTTTGATTTATTCAAATTAATTATAACTGTTGGACATCTTCAGTTGTTTCCGATCTCTGTTTCGTTAGCACATTCATGTCTTTCGCTATATTACCCTCATTTATTGCTTCCTTTTTTGCCACAATTATTGGTACAATTATCTTGGAACAGTTATAACATCTGATGGGAGATGCCTTGAAGAGATTAGAACAAGAATCGCCATGGCAAAAGTAGCCTTTAGCAAGATGAAAAACATTCTGACCAATAAAAAGATGTCAATTGAAACGAGAAAAAGAGTGTTGAGGGGGTACATAGAGCCTGTTCTTTTGTATGGATGTGAAACGTGGACAATGTGCAGTCAAGCTGAAAAACATTTGATGGCTACAGAAATGTGGTTTCTGCGGAAAATGCAAAGAGTACCATGGACAGATAGAAAAACCAATGACCAAGTACTACAGGAGACAAATGAAAATCGTAGACTGATTAGAGAAATTAGACGAAGACAGTCAAAATAATTTGGATATGTTATGAGAAGAAATGGATTGGAGAACTTATTGACAACTGGCAAGATCGAGGGGAACAGACCAAGAGGAAGACCGAGAGGAAAATACCTGGATGGCTTGGCCACGTGGCATGGACGAGACAGGAACACTGAGCTGATCCACGACTCTGGTGATCGAGTGAAATGGCGAGTCATGACCGCCCACGCTTTCCGGCATGGCACATGATTGATTGATTGATTGTATTTATTGCAATCCCAAAGAAATAGGAACATTGGAATATGATCAACATCAAACAATTAGTATAATGAGTCACATGACGAAGATTTTGCTAAGAATTATCATGCAAAGAGTTAAGAAGAAAATACAGCCTGAAATAGAAGAACAATGTGGGTTTGTAGAAGGTAAGGGTACAGTAAATGATGTGGAGGAGAACAGTAATTGAACATTCTATAGAAGTAAACAAAGATCTACATCTTTGCTTTATTGACTACACAAAGGCTTTTGATAGAGTAAGACATGTCAACATGATAAAGATGCTTGAAAATCTATAAATTCATGGCAAAGACCTTTAAAAAAAAAAGACCTTAGACTTGTAAAAAACATACATTGGAAACAACAAGCTGCCATAAGAATTGATAAAGAAGTAGTTCAGTATCAGCCTATTAAGAGAGGTGTGAGACAGGGATGTGTAATGTCTCTAGATCTTTTTTCCCTGTACAGTTAATATATTTTCATAAATATGGAAGATATGAAAGGCATTATCATTGGGAGATGAAACATCAATAATATTTGATATGCAAATGATAAGTATTGATTGCAGACAATGAGCAGGATCTGCAACATTTAGTAGATGTGCGGTTGTTGCACACATTGAATAACTAGGGTTAGAATTGAATTGTAAGAAGACACACATTATGGATCGTCACTCACATCACATTGGCACCTTGCCGTTTGACAGACGGCACCTTGCCGTCTTGACAGACGATAGTTTGTGCTTCAAAGAGGCATAACAACTACTACCCATAGCGGTAGCGAATGTGACTGATAATGCTAATTCACGCTGTAAATGAACGTCCACAGTGGGTGAATGTGAACACATGGTCATTTCCATCATCATGCACCATCTTGCGTCTCACACGCTCGATGTGTGACTTATCTGCAATAATTTTCTCCTTTGTCTTTATTCCATTTCTGATATTTGCCCTCCATTGCAACACGTTCATCTGTGACTTGCTCCCAGTGTGCATTATTAATGCCTGTATCAGTCATGTCCCCCTTACACACATCTTTGTATCATAGTAGAGGCTGACCCAGAGATCTCTTACCCATCTGTAATTCACCAAAAAATATGTCTTTTGGTATTCTACCATCATCCATCCTCCTAACATGTCCTATCCATCTAAGTCTACGAAGACTGAGCATGGAATAAACCGGCACACAATCTGATCTTCAGGTCGTCACTAGGAAGAAGGAAATACCACAATGTAATATACAAGTAAATGAGAGTATTCTTAAGAAAGTGAATCGGTAAATTATCTTGGAACAGTCCTAACATCTGATGGGAGATGTCTTGAAGAGATTAGAACAAGAATAGCAATGGCGAAGGTAGCCTTTTGCAAGAAGAAAAACATACTGACCAATAAAAAGATGTCAATTGTAATGAGAAAAAGAGTTTTGAGGTGCTACATGGAACCTGTACTTTTGTATGGATGTGAAGCGTAGACAATGAGCAGACAAGCTGAAAAACATCTGATTGCCGTGGAAATGTAGTTTTTGAGGAAAATGCAAAGAATACCATGAGCAGACCCAAAAAAAAACAAAAAAACCAATGACCAAGTTCTACAAGAAACAAATGAAAATCGTAAACTGATTAGAGAAATTAGATGTAGACAGTCAAAGTTTTGTGGGCATGTTATGAGAAGCAATAAATTTGAGATCTTGGTGACAACTGGCAAGATCAAGGGGAAAAGAACAAGGAGAAGACAGAGAAGTAAATACCTGGATGGCTTGACCACGTGGTGTGGTCGAGACAAGAATACTGAGCTGATACACGACTCTGGTGATCGAGTGAGATGGCGAATCATGACAGCCCATGCTTACCGGTATGGCACATGATGGATGGATAGCAACCATGTTTTTATTGAATATTTAAAACGCTGTTAGCTCAGAATTCGCTATTCTGTTTATTAATTGTTTGTTTTATCATTTTGTGTGTGTTCATTTTCAGAATAATGTGTACATGAAGAGAGTAAATCTTTCTTGGAATGGATTTGGAATAGAAGGCTCTGTAGCATTGAAAGATGCATTAAAAGCAAACAATGTTTTGGAAGAAATAGATCTAACGTAAGGCTTTTTCTTCTTCTTCCTCCTCTTCCTCCTCTTCTTCTTCTTCTTCTTCTTCTTCTTCTTCTTCTTCTTCTTCTTCTTCTTCTTCTTCTTCTTCTTCTTCTTCTTCTTCCTCTTCTTCTTCTTCTTTTTATTCTTCCTCCTCCTCCTTCTCCTCCTCCTCCTCTTCTTCTTCTTCTTCCTCCTCTTCTTCCTCTTCCTCTGCCTCTTCCTGCTTTCTTCTTCCCCTGCTGCTGCTGCTGCTGCTGCTGCTTCTTCTTCTTCTTCTTCTTCTTCTTCTTCTTCTTCTTCTTCTTCTTCTTCTTCTTCTTCTTCTTCTTCTTCTTCTTCTTCTCATCGTCCTCCTCTTCCTCCTCATCCTCATAGTCCTCTTCTTCTTCTTCTTCTTCTTCTTCTTCTTCTTCTTCTTCTTCTTCTTCTTCTTCTTCTTCTTCTTCTTCTTCTTCTTCTTCTCATCGTCCTCCTTTTCCTCCTCGTCCTCACAGTCCTCATCATCATCATCTTCTTCTTCTTCTTCTTCTTCTTCTTCTTCTTCTTCTTCTTCTTCTTCTTCTTCTTTTCATTCGCTTAGAATCAACCTATATCTGCAACTTATGTTTCCATCCTGAATGTGCTGTCTTCTGCATTTCTTATAGGTTTCCATAAAGTTTAACATATATGGTTGTTCTACTTGGCCATAGAATAAACCTTTATGAGTTGTGTTTTATCTGACTAGCTTGACCATAGAAGATTAACTTAGATCTAGCATGACTTATTATAATTGATAATAATAAATTGATATATAATAATTGAGATCAGCACCATGGAAGTCAGGAATACTCTTATTCTTGACTAAGTAGCTAATTAAACATCAAAATTATTTGATGTGAAAAAGGCAGTAAGACAGGGCTGCATTATTTCTACCTATCTCTTTAACATATTTGCAGAAAATCTAATGAGAAATGTCAAAATGATGAGACCACAGACAATTCAAATCTGTTCATTATTAGTGGAAATCTGATTCCAGAACTTAGATGTGCAGATGACAGTCCTCCCTCTAATAGGGTTAAAGGAATGGAATAACTGATTCTGTCTGTAAAGAGACACAGTGAAAATCATAATCTTTTACTTAACTAAATAAAACAAAAATAATGTCTATGGACACAACTACATACCGACCAAAGATCACAGTCAACAGTGAAGAAATTGAAATCCATTCATCCATCATGTGCCATGCCGATAAGCGATGTTTTGATAAGATGTTTGATAAGAGATGTTTTGCATTCTCACTCGATCACTAGAATCATGAATCAGCTTTGTGTTTCTGTCTCGACCGTGCCACATGGCCAAACCATCTGGTTTTTACTTCTCGGTCTTCCACTGTTACTGTTTATACTTTTATTAGTTATGAAAAATACAATTTGATGGCATAGAATCATATCCTTAGTGCAATTCACACTGAATTGGCATAGAATCATGTATTCCACAAAAATAACAGATGTATCAGAAATTAGAATTGTTTAAATAAACTTTTTCAGTTTTTAAGTTTAAAAGAGTACACTTTTTGACAATTTATTTCATTATATTTTAAAACTTTTGTATAAATTTAGTGTTTATACCAGTAACAAATTTTAATTTATAGAGATTTAAGAGATGCATATTTCAAATCTCTATAAGTTACTGGTATAAAAACTATATTTAGACAATATTCATATTAAAACATTAACACGTGAAAAATTGTCAACATTTTAAGAAAAAAAGTTGAAGTCATAGAAGAATAGAGGTGATGGCAATATGGGTGTCAACCATCTTAATTTTCCTGGACATGGCCTCCTATCCTGGAGGAATTGATAAAATTGTGAAAATGTTCAGAAATGTTGGAGACAAGCAAAATGAAAGGAATGATAACGGAAGTAGACTATTAGAGCTTTGTAGCCAACACGACCTCTATATAACAAACACATTCTATAAACATAAGGATTCACAAGTATACACCTGGTATAAATGGAACGATCTAGATACTAAAAGCCAAATTGATTTTATATTAATAAGAAACAACAAAAAGAGAAATATATTAGATGCAAAGGCAGTGCCCAATTTCAGTATAAACACAGATCATAAAGCAGTCGTTGCCACAATAAGAACAATCAGAAGAAGAAAACAAAGAGCAGGAAAATACATGCCATGCGAATCAGTAAACTTAAAAAACCTTAAAGACGAGGCAGTAAGAGAAAATTATGAGAAAGAACTAACTGAACTCTTTGAAACATTACCTCCAGAAAGAAAAACAGTGGAAGAAGAATGGGAAATGTTCAAATCAAGCATTTTAAATACTGCAAAAATAACATGTGGAACCACGAAAAAACGCAAAACACGGTTAAAGAAAATAACAAGTTGGTGGAACGCAGAAGTAAAGGAAGCGGTAAAAGGCAAAAAGGAAAAATATAAAAAGTGGTTGAAGAGCAAACAGGAATGTGATTACATAGAATATAGAATAGTGAGAAGACATGTGAATAGAATAGTAAAGAGGGAAAAACAAAAAGATTGGGTAGAGTATGGAGAAACCCTAAATAAAAACTACAAGGAGGCAACTAGAAACTTCTACAAAAAGATTGGTGCAATGCGAACCAGAGGAGAACCCTTTGACCCAACTGAAATAATTAACAGCGAAAATGGAGAACCAATAAGTGAACAAAAACAAATCCTAATAAGATGAAAGCAGTATTTCGAACAACTTCTCAACATCCCACCAGATGTCACAGGAATTCAAGAGACCTATACAGATGTCATCGAAGAACTAGAACCAGACATACTAAAAGAAGAAGTTATAGAAGCCATCAGATTAGCCCCATTGAACAAATCACCGGGACAGGATGAAATACCAAATGAACTAATTAAAGCAGCAAGAGAAGTAGGAACAGCTTGGCTACATAGACTATTCAACCATGTTTGGGTAGAACAACAGACACCACGAGACTGGGGAAACGCCATAATTATCCCAATTTGGAAAAACAAAGGCAGCAAAAGAGACTGCACACAATACAGAGGCATTTCACTGTTGAGTCATACTGGGAAAATATTTTGCAAAATTCTAGAAAAAAGATTACGAACTACTTTAGAACCCCAGCTAAGCGAAACACAGCTTGGATTTAGGAAAAACAAAGGATGCACAGATGCCATTTTTGCTCTTAGACAACTTATAGAAAAATCAATCGAATTCAATGAAACACTCTACTTAGCCTTTGTCGACCAAGAAAAGGCATTCGATAGAGTAGATAGAAACAAGCTGTGGGAAATCCTTAAACAATATGGAGTGAGTACACATCTAACAAACCTATGTAGAAGTTTATACAACAACAGTGAATGCATAGTGAGAGCAACTGGAGGACACTCAGAACCCTTCACCATAAGATCTGGAGTACGACAAGGTTGTGTCCTGTCCCCTCTCTTGTTCATAACATATATAGACAACATATGTAAAGAAACCAGCCAAGCAGAGACAGCAAGAATACCACATGACGAGAACACAGAAGAAGAACCATCTGCAAATCTAACCATTAGAGAACTCCTGTTTGCGGATGACCAAGCACTAATAGCAAAATCAGAAGCTGAATTACAAGACCACATGAATAGTCTAAACGAAATGTGTAGGGAACATAACATGAAAATTAGCACAAGCAAAACAGAGGTAATGACTATAACTAAAGAAGAACAAACAACAACAATTCACCTAAACGAACATCCCTTGAAACAAGTAAAGAGTTTCAAGTACCTAGGAAGTATAATATCATCAAATGGCAGATCAGAAGACGAGATCGAAAATAGGCCTATGTGCAATAAGGCAAATCAACTCATTTGACAAATGGCACCAATACAATACTAAAGAACAAACATGTATCAATAACTACTAAGAAAGCACTTTACAACACAATCTTCCTGCCAACTCTATGCTACCAATGCCAAACCTGGACAATGACAGAAAAAGAGAAAAGAAAAATCACAACAACAGAAATGAGGTTCCTGAGAAGAATACTCAACGTATCAAGAAGAGATAAGATCAGAAATGAAGAAATCATGACTAAAGTGGGGGTTAAAGCAGCACTAGATTTTATCAGAAAGCAGCAAGTCAAATGGTTTGGCCATGCAAGTAGGTTACCAGTCAACAGCATACCACAACAAGCAATGATGTACAGACCGGATGGAATCAGTGGAAGAGGCCGACCACGTAAACGTTGGACGGAGGGATTAGCAGAGTCCATGGGAATATCGATATATGAAGCCCATAATCGGGCACTCTCACGAAGTTTATACTTTACCTCGACACCGCAAGGTACAAGAGGAACATAATGAGATGAGATGAGATGAGTTCAGAAATTTAGCCTTTAAAAATTATTAACCTGATCCCAGTCATTGGTAAAATTTGCTAGGCGTATACGAATTAGCATTTGCGGCAGTAGTGCACATACTTTTCCCCCAAGAATCTTCAATTCCAGTTGTAAATAATGCAGATATTGAGGATTTTTGAAAGACTTTCTGAGTTCTTTACATTTTGGTTTCTTTTGTGTGCCAACTTTTGAGTTCAGTTTTAATTACTTTGTGAGTAGATAATTCAAAATAAATGTTGTGCCTTTCCTAATGTATTTATATGTGCAAACCTGTTCATTGATGGAGATGTAGGGATCACGGGATAGACATTCTCTAACTTATAATTCAATTAAGGGACCAATGTTCACAAAACTCAACTTCAGTTGCATGCTATGTAAAGTTTTCCATTTATATTTATCCAAAAACTCACATTTACCGAGAAAAGTTTATCAGTAGAAAATGGCATATTTGTATCAAAAATTTGACTGATGTCTGGCAAGTTAGATGAGAAATACCAGTAATACTTTCCTGTAAGGTGTTTGAAAATTTCATTTCATAATGAAATTTATTGATAAATTAATTATTATGCATATATTATTTCTCATCAAAAGTTATGTGTATTTCTCTTTGAATTTGTGTAGCAGATTTTTTTTTTTTCTGAAAAGAGCTCAAATTGTAGACCATAACATCTTTCAACAGAAATAATAGAATTACTACTGAAGGTGCTGTCCTCATTGGAAAAGGGTTATTAACAAATGAGACACTGAAAGTCTTTAAGGTAAGGGAACACATGGTTAATTAAAAACAACATAACTCAGTAGAGGTAGAGTCATAAGACAGTAATGAGCATTTCTTATATTTCCTTCGTTTGTTCTACTTAAACTTTTCCTGTTTCCTGTAATTTGGGTTTGTTTCTCAGCATTCTTAAACCCTATTGAAATTCATATGGCAAGCAAATCCAGTTTATTTTTGTTTTCTGCTTTGAAAAGATTTCAGAATGTATACGAGTATTTACATTATAAACAGCACAGAAAATATAAGGGGCGTTCATTTGAAATCCGTTCGTGCCTCACTGCGCGTAATTGCGTACGTAGAGCACGATCATATCGCAGTCATGTGATAAGTACTGACCAATGAATAAAAGAGCTAGTGCTTATCATCCAATGATGCATGGGTTCTGTTTCTGACCGTTGAGAAAATGGCCAGGTTGATCCAAAATGCGTCCAAAGAAGCTCAAAGAGCGGTGATTCAGTTTCTTTCATTTGAAGGATGTTAACCAGTGGACATTCATCGAAGAATGCAGACAGCATACGGTAACAAATGTGTGTCAAAGACAAAAGTGACAGACTGTGCATGAATGTTTCGAAAAGGACGTCTGTTCATGACAGATCTTTGACGGCCAGGCCAAGCGCATATTATTGCAACAGAAAAAAACCATCGCCAAAATTAATGCAGC
Source organism: Cepaea nemoralis (assembly GCA_014155875.1). Lineage (NCBI taxonomy): Eukaryota > Metazoa > Mollusca > Gastropoda > Stylommatophora > Helicidae > Cepaea > Cepaea nemoralis. Next base: position 246,693 of record JACEFZ010024825.1, read on the forward strand.
AGTACAGATGAACCGCTGTCGAAGCATATGTTCGTTAGCAAAAGAATTTGATGTGTCAATTGGGACAATTCAAAAGGTTGTTCATAAGAAACTGCAATATCGGAAGGTGTGTTCACAGTGGGTACCATGGATGTTGACCGACCACCTAAAAGAGGAACGCACGGGATGGTGTTTGAACCACTTGCTGCATTACAGAGTGTTGGACATTGTAGTATTAGAGAATTCAGGAAACGAATTTCCAAGAATATCAAGAAAACAATAACAATGGCTGTAGCAAAGACAAATATAACACCAAAATATGATATTATAATAAAAAGGAAATTGCTTCACCAAGCTAATAAATTTAGGTACCTTGAGAAGTCATAACATTAGATGGAAGATGCATGAAGACGATTAATAGCAGTATAGGCCAAGCAAAGGTATTTCAGAAAAAGAAAAGTATCTTATGTATTAGGGACGTTCATTTGAAACCCTTTCCAATGGCTTTATTACAAAAGAAACATTACATGAAAGAAACATTAACAGGTGTGGTAGAATTTAAAAAAGCATTCATTTTGAATGAATTATGCACCTTGGATTGGTTAGAAGAAGTCGCCATAGGCATTCAGGCAAGCATCCCATTGCTTAGGTAGGCGGCGAATGCCGTCCGCAAAAAAGGATTGTGGTTGCTCACTGAACCAAGTGTTTACCACGTTCATTACGTCTGCATCTGTGTGAAATCGTTGCCCCTTGAGAGCTTTTTTTAGAGGTCTGAACAAATGAAAATCACATGGTGACAAATCAGGACTATAGGCTGGATGTTGCAGAATTTCCCACTTCTTCCTTGCTAATGCTTCCTGCACAATCTTTGCGACATGCGGACGAGCATTATCATGCAACAAAATCACACCGCGAGAAAGCATGCCGGGTCGTTTATTCTTGATGGCTTTTTGCAGCTTGTCTAGTGTTTGCAAGTAGTGGGTAGAGTTGATGTTGACACCAGGTTCTTTAAAGTCGGCCAACAATAGCCCTTCATGGTACAAAAAATGCGCTCAGCATAACCTTACCAGCGGAAACCTGTAACTTGAATTTTTTGGCTTTTGGTGATCCAGCATGCTTCCATTGCATGCTCTCTCTTTTGCTGCTCGGCTCAAAGTGGTGACACCATGATTCATCGCCTGCCACTATGCAGAAGAGAAATGCATGACCCTCCACTCTGTAATGCAGCAAGTGGTTCAAACACCATCCCATGCGTTCCTCTTTTAGGTGGTCGGTCAACATCCATGGTACCCACTGTGAACACACCTTCCGATATTGCAGTTTCTTACGAACGACCTTTTGAATTGTCCCAACTGACACATCAAATTCTTTCGCTAGCGAACGTATGCTTCGACAACGGTTCATCTGTACTGCTGCATCAATTTTGGCGATGGTTTTTTTTCTGTTGCAACAATAGGCGCTTGACCAACCGTCGAAGATCTGTCGTGAACTGACGTCCTTTCCGAAACATTCGTGCCCGGTCTGTCACTGTTGTCTTTGCCACACATTTGTTACCGTACGCTGCCTGCATTCTTCAATGAATGTCCACTGGTCGACATCCTTCAAATGAAAGAAACTGAATCACTGCTCTTTGAGCTTCTTTGGACTGGATTTTAGATAAACCCGGCCATTTTCTCAACGGTCAGAAACAGAACCTATGCATTATGGGACGATAAGCACATGCTCTTTTATTCATTGGTCGGTACTTATCACATGACTGTGAAATGATCATGTTCAGCATACGCAATTATACGTGGTGCAGCACAAACAGATTTCACATGAAAGCCCCTTATAATAAGTCGCTATCATTGAATGTCAGAAAGAATGTACTGAAATATAGTGGAAAAACCTGTTCTCCTGCATGGTAGTGAATCATGGAGCATTAGCAAGGTACAGGTTAAAGGCAAGAGGAGTTACTTCATTGCACTGGATTCTATCCCATATGGTGCCGTCTTCATTCCACACAGTGGCCTGCCATAAGCATCGCAGAGAACACAAGCTCTATGGCTCCAGCAACAACACTCCCAGACGTCTCCAAAAAAATTACACTCATGAACTGAATGCTAGAGTCCAAATACAAACCCACAACCTTTGTATTGCAAGGTAGGTAGCTTGACCACTTCACCACTTAATGAACAAACAAATTAGCAAGAGCTTGGAGGCATAAGAGAAATAGTTTCTGAGACAAATGTTCAATTATGTTGGACTGTCAGAGTAATTAAGAATAATTGCCCGGTAAAGGCTAATAAAAGTAAAACATTAAATGCAATGTAGCATGATCACCTATAGATGAGAGAAGTACTCACACAAAAGTAGGTGACAAGGAGTCTTCCCAAAGGAATGTCTATCCACTGAAAAAAGGAAAGATGCAAGTGGCTCGTTATTTGTAGGATGTATGAAGATACAGGTCCCAGTAGAATCTAACCTCTTTACAGTGAGGCAGGATAGAGAAAGATAAAGCAAACAGCAGCAACTTTGCAAAACGGCCGCAGACTTATTTATTCCCGCTACTTGTTTTCTGCAAAAGAAACAAAAATGAAGTGACACCAAACAATGAGAGAATATTGACAAGTCCCTCAGGTATGTGTAGAAACAAGTCTTTACATTAAGAAAAAACCAGCTCAGTGAATACTTCATGCAAACTTCAAGAGTCTAAGCATGCCATGTGGGCGAAACTCTGTCATGTGAAGTCATGGACTCAGGGGCAAAAACACCTCGACAACTTCTCAATAAATTCAGGTGGCTTCATCATGTCAAAACTGTCATTTACTGCCAACATAATACCTTGTGGTGTATGGCAGAGGGGTCTTTGAGCCTGAGGAATTAAGGCCGCCTGGCTAGTGCAGTCGCCGCGAACTGTGCAGGTTAAGATTTTCTTTTTGCCCCTGACAGAAAAAAAAACACATCCCACACCTTACCGAGGATTTGAACTTGGGTCTCCCGAATGAGAGTCCGATATTCTAGCCTCTCGGCCAGCCGCTCCTCCCGCTTCATCATGAATGGTGGTAAATGAATGTATACTATGCTCACCCAATGCAGTGATGCTATAAGAGAAAGAAAAAGGAGAGGTCCTCCTGCATAAATTTCTTCTGCAGACCATAAAGACAGATAGAGATGAGAGAAAACAGATAAAAGAGTCAGTACACAACATGAACATGGTTAACATCATCGCAGAAGAGAACACAATGTACATACCCATTGCAGACATTAAAGCAATGCTCCACATAGCTCCAGGAAATGATGGCATCAGATCCATCCATTCATCATGTGCCATGCCGGAAAGCGTGGGCCGTCATGACTCGCCATTTCACTTGATAACCAGAGTCGATGGATCAGCTCAGTGTTCCTGTCTTGACCATGCCATGTGGCCAAGCCATCCAAGTATTTACTTCTCGGTCTTCCCTTTGGTGTGTTCCCTTTGATCTGTTCCCTTCGATCTTGCCAGTTGTCACCAAGTTCTGCAGTTCATTTCTTCTCATAACATGTCCAAAAAATTTTGACTGTCTACGTATAGTTTCTCTAATCAGTTTATGATTTTCATTTGTTTCCTGTAGTACTTGGTCATTGGTTTTTCTATCTGTCCATGGTATTATTTGCATTCTTCTCAGAGACCACATTTCTACAGCCATCAGATGTTTTTCAGCTTCACTGTTCATTGTCCAAGTTTCACAACCATACATTCTATGTAGCACCTCAACACTCTTTTTCTCGTTTCAGTTGACATCTCTTTATTGATCAGTATGTTTTTCATCTTGCTAAAGGCTACGTTCGCCATGGCAATTCTTGTTCTAATCTCTTCAAGGCATCTCCCATGAGATGTTATGACTTCTGAGATAATTGTACTGATTCACTTGTTGAAGAATATTCCAATTTACTTGTATATTGATTGATTGATTGATTGATTTAGGAACTGACATCACAGCATTCGGGGCTGTCCAAATAAGCGCTCCGTCCCCATCCTCAGCAGCCAGCGACGAGTTCCAACACCAATAGTATCAGTAGCAATCTGATTATATGTCCGTATCGCCTTTCCTTTGAGCGTCGAGCGTCGGCCACATCCCCTCGTCACTCCACGCTGTCTCATTCTTGTCAGACCATGGTGATCCATTTGCTCCTCCGAGGTGTACACGTGCTCCCACAAAACAATACTCCACCAAGTTTTGAAGAGCCAGCCAATCTGTCCGCCTGTTCATTCCCCAGCACTCCGGCATGCCTCGGAGAAAAGATCCAGGCGATGCTTGCCACCCGTGACCTCCGATGCGAAGCAAGCCACCCTGCCCGAAGCTTGCCTGTCCTCACCTTCCTCAGCATGCTTTCTGAGTCAGTTACAATCACGATGTGTGTGTGTATCGTATTCTAGATCCAGCGGAAAGCTGTACAGATTGCCTCCACCTCCATTCTTAAGCAATATGTTGTGGTATCATATGCCAGGCTCTCCTGCACCAAACATCGACCATTAGCATTTGCTAAGAACCCCCAGGCACTTCTCCTACCTCTTAAAACCGACCCATCTGTGTAGATAATCACATCACCCGAGCGAGCATTATCCTGAATTAGTTGCTGGATTTCCACTTCCGTAGCCCCTGGTGGCCACTCCCTGCAATCCCGGCTCAATGTGATTATAACTCTGCACAAGTCTGACTGCTCCGCTGGCACTCTGATCCACTCCTCTCCTCGCCTAATATTCTCCAAGGGGCACACCTGTCTGAGCGTATCCTCCGCCTGAGCCATCCATGATTTCCCTCTTATCAGTCGCTGACCTTTAACGGCGTCCAGTACCTCATGCAGCGGGTGATCTGTGTCTGCGGCTACTTTGAGGTATGCCTTCGCCTGCATAACCTTGAGCCTACGAGCAACAGTCAGCAGACCAAGGATGTAACGCATACACACCACTAGGGTGTCTCTGGTGCATCCCAGAATGACTCGCATAGCTTTGTTCTGTATGCGCTCTAATTTCACCAGCTGACTCTTTGAGACAGTGAGCAGTCCTAGTCCATATTCAATCACTGAGAGGATCAAGTGCTGGTATAGTGTGAAAAGCATTCTCTGCTCTGTGACCATTGCAGCCATAGTTTTAAGTGTATTGAGTCCCTTTTGAGACCTTGTCACAACCGTCTTCACATGGTCCTTAAAGGACTGGCTCCAGTCAAATGTGATTCACAGATACTTCAGTTTGTTCTCTCTATCGACGCTTCCACCATCTATCGTGAGGCTTGGAACATAAGCTCTCACAATCCTGTTGTCCAGAGAGCACCACAAAAGTGGATGACAGCACTCATTTCAGTGCACCAGTCAATCGCTTTGTCTACTGTCGCCTGTAACTCCTGGGCTGTTTGCTCCTTATCTCTCCCCAGCCTATATGCAAGAATATCATCTGCAAATGTAGTATCCTTCCAACCCTTGATGCTTCTAGGTTTGCAGTCTTGCTCGTATACACGTTAAAGAGCACCGGTGAGATTGCAGATCCCAGTGGCAATCCCGGGGTTAGAATATATAGCTCTGAGCCTGTAACTCCTGGTCTGTTTGCTCCTTATCTCTCCCCAGCCTATATGCAAGAATATCATCTGCAAATGTAGTAACCTTCCAACCCTTGATGCTTCTAGGTTTGCAGTCTTGCTCGTATACACGTTAAAGAGCACCGGTGAGATTGCAGATCCCTGTGGCAATCCCGGGGTTAGAATATATAGCTCTGAGGTCCATGCACCCAGACGGAGAGCAACCCGACGAGAATGCAGGAAGGCTGCTATCCAGTTCACCAACCAGGGATTGACCCCCTTCTCCATCAGTGCAGTCATCAAAATATCATATCGAACTCTATTGTATGCATCCTCGAGATCAAGCGCTGCCGCCATCGTTTCCTGTCTACTCTGGAACCCCTCATAAACATCAAAGGCAAAAGTGGCTGCATTTGACCAGGTATCTTTTTCTGTCCTGTAGCTCCCCAGGTCTCTTGAAAGAAGCTTCCCCCTTTCCAAAAAACTCTTGCAGCTTAACAGCGACTATCTTCTCTAGAACCTTCCCAAATGTATTTTGAAGGGTGAGGATTCTAAGGCCGCTAAGCTTTGAATGATCCTTGAATGGTTTTGGGAGAGGGATGAGATAGCTATGCACCCAATCCTGCGGTACTGATGCGGCCCTAATGCTCTGGTTAAAGCAGTCGGTCATCTCCTTCAGGTCTGCAACGCTCAAAGCATATCATGTGGCCATACCTAACCCCATCGGGCCCTGGTGCCGTGTCTTTTGCCATTATCAAAAAATGTTTAACAGCTTCAACCCGTATGATGTCTTCATAATGCATATTCTTCATGGTACCAGATAATTCCTCTCTAACTGCATCCCTGGTGTCCACATCATTATGATTGGTCTGTTCTAAAAATCTCTGGAGAAATGCCTCCCCTTTCTCTTTGTCTGTTGTCATGCGCACACCATCACCTCTATAAATTGTTCCCATTGTCATAGGCCGATCTTTTCTTTGCATTTGCCTGTGCAGTTTCCAGAATTTTCGCAGTGTTTTATCACCTCCAATCTCCTTCATGAAACATTCCCATTTTGCGTTTTTGGCCTCTTCAGCACAGCACTTGAAGACCTCCACCTTGTCTTTCTTGACATTTTCCGCTGTGTCCACTTCCTCTCGTAAACTTTGGAGTGTCTGTCGCACTTTCCTTAGCTTCTTCACTGCAGCTCTCTTTGCTTTCCAAGCATGGTCTACTTCTAGGGTCCTCCATGGGGGCTGCAAAAAAGGAGTTTTAACAGTCCTTTTGCAAGCCCCCTGTCTGAGGCGTCCAAGAAGGCTATCGGTCCACTTATACCGGAAGGTCTTGCGTGCCCTCCCAGCCTTAACTTTCCTGGATTTAGAGATCAGGTCTGAGCATGGCATGTGATCACTCCCATGGTCATTCAAAACAGTCCACTTTACACCAAGGACTGATGACTGGGAGACAAGTGCCAAGTCAATATCTGTGTCTGCATCGCTAGGCCTCATTGCCATTCTAGTCGGTCTACCATCATTTATGCAGACCACATCGGAGTCCACCATGGCATCCGCAAGGGCAATTCCCTGTCGATTTTCTCCACTACTGTCCCAATCTCTGCTCCTCGCATTGAAGTCTCCACATATGAGTAGCCTGTCACCTGGTAATTCCTCCAATTCCTTAAGCTAGTCCCAGTGTTCCTTTCTGACAAAACAGTCCACTGTGGCATATACATTTATGATGTTCCAACTTAAGCCACCAGTCTCCATTTGTATACCCTGGACCTCTCTTGCACTGTGATTCCACTGGCTCAAGTCAAGTACCACATGCTTCACTCCTTCCTTCACCAGCAGACCTTGCCCATGTCTCTTCTGTCCAAGAGGGTTTATATAACTCACGTACCAAGGGCAATGGTATTTGTCTGTATTTAGCTCCTGGAGCATGAGGACATCAAAACCATATATTAGCCTTTCCAATACAGGACCTCTCTGCCTGGCACTACGACAATTCCAGTATCCCACTCTTACAGGGTTGAAACTTAGTCTCTCCAATTGTCGTCTTGTTCTCCTGGTGCCTGCCCTCCTATTTCTATGCTTTCTTCTCACACCATTTCCTCGTCTTCTCCTCTTCACTGTCTCTTCGCTAGCCTCTGAAAGATGTGTCAATCGCAGAGCACGTGCTCCGTAGCTCCGACGACGATTCCCGTGTTGAATTAATTCCATAAGCAAAGTTTGGATATTGCAGGAAATAACCGGTCGCCCTAGCATTGCTTGATTGCTAGGGAAGAGGCAGGGGATGTCCCGCAGGAGTCCATACACCTGGTGCCGCCCCGCACGCCTGCCAGACATCCAACATTCCCGACCAGTTTACCCATGGCCATCCAGCTCCTCAGGACGCTGGTCCACCTTGAACTTGGGGGTTTATATTTGGAGTTTTCTGTCTCCTAGATGGACTGCTGTCCAAATCTAACGGGTTCCACCTACCCGGGGGAGGGGTTAGAGCGCCCCTGACTCGCTTGGCAGGCACATCTCCAAGCATATGAGGTATTTTCTAAGGAACTCAGATCGCACCCTGAAATCCTGCCTCGCCCTATGTGTATGTAACCTGTTTCTGAATTATTCTACACAATTATGAGTCTTGTATATTACAATGTGGTATTCCTTTCTTCCTAGTCACGGCCATAATTTTTGTCTTTTTACAGTTTAATTCTAATCCCAGTTGTTCACTGTGTGCAACAACCGCATCTTCTAATTGTTGCAGATCTTGCTCATTGTCTGCAATCAATACCGTATCATCTGCATATCTAATGTTATTGATGTTTCGTCCTCCAATGATGATTCTATTTATATCTTCTACATTTCTGAAAATATTTTCACTGTATAATGAAAAAAAAAGATGTGGAGACATTACACATCCCTGTCCACTCACACCTCTCTTAATAGGCTGATATTGTCCCACTTCATTATTAATCCTTAGGGCAGCTTGTTGTTTCCAATATATGTTTTTTATAAGTCTGATGTTTTTCCCATCAATTTGTAGATCTGCTAGCGTGTCTACCATATTGACATGTCTTACTCTATCGAAAGCCTTTGTGTAGTCAATAAATCAAAGATGTATATCATTTTTTTTTTACATCTACAGAACGTTCAATAACTTATCGCAGCATATACACAGCATTTACTGTGCCCTTTCTTTCTACAAACCCACAATGTCCTTCCCCTATTTCAGGTTGTATTTTCTTCCTCACTCTTTGTGTGATAATTCGTAGCAGAATCTTTGTGATCTGACTCATTATACTAATTGTTTTATGTTGATCACATTCCAAGGCTCCTGATTTCTTTGGGATTGCAATAAATACAGAATTACATCATTCAGAAGGTATATCTCCAGTATCATATAATGTGTTCAGCAGTCTTGTGAAATCAGATGTCAAAAAGCTAGTGCACTTACATATCAACTATCAACCTTACTGAAACATCCAAATATACCCATGTCCGCAAAACGACAGATAATAAACAGCATATTCACACCACCCTATGCTACCAATCTCAAACCTGGACTTTATCCAAATTGCACCTTCGCAAAATCAACACCTGCGAAATTAGATGCCTGAGGAGAGCTACCAACTTAACAATCCGAGACCGAGTAAGAAATGCTATTATCAGACAGAGTGTGGGATCAACACTTTGTGCTACATTTATTGAAAGACAAAAGATCAAGTGTTTTGGCCATGTCGTTAGAATGCAACACCAGCAACTACCATCACTGGCCTTACATCAAAGATCATCTGCGACGAGGCCACGAGGACGTCCAAGAAAACAATGGATTGACGACATCAAAGACATTGTACAACCACACAGAATGACACTATCCAGTGCCGCCCACCGGGCGCTGGAATGCACATTATTCCTCCCCACGACGCTTGACGGCAGAATTGGATGATGATGTTAATGATGATGAGTCTGGTGACATGATCTATTCCATATTCTTCTAAAGCTTTAATCATTTCTATTGTGATGTTATCTGAACCGGAGGTCTTGCCAGATTTCATATTTTTAAGAACATTCCAAACCTCCATCCTCAAAATTGGAAGTCTTTCATTATTACATCAAATATCGTACTGTTCATCTCTATTATCATCATAAAGGTATTTCACATAATCTGCCCATACATGTAGAAACTGATCTTCGTCTATTATGATTTTTCCATCTTTAGTTTTTAGACAGCTTGTTGATGTACTTGTTCTTTTATTAGTAAGTTCCTGAATTCTTTTGTGCACCAATTTGATATTTTGACTCTTGTGTTGTTTTTCAATTTCTATGCAATTTTTCTCAAGCCATGCTTCTTTTGCCTCCTTACATAATGTTCTGACTTGTCTGTGAATTTCTTCATTATTTTGGCAGGATTATTTTTGTTGAGACTTCTTGTTTCCATTAGTTGTAAAATTTCTTCAATCATCCATTTCTTGCGACCCACCTTTAATTTTGGAATAGTTGTTTCTGCAGCCAAACTGATTGAATTCTTCAACAATCCCTATTGATCATCCACATCTTGAAATAGGATCTCTAGATCAGACAATATATCAAATCTGTTCTGTACTTCTACATTGAATTTGATTTGTATTTCCTTGTCATTTCTCAATGTACACAGATCATATTTATTGTTTCCTGTTATATACTTGACTTTCTTTAACTTTACCCTCAATGTACCTGTAAGTAATCTGTAGTCACTATAACAATCAGCTCCGGGAACTGTTTTTGCAATTGTTGACGCATTTCAAAACCTTCTGACAATCAGAATGTAATCAGTCTGGTGTCTAATCCTGCTATCAGGACTACTCCCTGTCCATACTCTTCTAGGGTGTTGTTTAAACCAGGTGTTTCCTATAATCATTTCCTTCTCTTTTGCCCATTCTTCAAGTCTGTATCCTCTTTCATTTCTCTCTCCCAAACCATGGTTTCCTACTGTGTATCCATCACTTTGATTTCCTACTTTTGCATTGAAGTCAGCTATTATGATGTTTATTTCTCAATTGTTACATATCTTTAAAGCAGACTCTATGTCATTATAAAATTCCTCTATACTATCTCATCTCATCTCATCGGGATGCAGAGGTGTTTCCAAGGCACCAGGGCTGGGTTCTATACTAGCCAGACTTACTGACGCGCCCTCGCCGAGCGTCCTGGGCAACAGGTCCCTTTGGGGTCCTGGCTTAAGCCAGTAGAATCGTTGATTCCTCTGAAGTCGGAGAGTGTCTGCCTCCACGGCGAGGAACCACCAGTCTGCACACCAATAAGCCAATAATCCAGACATGGGACAACATATACTCACGGAAACCTCAGGTCTTGTATGACGTCACACTGATGTTGGACATCAGGATGTCTTTATCCGACAAACAGGACTTCACACTGGAGTTTATAGCCAGCGAACACAAGCAAGCAAGCATCTCATCTCATCATGTTCCTCTTGTACCTTTCAGTGTCGAGGTGAAGTATAAACATCATGAGAGTGCCCGATTATGGGCTTCATGTATCGATATTCCCATGGACTCTGCTATTCCCTCCGTCCAACGTTTACGTGGTCGGCCTCTTCCTCTGTTTCCATCTGATCTGTACATCATTGCTTGTTGTGGTATGCTGTTGAATGTTAACCTACTTGCATGGTCAAACCAGTTGACTTGCTGCTTTCTAATAAAATCTAGTGCTGCCTCTACACTATCCTCACTGGATTCTCCTGTTGGGGCATATATTTGAATAACGTTTATGCTAAAAGGTCTGCCGTTTAATTTAGTAGAACTCTGTGTGACACAGCCCAATATCCTTGAACTGATTTTGATGTTTGCCAATCCAAGATAAATGCTACCCCTCTTTGTCGATCTTCTCCTGCAGAATAAATAATCTTAAAATGCTTCACCTATCTTAATGCCTGCTCCTGTCCTTCTTGTTTCGCACATCCCTAATATACTAATTTTCTCTCTTTCCATTTGTTTGATGTTATCTAATTTTTCGTCGTCGTTTAAGGTCCTAACACTCCATGTTGCTAACATTAATGTCAATGTCTTGTCTTGTGATCTGTAATTAGGCGAATCATAATGAACTAGGCACTTTTAAAGAAGGTAGTGTGCCATTGATTTCCTTCCTTGGCAGTGACCATACTGGTTAGGTGATGCCAGCCCTTGTCCAGTGAAAGAAATCTTCTGCGTACTGTCGCGAAAGTTGAGACCATAACCAAAAACTATCTGTTGGTTGCCCTCAAAATTTCATCCACCACCTGCCTTCTGTGGCTTCTTGTGAACACTTCCAATAAACGAATATGAAATAACACCACATAATCCACAGGAAAACACTAAAAACAGTGTCACCTGAAGAATGAACGTTATGTCGTCGCCATTTTTACTTGTACCTGCATCAGATACAGAGACTTAAATGGCTTAGAGGATATAACCAGGGTATTAAGCAACAACCCCTGTGTGTTACCGGAACCCTAAAAGGAAGCAAAGAATAGTAACACTACAACCTACCATGCATGTCATAAGAGATGACTAACGGGACTTTCCCTATGTGTTAATGGGAGCCTAAAGGAAAGTAAAGAATATTAACACTGCAACCTACCATGTGTCATAAGAAAGATACCACCCTTGCGTTACCAGAATCCTTAAGGGAAGCACAGAATAGTGCCATACTGTAACCTGCCATACAGGTCGTAACAGGCGACGAAGGAGGGTAGGACTTGGGGCTGGCTTCCTCATTCTGTAGAAAATCTTTAGCCACAAAATTAAACCAATCATTAACAAATCCAATAATGAAAAATAATAACTAAGCCAACCAAGTGGAAAACTCCCCCGATGGTGTTTCCACCTTGTCGTGGCGGGGGAGCTTGAGTTTCTCAATGACCCTGAGAGCTATGCCGGCGGTAGCGTAGCTACCAGCAGGGCCTCCCAAGCCGGACAGGTTAAAGGGTAGAGAACAAAGAGAAACACCCTGGTCCTCCAGGTTGGGGGTTGAAGCGTGGGGTTAACATCCCCACCTTTGTAAACACCATTTTGTTACGAAACAGATACATGAGCCTCGAATTCGGACTGACTTATTTGGACATCGACCTTGGAACGTTAAAGGACTTTTGAGATTTGGAACATGGAATGTACGGACACTATATCGAGCTGGAGCGGCCGAAGAATTAACCCGGGAGCTGGTTGAGTATAAAATGGATATAACAGCAATTCAAGAAATAAGGTGGCCAGGAGAGGGTACTTTAGAGCAAAATGGAATGATTATAATAGATGGAGGAAACACCCAAAATAAACATGAATTAGTAACAGGATTTGTCATCAAAAAAGAGTTATGGGGGAACGTTCTAAACTTTAAAGCTGTTAATGATAGGATTAGTAAATTACGAATAAAAGGTAAATGGAAAAATATAACGATGATTAATGTACATGCACCTACTGACGAGAAAGAAGATGATATTAAAGAAGACTTTTATAATGATCTGGAAGATGTCATAGAAGAAACCCCATTCATTACACAGTCATTAGGAAAAAGAATGCCAAACAGCTATGGCTAAATGACATCAACAACATCCAAAAGGAAGAGCAATATAGAAATGAATGTAAAAAGGCTACAGAAATAATTCGACAGCAGAAGCGAGAATATATGAGTAATATAATCAAAGATATGGAAACTAATCACCAGAAAAACGAATCCAGAAAGTTTTTTAAAGAAAAAAAGTCAATGAAACGAGGGTACCAACACAACACATATGGTTTAAAAGACACAAATGGGAATATGGTAAATACCAATGAGGAAATGTGCAACACATGGAAAGAATACTTTGTTGAATTACTAAATTGTGAAGTTCCAAGTAACACTTTCCCACAGGAAGAGGTTCTAACGTGTGAACCACAAATTGAAGAACCTGCATTTGAAGGAATCCTATATGTAATCACACGACTTAAAAACAATAAGGCAACTGGGGCTGATGGAATTGCTGCTGAATTTATAAAGGCGGGTGGCCATGCATTACATCTAAAGCTATACGAACTAATAATAAAAATCTGGAGGACAGAAGAATTACCCCATTACTGGAAAGAGTCATTATTGATACCTATCTTAAGAAAGGAGACAAGTTCCAGTGTGAAAATTATAGAGGAATATCACTACTGTCCATAAGCTATAAGATACTATCCGCAGTACTACTAAATAGACTAAAACCATATTCAGAATACATATTAGGTGACTACCAGGCGCGTTTTAGACAAAACAGATCAACAATAGATCAGATATTTATCTTACGACAAATAGCCGAGAAAAATTGGGAATATAAAAGAGATCTCCATAACATTTTTATGGATTTTAAAAAGGCTTATGATAGTGTCTGTCAAAGATCTACACAGGGATGCAGAGAGTTAAGACGGAGCTTACAGATAATACTAGACAGGAGAGACACAGGCACTTGACAACAGGACACCCTTGTGTCATTGAGTGCGTATGAGCGAGAGTATAGGAAACTCGCCTCGCAACGAGTAACTGGGGAATACCAGTTACATCAGTTAACAGACCAAGCGTGCTAGGACTCTACGCACGCAAACTTGCGAGCACACGCAGGACGAATGTCCGAAGTTGAACGCGCAACTAGAAGCGTGCCTCAGACAGGGGACAAGGACTGAGAGAGAATAGACGTGTTCGCTAGGAACCCTATGTAGTTTATAGACAATAGTGTTAGCTAGACCTTAGATTCCAATTAGTGAATAGTATCATTATTTCCACCTCTTCATTGCATCTGTGAAACATAACATGTTGTTGATTATCCATGAAGTAATCCGCTCAACGAGCTTGTGTGTCATAAGCTCTAAATAAAAATGTATCCTTTTGCAAACCACACGAGTTATTGATTCGTGTTGTGCAAAAGTAGGGAGTCCTGAATAACCTGTCACAAGTAGGTTGTTGACAGGCAGGACCCATTTGGTGTCAGAAGTTTCTGAACCAACGTCTAGGAGACTCTAAATTTAATTTGTGGTGTAAAAATATTCCAAACGTGAATTAGTCATTATAAAAAGTTTTGAAATAGATTTTTTGAGAATGAACACCAAAATACTTTAAAAAGTACCATTTGTGGAGCTTGAACCACAATTAATAGAAAAGAATTTATAAATTGTTTAATTCTGTGAAGATTAATAAGAAATGTGTATGAAGGTGGTTAAATGAATAATGTACAAATATGTTGCAAAGTTTTCAAGCACACCATCGTGTACATTACATTTTGTGTGATACATCCATCAATGTCAACATTTTGTGTGATACAACCATCAATGTCAGCATTTTGTGTGATACAGCCATCAATGTCAGCATTTTGTGTGATACATCCATCAATGTCAACATTTTGTGTGATACAGCCATCAATGTCAGCAGTCATCACATTTAATAGATATTAGCTACTAAACGGAATCGATAGAGCGTAGTTATACCAACTAGGAAGGAAAGTGAAGACAAGACGACAGTGACATTCATACGAAGAAGAAACTGCTCAAGCAGAGAGAAAAGCCGCTATAGATAGAGATGAAAGAGCGCTAGAAACACAGCATCAAAAAGAGCTGAAAGAAACAGAGGAAACAACGAAACGAAATAACAAGGAAGCAGAGGAGGCCACGAAACTAAAACAACTAGAGTTAGATCATGCCAACAAACAAGCAGAGGAAGCCACCAAACTGAAGCAGATTCAGGTAGAGTCAGAGACAAAGTTAAAGATGAAAGAGTTAGAGATAGAGTCAAACCTTCAAATAGCCTCTAGTAAACAAAAGAGCCAGGAGGAACAGAATAGATTTTCCAAAGTATAAAGGCCTCATCAAGCCATACAGCGTAGGCGATTCCATTTCTGCATGGACGGAGAATATCGAGTTCCAACTCAAGACTCAGAAAATACCTTTAGATGACTGGGCAATGATATACATGAGGAATCTCAGTGGTGAGCCATTAAAAGTGATAGAATCAATACCTACAGAACTAAGGAGTAACTATCAATACATCCACGATAGAATCATGCAACACTTCCTGCTTGATGCTCCAGGGTATAGAATTCAATACTCACAAATAATGCCTAAACCTACAGAAACGTTCCTAGATTACGTCTCTAACGTGCAAAGTACATTTAACAATTGGCTTAAAGCGGCGAAGGTGGGTAAAAACTTTGACAAACTTCAAGATCTAATGGTAATGGACAAGGTTATAGCTACAGTCCCTACCCCATTTGCAAAGTTCTTACAACAGTCAGACATAGAATCCATCCAAGAGCTAGAAAAACGGGGGTCGGCTTATTTTTCTGCAAATCGTGATGTCTTTAAAACCACCATCCATGATACTGAGATCACTGCCTTTGTGAAAAACGAACCAAGTAGATCGTATAGGCAAAAAGAGTATCGTAAGAAAGACCAGCCTTATCAAAAGCCTCCACAGTGTATTTATTGCAAACTTTATCATCCTAGTTATTCTATGTGTGATAAAAAACCCCGCCTATCCATCTCACTTAGAAACGATCATAAAGAAGCAAGAGACTAGAAGAAATTCTTTTAAACGTGCCATCAAATGTTATTTTTGTTCAAGTTATGGCCACGATTCGACAAAGTGTTTGGGCAGACAAAGAATGAAAGCAAACAATGCTATGCTCATCGATACGTCATCTGATGATGACAGTGTCATTGACTCTGAGCTTGAGAATGTACTACCAGAGAATGTGTGTGAGAGTGTGGCAGTAGTTACGGATATATTTGATTTCAATAAATGTCATACATGTCATCAATTTCATGAGGATGGGAAATTAAAATGTGGTCACGTTTTTCCATATGCCATCGAAGATGCTAATGCAGTTAATGCCTGCCAGAGGTAAACTGAAGTTCTGCGATGCACTGGTCAATAATCAACCATGCCAGTGTTTGGTAGACAGCGGGAGCACTCTACTTGGCCTGAGAAAAGAACTGGTAAGACCAGAAGATTACACGGGTGAATTTGTCAAATGCCGTACTTTCTCAGGAACAATTGAGAAATATCCACTGGCAAAAGCGCATATAAATACCCCATTCCTTACTGGCACATTTACGTGCGCAATCCTGCAAGGTCCTTGTACGGACCTTATTTTAGGATGCTTGGCTTCATTAAAGAAATGTACTGACGATGATAATATAGCCTGGAAGGAAACGAACCTGGCTAACGCTGTAACGAGGTCAGAACTTCAAACACACTACACTGACCTACAGAACGAGATGTTACAGCTGTTAACACCTTGCGGTGCCACTAATGATAATACCAGCCAAAAATTTATCGAGGCACAACGCACCGATCAAACTATCGCACCTTATTTTAACTTGTTAGGTGAGCGAGCGAAAGTAACTAAAAATGCATCTTGGTATTTTAGGATACACAACGGTATTCTCATGCGTTATTACACAAATAATAACCATGAAATTCAGCAAACGGTGTTACCTGTAACATACCGACAAACTGTGCTAAAGATCGCACATGAGTCACCGGTTGCTGGACATTTGGCCGATGAAAAGACCAGAGCCAGAATTTTGTCACACTTCTACTGGCCTAAATTCTGTACTGATATAAAACTTTTCTGGCGTTCATGTACTATGTGTCAACATCTTGTAAGAAAGGGTAAGCATGTGACGGCCAAAGGTCAACGGTCATTAGCAGCATCACGACCAATACACCTTGAACCTAATCAGAAAGTTCTCCTGTTACTACCTGATAAACAAAATTTGTTGCTAACATCTTGGCAAGGGCCATTCAACGTCGAACTGAAAGTGTCGGATGTTGACTATGAAATATCAATAAAGGGAAAATTAGAGATATTCCATATCAACATGCTGAAACCATATTTTTCACGACAGGAACTACCGACAGACGAACAAAATGCACCCACACCAAGCAATCGGACGACAGACCTACATAACACAAGTACACTAGGAAGGCCGACACACGACAGCGACATCGCAAATACACGTAGCCAGATAACAGCACACACAGCTAATACCACAACAGTACTTAACCAGACAGATGACGACGGATTAGAATTACCAGTCCCTACTGTAGACACGACTGGGACCATCGACAGCATATGGATAGAAACCAAACTTACGGACGAGCAACGACGACAGATGATAGATTTAGTGACAGAGTACAAGGACATTTTCTCCGACATCCCAGGAAAGACAGACAGAATAGAGCATGCTATCATTCTGACTGATAACACCCCTATCAAATGTCGACCTTATTCCATCCCTCTAAACTATAGGGCAAATCTCGACAAAGAACTACTATCTCTTGAGTCGAGTGGAATAATTCAAAGATCACAGTCGGAATATTCCTTTCCTATCGTTCTTGTCACCAAAAAGGACTCAACAATTCGCCTCTGCGTCGATTATCGGCGTCTAAATAGAATAACAAAAATAGATGCAGAGCCAATTCCAGCATGCGAGGATCTGTTTCTAGATATGTCTACTTCTCGTATATTTTCCAAACTTGATCTCACTCGAAGCTACTGGCAAGTTCCGATGGAAGAAAATTCAATTCCTTTGACAGCTTTTTCTACACCTCTAGGACTCTATGAGTGGCGCTTTCTTCCTTTTGGCCTTCGTAATGCTCCTGCCACTTTTGTACGTCTTACTAGAGATTTACTCCACGGGGTACCCAATACATCTACATATATAGATGACATATGCGTTCATACTGAAGACTGGACGTCACACCTACAGAAACTTAGACATGTCTTCGACAGGTTACGATTATTCGGTCTTACCGTCAAACCAACTAAGGTTGAGTTGGGCATGGAACAAATTGACTTCCTAGGCCATACCATCTGCAGAGGCCATTTCAAAACAGACAAGAAAATAGTCACAAAGATTCTAAATTTGACTATGCCAACGACCAAGAAACAGGTCAGAAGTCTACTTGGTCTTGTAAACTACTATAGTAAATTTATTCCCAATCTGGCGGAAATCACCAGTGTTTTTTCAAATATTTTGAAAGCTTCGGCTAAATTGAATGTACAAGATGCAGCGTTAATTGGAACTTTGTCAAAGTTGAAACATCTATTCAGTGTTCCACCTATATTACGATTACCTAACAAAAATCTTACCTATTTCCTCTGCACAGACGCAAGTGCGATTGCCATATCTGGTATTTTGGGCCAGTTTTACGATGGGAGGTTCCACCCAGTGATGTTCGTAAGCCGCAAAGTTACCCCAGCTGAATCAAGATACTCAGCTACAGAATTGGAGGGCCTTAGCGTAATATATTGCGTTAGAAAACTGCATAGATTTCTGGCAGGTACAGAGTTTGTAATCCAGTCCGACAACTCTCCTCTTGCGGTAATGCAGTCTTGAATCCCTCAAAACAACAGGATCTACAGATGGTCCTTAATATTGGCAAACTATGCCTTTACAATCCAACATTTGAAGGGATCATTGAACTCTTTAGCGGACGTTTTGAGTAGACCTTCAGATATAGAGATACCTGAAGTACAGGAAAAGAACGACGACTGATCACCAGAAACAGTGACACTGTAGTTATGAATGAAATCAGTGCCATGTGTGGTAGAAAGTTACATTCAAGTACGTTCTGTAAGTGCTTTAATATCGCCAGTCTACTAAACTGTGGAAGAGAAACAGTGCCATTTTGATTAAATGAACAGGCACATTAGTAACATTGTTACAGCGCTAACACATAGATGAGCCATAATTGCATCGAAAGTGTTAGACTTGAACCTACATAAACTAGTAGGCAACGTTATATATAAACACTATCCAAATAGGAGTGCAGATATTACTATGGTGAATTGAACTATGTTATAAACTAGTCTACCAGGAACAGTGCTCGAACATTAAACCGGAAAGGACGACATTAGTGTAATTATATAGTAACGTAATTGTGATATGTACATTATATTGTGTGTGTTTTTTTTAAACAGTGCGCATAACCTCATTGTGTATAACCTCATTGTGTATATTTATAATTGATTTGCAAATGTTCAATTACTTCTATGACGTTATTTATGTTAGTTAATAGGTATAAATTATCTACATTCATTTAAAAACATCATGTAATTTAACACCTACGTTAGAAATGTAATTAATAGTCATTACTTTATCATATCACCATGTAAACACAATCATTTATAGAGTAATTTCCTTAAAACATCATTGCTAAACTAACCCAACCATTAGAAAACTAACATCATTTCATTTACCAAAAATACTATAAGGTAACTAACCCACTTTGCTTAGAGATAGTTAATTAATTAGGTTATTTCCCTTAGGTTAATTTAGGACAGCACATGAAATTACTATAGCTTAGTTAGTTTAGTTAGTAACACATGATCTGTAACTAACCATCATTGCAAACTTGTATAATATGTTGTATAGATATGATGCGTGCAAACTCATAGCACAGTCATGTGGCGTGAAAACTTGTATGATTCAGCCAATCATTTATTGTAAATATGTATTGTTCATTTATGTAATATCATGAACCATATTTTAAGGACGGATGAATGTTTTAACATAACTATGGTATGAAAGTTGAACGAGAGATGTATAGATGAGAGGAGTGGATGAAGACAAAGTAAACATGAATGAGAGAGAGAGAGAGAGATTTAGCGGAATTTTTTTTCTCTTTTCTCCGCGCAAATCGCCTTGTTATGACTTGTCTGTGTCAATCTGTGTAACCAATGTGTTGTTCACTTTTAAGTGTGTAACTGCCATACTTTAGAAATAGTAGTAGTAAATAGAGAAAGTACTTTGAGCATCTTAAAGCGAAATTGTGGTCATAAATAAAATTAACCAACATTTGTAGCCACAATAATCCGATTTACGGCGCTCGAAGGAATACATACATGTAGAATAGAAACACATACACATGGTAGCAAGTTAAGTACATTGTAGTTTATTGAATAACAAGCAAACAAACAGGAAAACAAACACATAAAATTTGCAATCACCATTTGGGGCAAAGAACGGTAACTTAAAACAGGGGACACAATTACTTCTTTAAAAACCTGAAGGTAACATTGAAAATATTTATTCACGAACGGAAGTTAAAAGGTGAAGAGTAGAACATAGAGCATACGAGTTGGTACTAATATTATAGGGAAACATGAACAGAGATGCTCATGTGTTGTTCTCTTAACGGAGATAACTTGTTGCGGGTTGTCATGTTGGGCAATTTGAGGACAGGTCGAGACATAAGTCAACGGGTGAAAGTCAAAGGACATGGGGTCAAACGACGGAAGCCAGGACATAAGTCATAAGACAACGGTTCCGGATCAATACAATTCCCAAGAATATAATAGAGGTATATAGCCAACTATATTGATGTGATGCACTACTTAATTAGCCGAGTGAATCAATATAACAGTGTGAAAAGGGAAAAGAAGAGAGTTTATTCTATCCCCAGAAGAGATACTTAACCTGATGAGATCTTTGACAAAAATTGGACAGCCAATTTTTCAGTGACGAATACGTGTTACATACGGGAGTTAAACAGTTGTAACACTACACACCAAGGGGGGGGGGGGGGGGGGAGTGTGTCAAATATCTACACAGGGATGCAGAGAGTTAAGACGGAGCTTACAGATAATACTAGACAGGAGAGACACAGGCGCTTGACAACAGGACACCCTTGTGTCATTGAGTGCGTATGAGCGAGAGTATAGGAAACTCGCCTCGCAACGAGTAACTGGGGAATACCAGTTACATCAGTTAACAGACCAAGCGTGCTAGGACTCTACGCACGCAAACTTGCGAGCACACGCAGGACGAATGTCCGAAGTTGAACGCGCAACTAGAAGCGTGCCTCAGACAGGGGACAAGGACTGAGAGAGAATAGACGTGTTCGATAGGAACCCTATGTAGTTTATAAACAATAGTGTTAGCTAGACCTTAGATTCCAATTAGTGAATAGTATCATTATTTCCACCTCTTCATTGCATCTGTGAAACATAACATGTTGTTGATTATCCATGAAGTAATCCGCTCGACGAGCTTGTGTGTCATAAGCTCTAAATAAAAATGTATCCTTTTGCAAACCACACGAGTTATTGATTCGTGTTGTGCAAAAGTAGGGAGTCCTGAATAACCTGTCACAAGTAGGTTGTTGATAGTGTCTATGGAATGCTATGCGGGAATTTGGAATACCAAGGAAGTTAATCAACATGACAGACTATGCATGGAAGATACTTATAATATAGTAACATATAAAGGCAGGAAATCAGACCCCTTCCAAATAACATCTGGCTTGAAACAGGGTGATGCACTATCGCCGTTAGTCTTCAATCTGGCTCTAGAGAAAGTTGTAAGGAAGGTAAAGGAGGAATGTGATATTGGAGGAACATCCAAGCTGTGCTTGGTTATGCAGATGATATAGATATTATAGGGGAAAATGAACAAAAGACATTGGAAATATTGACTCATTTAAAGGAGAAAGCCCAACAGATGGGGCTGGTTATCAACCAAGATAAGACAGAATATATGGTAATTTCAAGAGACGGAATGGCTAAAAACTCTAGGCCACATACAAATAGATAATATGATCATTAAAAGAACGGAAACATACAAATACCTGGGTACAATCTTCAACTGCTCCAACATCATAAGGGAAGAAATACAAACTAGAATCAATTCTGGAAATAAGATATACTATGCACTACAACATCTACTAAAATCAAAGGCGCTATCTCGTAACACCAAGATCACAATATACAAAACACTGATCAGACCAGTTGTGCTGTATGGCTCTGAAACCTGGAGTACAACGAAAGGAGACGAAGCCTTGCTACAAACCTTAGAGAACAAAGTTTTAAGACGCATCTTTGGACCCATTAGGGATACACAAAGTGGAGAGTGGAAAAGAAGAAGTAACAAAGACATGTATGATCTGTTTAAGTCCCCGCTAATCACTGGTATCATGAAGGCTAAAAGACTACAATGGCTGGGGCATATAGAAAGAATGGAAGATAATAGGGAAACAAAACTCGCTTAAACTCAGGAAATAAATGACCGTAGACCCCGAGGTAGACCAAGAAGACAGTGGAGAGATAATATACATACAGACCTACAAGTACTTGGAATCTTATGTATTTTGTAATAAATAAAGCCGGAGAGATTTGTATTATTTTTTTATTTTTAATGTGTACATTTCTGGACTTTTTCAGGTTGGTAAAAATCCTATTCAGAGCTCTGGCTGTTGGGGCATTGTTGCATCAATCCTGAAGAATCCAAGCTGCATGTTGAAGACTCTTGATTTTACTGTAAGTATTATTGCTGGTCTAGACTATCCCATTAGATGTTGTTAAAACAAATATAAACACTTAACTTAATTACTGCCAAATTATTTAGCAGAACATGGGAATTTATTTGTAATTCTTTTAGTTCTTCACCATGTTTCTGACCCATACATCGATTAAACATTGGAGTTACAAATTCTAAGTTTGGTGCTAAGTTTAGCTTTTTTTGACATCTACAAATGTCCTAGTGCTATGAAAGCTCCTCTTGCCTTGTGTGTTCTTATTTTAATATCTTTATCTGTGTCATAACATTCCCTGGGGTGAGGGGAACCTGCTATCACACCTTACTAACGGGATGTCTTCAGACTTGGGACCTAGGTGACCTTCATCTACACAACCACTCCAGCCTTTTGATCACTATCTCCCTCGCTATCAACCAAGGGACGTTACCCCTTTCGAACCTCGTCCTGAATACATGACACAAATCTGGTATCTAACTATGATAACAAGATGGTGTATTATACAAAATGACTGAGGATGATGATGATGACTCGCTGTATTTAGGCGAGACAAGACAGGGCAGGACTGGAGTAGCCTCAAAGAGGAAGTGTCATCACATGTTTAACATGTTCCAAGTAACACGCTACGCTATATTACCCCAGTTTTGTCCACCTCTTGGGGTGGGGTTTCACCAAGGAAGATTTGGGTTATTTGCTTGGTTTAATGTCATTATCTTTGTCTTACTTCTATCGAAGCCTTGCTTACACTGAGCACACAGACCACGTGATAACAAAGGCCAAGCGGGGTTTGGCTGAATGCTGGTGATGGCTGCAGCAAACTTAGCAGTGCCATCTATGTCTTCTTTACAAGGGTCTGGTCTTTTCTATTTTTGAGTATATGATGGCGATCCTGACTCTCAGCCATAAGCAGGTGAAAAGGTTGGAAAGGATACAGAACGAAGTTATGCGTATTATTCTTGGATGTACAAGAGATACACCATGCAGGTTGATGCACTACCTTCATGATTTTCCAACAATGGGGACAGAATACAAATTTGCCGAGCACGTGTCTACCTCAGAGTCAACACAGACACACAACATCCACTGCATAGAGAACTTAAGAAGGTAAAGGGCAGGAGGTTAAAAAGAAGAAAGTCGTGGATGGGTCAAGCCGAAGACATTCTTCAGAAGATGTGTTCATTTGAGGCCTTACAACCTGGTGAGGAGTGGGTAAAAGTGCCAACAGAGTTCTGTACGCCCATTTCAGTTTGCATCCAGCTAGACAAGAAATGCAGACAAGAAAATCCAGCTGCTGTAGAGGCGGAAGTACAGGCTCTGATCTTCGAGATTCTTTAGAGGGTGATGCTGTCATTTACACTGATGGGTCGGTCATTCGACGAGTGAGAAGTTCATGGGCCTTTACGGCTCAGGCCAAAGGGACAGTTGTGAAGGAAGAGTCTGTTTTGGTGCTTTTGCTTTGACCACAAGTAGCCTGATTATGGAGTTCATGGCAGTAAGTAAAGCAATAACATGGCTCGAGGCACAGACATTCACTCGGACATGTGTCTTTATTGACTCAATGAGTATGCTCAGGAAGATAGAGATGGGGTGGGTGCATAGAGAGTGGTCGTTGTCTCTGGATAGCTACGTCTTTTGATTCACATTTGCATTTTTCTCAGAGACTTCTGTGGGTCATCACTGGGACTGCGGAGTTTGTGCTTTGTGCGACGTTTTCAGCAGGCCGCCCTGCTGAAAGAGACCGAGCCATATCGGATTAAACCCTGTGGAATAAAATTGATCATCTCGACTTTTAAGACTTTTAAAAAAAAGTTTTCTCATGCTTTTCACATACACATGGCTGTGAACTACATCCTCAGCCTTAGGCAACCTTATAAGTTGCCAGGGTAAGTGAGCAAGCACTCTGTGGTACTCTTGTTAACAGCAAAGAGCACCCCAGAGGTATCACTCATCCCGGTGGATACCCAGTGCCCAAAGCTGGATTTGCCACACCATAGTGTGTTTCCCATCATCTAATGCAGGGGTCACCAAACTACGACCCGCGACGTCAATTCATCCGGCCCGCCGACGGTACTCAAACTTGCTTGATATTACGTATGGAACACGAGAGGTTGTGATACAATTTAAATGTAAATATTATGTTTAGAATAATAGGAGATCTTCACACATGCGCAGACCTCCTGACGGCTATGTGTCTTAGGTTAGTGTCACCGAGCACAAGACACTGGGTGTTATCATAGATCAAAATCTAACTTTTAACTCACATGTTCATGCTCTAGTTAAACAAATAGCCAAAAAAGTATACCAACTTGCCAAAATTAAAAATTTCCTTGATGAAAACACAAGAAAGATATTCTATACTTCTCATATACAAACACATATTGATTACTGCTCCACAGTCTGGGATGGATGCTCCAAATCAATAACAAAACGCCTATATTCACTCCAGAAAAGGGCAGTGCGTTTAATTAATGGTGAAAGGCTTACCGACAATGCTAACCAATATAAACGTCTCCGGTTACTGCCACTCCACAAGCGCCTGCTTTTTAATAAGACCAAACTAATTCACAAAATCCTATTTCAAAATGCTCCAAGCTACCTTTGGCCATTGTTTAAATATAACGCTAGACATAGCGAACGACTAAATTTACTTCATGTCCCTAAACCTAGGATAGACTTATATAAAACAAGCTTAGCATACTCTGCCGCTCAGTTGTGGAACAATCTTCCACAAGAAATCAAAGACACCACCAATCATGATACATACATTCGCAACCTGTTTGAACACTACCTTAGTACAGACTACATGCCCCCATAACAAATAACACAAAAAAGACAATAATGGTAACTTATCTCAAACGACAACTAGCCAAAAAACATTCCCTTATGTATGGCACGTTACACCCTCCTTAGGTATTTATAATGCCCTATGTTAAACACTGCCTCAGTGAGTCATTTGTTATTGATTATTTTTCATGCGTTTTAATGTTCTTTTGTTGTCAAAAGTTGCTTCATAAGTGATGTTGAATGAAAGAATGAGAATGTATGAGAGGAAATAGAGAAGAAGGGCAGAATGTCAGACGGGCCTGCGTGCCCAATTCTTAACCCTTTGAAAATAAAGACATTATTATTATTATTATTATTATTATTTTCAATTATAAATTATTGTATCTAGATTTTATTGTTTATTGTAATGTTTATTTATTTCGCGCCATCCCAAGTACTTGCCTGGTTCATGGTAGTGCCACCTACGCTCTGACGTTACTATTGTTTCCATGGAAAAATAAAACACACACAAACACACACACACACCCACCCACCCACCCACCTACCTACCTACCTACCTTTCTCTCTCCCAGATGCGTCCGGCTGTCAACACAGGTACGATGCTGCAGAAATATTTACTCTTTTTTTTTGGCCAGTCATCCATTTTATAGGTATGTAACAAGGATTTCTTTGTTTGACAGTGATAGGTAAGTGAACTACAAGTGTGAATAGAGGCAATACAGTAGCAAACATAGCATAAAAATGCCACAGAAGCCTCGTGTTATTACGAAAATACTATCCCCAGCTCAGAAGAATTCCCCGGTCAAGATGTTAATCGAGCTGGTATCTAGGCCAGTGTTTTTCAACCTTTCTGCTGGAGCAGATCCTTACGTAAATGTTTACGTTTCTCAGGGAACTCTGTGCGATGATTCAAGTGTCTGTACTACTTTACGTAATAAACCAGATGTGCAGAAATGTTGCATTTAGGCGATTTCTGTCTGTTTCGGTGCCCTGGCTGTCACTCGCCGAACCCCGGTTGAAAAACTCTGCTCTATTTAGGCCGACCCTATTTATATATTTTGCAAACCTTATTATGTCCGGTTCTAGGTCAAGATGGCGAGACGTGTTTCTTTCTAGCTCGGCTTAAAACGGTTGATCGGCGGTCCGACAAACCACCATCGTAAAACTTCCCGCTGTTTCAGAACCAGATTTCTGGCTCTAAATGTTATGTTACTTCGCTGAAACTTGTTGAATTCCAAGGATATTTCATATTATTGGCTATTGGAACGTTAAAATCCAACCCACGTGTGTAGTGAAGTGTGTGTTGTGTTATGAACGGTTACAACCGGACCAGGACATTCTTGACGTGTTTCCTTCTATCGACGATCCGACTAATCATTTTCCGTTGCTTCAAGATCAGTAAATGTTATAATGTGCCGCTCAAATATGTTAAACTCCAAGGATACTTTCAAGATTGGTTATTGGAATGTCAGAACTATGTACCAGACAGGGAAAACGACCCAGGTGTGTAATGTTATGAATGAATACAACCTAGAAATTCTTGGGGTTAGCGAGTGCAGATGGACTGACTCAGGTAAGACATTTCTCAACTGTGAACAAAGACACATAATTTATTCAGGAAGAACCGACAACCATCATTCGAACGGAGTCGCTATCATCATGTCAAAAAATGTAGAAAGATCACTGATCAGCTGGGAACCAGTAAATGATAGAATCATAACAGCGCGTTACCAAACGAAATATTTCAAGCTGACAATCATCCAGTGCTACGCACCTACCAACGACGATACAGACATCAACAAAGATAATTTCTATGAACAACTACTTGGTACCATCAACTCATCTCCCAAGCACGACATTGTTGTTGTAATGGGTGATTTCAATGCCAAGATAGGGTCTGACAATAAGGGTGTTGAAAGATATATGGGAATTCACGGCTTAGGGGATATGAACCAAAACGGAGAGAGACTACTAGAATTCTGTGAAATAACAAATCTGATAGTAGCAAACTCTTTATTTCCGCACAAAGATATACACAAAGTCACGTGGAACTCGCCTGATAACATCACAAAAAATCAGATAGACCATTTTTGCATTAATGCCAAATTCCGTTCATCAGTACAAGACGTCAGAGCCTACAGAGGTGCAGATGCTGGCAGTGATCACAATCTCTGCATTGCCAAACTAAAATTAAAGCTCAAGACTCTGCACAGATCACCCAGAATTAAGAAAATAAACTCACAGTCCCTACTGACTAAAGAACACCAACTCGCATTCAATTCAGAGGTACGAAGCAGCTATGCTAACAAAGAAAGTGTATCGAGCAATGCGAATATTAAAAACAACATTGAAGAAAATTGGAATTTCCTAAAAAATACCTTGCTAATGCTGCAACAAACACAGTCGGCTACGTACAAAGACAGAAGAAGAAGTGGCTAAGCGATAACACCTGGACGAAGATACAAGAAAGAAAACAAGCAAAACTAACACTTCTTTCTGCAAAAGACACATCTACATATGATACCCATAAGCAAAAATACTCTATGTTGGATAAAGAGGTGAAATCAAGCGCACGAAAAGACAAACAGAACTTTATTCACAGCCTGGCCTCCGAAGCCGAAGCAGCTGCCAGAACTGGAAACAACAGAGCCGTATTCCATATCATGAAGCAACTATGCAATCACTCACCTACACCAAATATACCCATCAAAGACAAACAAGGCAATCAATTGTTATCCGATGACCTTCAAAAGCAACGATGGGCAGAACATTTCAAAGAAATATTAAATAGACCGCAGCCTGACACTGTTCCTAACCTGGATGGAGAAATTACTATGCCCCCATTAGATGCCTCCTGCGAGTTATTCACCATGGAAGAGATTAAAGCAGCCATCAAAAAATTGAAGAACAACAAAGCTGTTGGTGAAGATGAAATCTCAGGAGAAATGCTCAAAGCAGCAGATGAGAACACCTTACAACGTTTGTTACAGCTGATCAATGAAATCTGGCAAAGCGAATCCCCACCACAACAGTGGAAAGATGGTGTAATTTTCAAACTGCCTAAAAAGGGCGATATGTCTGATTGCAATAATTGGCGTGGTATCACTCTATTGTCAGTACCAGGAAAACTTTTTTGTAGCATGTTACTTGAGAGATTGAAAAAGGCGATAGATGAAAGACTCAGAGAAGAACAAGCAGGCTTCAGACCAAAACGGTCATGCATAGACCACATTTTCACCCTCAGAATAATCATTGAAGACTCCGTAGAATTCCAGTCGAAATTAATCACCAACTTTGTCGACTTTCAAAAAGCCTTCGACAGTATCCACCGTCCTTCACTTTGGAATCTACTTAACATCTATGGTTTTCCTACCAAATATACCAACGTCATAAAATCTTTCTACAAAGAAACACGTTGCTGCGTAAGAACAGAAACAGGCAACTCTGACTGGTTCTCAGTCGAAACAGGAGTGAAACAGGGTTGTGTCTTATCACCGATGCTTTTTGGAATAGCTATCGACTGGGTCATGCGCAAATGCACAAACAACACAAATATGGGTATCCATTGGGTTGACAAAATTCTAGAAGACCTGGACTTTGCCGACGACATAGTGCTTTTGAGTTCAACACACCCGGATGCCCAAGAGAAAATAAACCACCTCCAAAATGTTTCAGGACAAATTGGTCTCCAAATTAACACCACAAAAACAAAGACTATTGATCTTACCACCAGTTCAGATGACACCAAATTGAACAGCTACGTTCTTGAAAAAGTCAACAGCTTTACATACCTAGGAAGCAAAATGACATCTACAGGGGACTCAACACCAGAAATATCATCTAGAATCGCACTGGCATCTAGTGCCTTCAATAAGCTGTCAAACATCTGGAAGTCAAAGACACTCAGCAAACACACAAAACTTAAAATCTTCAACTCTTGTGTGATTCCAGTGTTAACGTATGGTTGTGAAAGTTGGAAATCAACGGTAGCTTTAGATAAAAAATTAGACAATTTTGAGAACAAATGTCTTAGAAGACTTCTAAACATCCACTGGACAGACTTCAGAACCAATTCGCAAATAAGACAAGAGACTAAGCAAGATACAGTATCCAATTTCATAAGAAGACGCCGTTGGAACTACATCGGCCATGTACTCAGAATGGACAAGTCAAGACTCCCCTACCAAGCCCTCATATGGTCACCAGTAGGGAAAAGAAAACGGGGAAGACCAAGAGAGACCCTGCGTAGAACCATCATTAGAGAAGGCTCATTCAATGGCCAAGTAAATATCCAAGATCTACAACAGATAGCAGCGAACCGCCAAGCATGGAGAGACAGGACTTCTGCCCTATGCGCCGCCTTAGGCTCAAGAGGAAAGACTAACTAACTAACTATTATGTGATATATTCTATTACCAAAGGTACCTATAAAATTTATATGTACTTTTGGTGAGCCGTAGCTTCATCAGTGACCCCTAGTCCTCGGCTTTTCTTGTGTTTCAATAGGATTTTAATTATGTTTCTAATTCAATGTCTTTTTAATTTTCAGATCCCGTGTACTTCACCCTTCATTATGGCTACTAAGAAAAGAAAAGTGGACGCCGAGTGTCGCGTTTTCAATTAAGAATGGGGAGTAAAGTACTTGTGGAAACAAAGGACCAGAAAACCAATTGCGTGATATGCAGCGAAAGTGTTGCAGTTTTGAAAGAGTACAATCTTCGGCGTCACTGCGAAACAAAACATCTATCAACATATTCACAGTTTTCCGGAAACTACGCTCTGAGAAATATGAGTCCATGAAACGTGGTTTAGAAACACAAAGAGATCTCTTCACGAGAAAGTTTGCTGAAAATGAATCTGTCACTCGTACAAGTTACAAAATAGTGCATAAGATGGCAGAACGAGGAAACCCGTTTACTGATGGCAACTTCATCAAAGAGTACATGATGAAAGCAGCAAATATTTGTGTCCTGAGAAAGCCGATTTGTTTGGAGCTATCAGCCTTTCGGCAAGTTCAGTTGTGCGAAGAACAGTAGAACTTGGAAAGAACATAGTGCTACAGATACGCGAGAAAACTAGGAACTTTTTGAGGTATTCTTTGGCGCTGGATGAGTCTACTGATTTCTCGAGTACGTCACAACTTCTCGTGTTCATTCGTGGTATCAATTTGGACTTTCAGATAACGGAAGAGTTGGCATCCGTTTGCAGCATGCATGGAACAACAACTGGAAAAGACATTGTCATGGAAGTGCAAAAAGTTTTGCAAGACTATAACCTTCAGTGGAATCAGCTTCGAGGTGTTACAGTTGATGGAGGAAAATATATGGCTGGAGTGAGGAAAGGTCGGATGGGGAAGATCGGGACTCAGTTGGAAGATTTGCAACTTCCGGGCGCTCTGTTCATACACTGCATCATACATCAACAAGCAATCTGTGGGAAAGACTTAGATATTTCTTGTGTACTGAAACCAGTCGTTTCTGCTGTGAACTTCATTCGGTGACATGCACTCAATCACCGTCAGTTCCAGGATTTTCTTGAAGAAATTGATTCTGAATTCTGTGACTTGCCTTATCACACATCAGTGAGGTGGCTCAGCTGCGGTAAAGTCCTGTTTCGTTTTTACAAGCTCCGAAACGAAATATATGTTTTCCTCACTGAAAAAGATAGAGCTGATCCCCAGCTGTCAGATCCTACCTGGCTGTCACAAAGTTGTCATGTTTGGTCGACATCACATCCCACATGAATAAACTGAATTTGAAACTTCAGGGAAAGACAAACCTCGTCTGTGATCTCTACAGAATCATCAAAGGATTTCGGAGAAAGCTGTCATTGTTTGAAGCACAACTGGAAGGAGAAAACTTTTCTCATTTTCACAGTTTCAAAGAGTTTTGCGCTACAATCGCCGAAGATGTCAACCTCGATTTTCCTGGGGAAAAAAGAAAATTATTCGTGACTAGAAAAAGCATTTTTGGAGAGATTTTCAGATCTTGACAGAACTGAGAGTGACATTCTTCTGTTCTAGAATCCGCTCGATTGTAACCTTGATGATGTGCCAGTTGAACTACAGTTGGAGCTCATTGATTTGCAAGCAAATGACTTGTTGAAAGAGAAGCACAGAGAAGGAACACTTGTTGAATTTTACCGCTGCTTATCTGATGTTGAGTTTCCGAAACTGAAGAAATTTGCCGCTGGTATGGCACCAGTGTTTGGAACAACTTATGTCTGTGAGCAAACATTTTCAAAAATGAAGTATGTGAAGTCAACACATCGAACGAGATTGACTGATGAACATTTGAAAGCAATTCTCTTGATTGGATGCAGCTATTCCAAACCAAACATTGATGATATCTTGAAAGCCAAATATCAGTTTCACAAATCTCACTAACCGTCTTTTGCTGCTTAGTTTGTGAGATTCGGATATGTGCACACAAGGTCTGGTGTAACTATCTTTTTGCTAACGTCGCCTTCTTTGATAACTTTTTTAAAGTAAATAAATATGTTGGTTGTCTTTGTTTTTTGTGCATTGCACGCCACTCACCCATGATTAACTTAGTTTTTCGTCATTTTTACCAGAGCTTTTGTTCTGGCTTGCAAGTATTGTTAAAGTTAGTTGCATATCCTTTACAGGACGTTTGCAGTCAACACCAGCATTTTTTGCTATTGTTGATGTCTTGGCAAGTTTACGTTCAGTAGCTTGCCATTCCTTTCTGAATGACCGGCACCCATACCATAGCGTAAAAACCAGCGCTAACGCGGTCTGCTGCCAAATCGCGCGCAGCTGTGTTTCGAACGCGGGTTACGGGATTACGAACCGCGTCGGTAAGACCTTCGCCACGGAGACGGCATAAGTATTGTACAGAATGAGTATCCGGCCCACGCTCGTCATTTTGTCAGTTATCCGGCCCGCCGTGAAAAAAGTTTGGTGACCCCTGAGCATGGAGGTGCAATTGGAATTTTTCTTTTATCAAATTTGGACTGTCCTGGCATTTCTCAAATTCTTTGGTACTTTTGCGTTACCCATCAAGTGAAAATAAAATATTCTTGGCACCATATTAAAAATACACCAGACACCATATTCTAAATATGCGATAATAGCATGACAACAGGGCTTTTCACCCTTTAACAAATGAATACCCATAAAGACTTTCTTTGAAGGAGACTGAAAATGATTTACTAATTACCTTAATCTGATTTCAGGATATACCCATTAATAAAGATTTCATGGATCTCTGGAAAGAGGTTGAAGAGCAATTTCCTAACATAAAAATGGTGCATGGAGGTTAGAATAATTCTTTGTTTTCTCCATTTTAGTTCAGATGTTTATAGATTTTAGTATCTCTAATATCTTACAATTTCATGTGCGTTACAGGGAACTTAAGCAATAAAATAATAGTAATACTGTAGCCTACCATGCATATTGTGAGAGACAAGTAAGAAAGTTTCTGCCCATGTTATACCAGGACTCTTAAGGGAAGCAAAGAATAGTAACATCTTGTAACCTGCCATACATGTCACAAGAGGTTTGGTTTCCCCACTCAGTAATACAATGTTAGTTGCAAAATCCAACCAATCATGGCCATAGACTGGATTATGAAGACAACAACAAGCACTGCTAGAAATGGGACTCATTGGACTTCGTTGACAAAGCAGTTAAGTGACAAGAACTTCACTGATGACATTACCCTCCTGTTTCACATACAAAATCAAATCCAGGATAAACTAAACACATTGGATGGGAGATCACGACAATTATGTTTAAAATTTCATAGGGAAAAGACAAAGATAATGAGAATAAATCATATAAATGATAACTGGAACTAGCCTCATGAAACCTCACTCCAAGAGATGGAATCATACACCTAGCAACATAGACAAAGGTGAGGGGACAGATACAGAGCAAAACAATATTTTCCCGTAGTGAATCTGAATAACGAAGACACAAACCATAGATTGTACAATTTATTGTCTGGCACATTTTGCTGCATCTCGTCAGGTACATACTGCAGAATTCACACAACGTAGAGTAAAATAACTAGATACATTCTTCAAGCTGAAATATACACATGTTTACACAGCAATGCCACTCGTCTACCACGGTAATTTTAAACTGACTATGATGTCTTTCTGTTTGCACCAAACTGGCCTATGTAGATTAATCATGATGGCTTTATACTGTTTGATATATATTGTATGTAGTATATACTATTTGATGTATATTGTATGACATCCCCGTATCCATGTATCTACCGTGTTCGCCAGAAATGAGGTGCTGGAACCTCTTGCCCCCGGGTAGATTGGGCCCGTTAGCTATTATAGCGGCCAATCTAGGAGATGGAAAACTCCAATAATAAACCCCCAAGTTTAAGGTGGACAGACGTGCTGAGGACTGAATGCCCACGGTTGAGCTGGTCGTGAACGTGGAACGTCTGGTATGCAGGCGGGGCGGCGCCTGGCGTATGGACTTCTGAGGGACATCCCCTGCCCCTTCCCTAGCAAGCAGGCTCTACTAGGGTGACCGATTATATCCTGACGTCATATCTAACCAACCATGAATAATACAAAGAATTATCGCCGAAGCAACGGAGTACGTGCTTTGTGCTTGATACCTTTGACAACAGCCAGCGGGGAGAGAATGAAGCGGAGAAGAAAAGGTAGGGGAGAGGGAGGAAGGAAAAGGAAGAAGAGGACTGGATCCAGAAGGGATAGAAGGAAAACGGATCGTTTCGGACTCAAAAATGTACGGGTTGGGTATTGGAATTGCCGTTGTGCAAAGCAACGAGGACCAATACCGGAGAAACTGGTCTACGATTTTGATGTCCTGATGTTACAAGAACTGAATATGAACTCTTTTTTTAAGTGCCCTGGCTATACATGTTACATCAACCCAACTGGGCAGGGAAGACATGGGCAGGCTCTGGTGGTCAAGGACAGTTTACAGCTTTCAATACTGGATATGAGTGGGGGGGGGGGGGGGTGTTAGGAGAGTAAAGAGGTGCAGGGAATGCGGATACAAATCGGCCGATACAGCTGGAACCTGATAAATATATATGTAAGTGGGGAATCTTGTGTAAGCAGAGAGAGTTGGGACTGGTTGAAAGGTTCAGTGGACACCCCAGGTACCAGGTATTTGATATGTGGTGATTTCAACGCCCGCGCCAAGGAATGGGACAGGTCAGAAAAGAACAGACAAAGTACTGCTCTTGCTGAGGCCTTGCTTGAGATGGATGTTGTCTGTCTAAATGACGGGACACCCACTAGGCTTGCAGTGAGACCGGGGAACCCTGACACGGCCATCGAACTGGCGCTTATATCCCAAGGAAGCGGCATCAGATATAAAATGGAGCGTCCTTGGAGACCATGGAAGTGACCACCTCCCCTGTTCTGTGCTGATACCTAAGTCCAGCACAGTTAGGACTATAAGAGCTTGCAGGGCATTCAGTTATGATCGCGACCACTCTTCGCTCTTGGGGCGTCTTAGATCACAGGGAACATCTAAGCCAGAATCTTTACCCAGCCACCATGGTGGACACCAGAGGTCGAGAATTCATGGAGGGAAAAGAAGGCGGCCATAAGGAATTGGCAGAGGATGCAGAGAGCAACCAATTCAGTTGACACAGAATTGGAAGAGGCTGAAAGGTATAAAAAAGTAAAGGTGCAGGATTTTAAACTCCAGGCAGCTGAATCAAAGAGGATTAAGTGGGAACAGTTTATCAATGAAGTCGGTGGGGATGTGACATTGGGAAAATTCTGGAGGCTGCACCGGCAGATGAAGAGATAAGAAATAAACTACAAAAAAGTTGCGGCATTCTTCCGAATTCCGGTCCCAAATAGTTCTGCAGTGAATAATTTTATATAACTAACCCTAACCCTAACCCTAATCACTTATTCACTGCAGAACTATTTGGGACCGGAATTCGGAAGAGTGCCGCAACTTTTTTGTAGTTTATTTCTTTACATATATTAATAATATGTAATACATACATAGTGCACCAGTGAAAGCACCATATTAACTTATTCTCTGCCGCAAATCGATAGATCGGTTCTATAGACCTATTTTGGTACCCGTTTATCGGTTCGGTATATATAGCGCGTTTATTGATCCATTTCTCCTTTTTAGTCCACAATTTTTAGTGTCCCATTGAATTAAACTTTACAACGAAAGATTTCGCTTCCGCCCGTGTGCAAGAGCACGCTAGGCCCCATTTCTTGTTTAGGAGAAATTGAGTTTGAAGTGATTCGAAATAATTGTTTTTATTTGAAATTTGAAGTGACAATACCTTCTGGTTCTGGACCTCATATATTTTAATAAAATTACCGTTTTAAGCAATTTTATATTATAGTATTGTGATGTAAAGGACTTTGTGAAAGATTCTAACACTTTTACAACGTGCAGTAGTCAGTTAATTTAGAAGACGGTCATAATTTCAAAAGACATCTAACAGTGAAAGTTCCTCATATTATGCTGACTTATGCTTGCGCTAATAGGCCACACTTGTGCCACTAAATTTACTTTCCCTATCACAAAGTATTTAAGGAGTATTTAAATATTTAAATTTAGAAGAATAATAATTATAACTAAATAGAAAATAGTGTTTATTTTGTTTATCAGTACTCTACTCCTCAGTAATCTGCCTGGTGTGTTCCTGACATTTTCCATTTTGTGTGAACATTATGTGCTTCAAAATATTATGTTTTAATTATGTTTTATTGGTTTTGTGGTGCAGTTCTTTTGATATTATTGAACAATAGTGGTGTGTTTAACAGTATTCAGCAAATTTAACTGGATTAGCTGCTGTGGATACAAAATAAAGCCTTGGTAAGTGAAATTTTAAAATATTTTTTAGCCTTTTAATTTCAATTGTTATTACTAAACCTCTCATTATTGTCATAATATTTCTAACCTATCAATTAATTATTAAGACAGTCATGTTTCCTGTGCAATCCTCTTTAATTTGATATGTAATACAATACATCTGCTACCATTTTAACCATTTTAAAATCATTATTGTGACACACCCCTACTTCAAATTTTCTACCTTAGAATTTCTGTTTGGTCAGGACCACTTTTTTGTTTGGCAGGCAATCAGGTAATTCCCCATGAATATTGACATTGACACAGCTAGATGATAGTTTAGTGGCATGTTGAAAAATTTGATTTGAGTCTTTGAACATCTATATATATAAAATACAATGTATGTCCGTATGTATGTTATTTATGTATTCGCAAACGGTCCATCCGATTGAGATGACATTTTCTACACGTGTTCTTCTCATTCCCGTGCTGCCAACTGGTATAGTTTGTTAGTTTACAAACAGTTATTTACGTAATAAAATTTAATTTTTTAATTACATTATAATTTATATATAGCAAGGGGAGTTAACTTAAGAAAAGTTATATCAAGGGACATAACTTTTAGTAGCATTGCTATATATGTTATATATAATTGTTTCATTTTTATCAAAGCTTTATAAAAATTTGTATCTACAGTTATCTACAGGCATATGCGTTATAATATATATTGATACAATCTTTAAGGCATTTTTAAAGTTTTCATAAAATAATGCATCTATTTTAAATACGTGAAAATTTTCTATCTCATCTTTTTATTTTTCTTCAGCAGCACATTAGATGAGTTACTCAGTTTTATTTATTTTTTTTTAAACATTCCCATGTGTTTGGCAGTTACACCCACGTTGGGTATTTATGACGCCCATGTTAAACATTGCCTCAACGAGTTATTTTTCATGCATTTTGTTGTCAAAGAATTGCTTCATAAGAGATGTTGAATGAGAGGAAATAGAGAAGAAGGGCAGAATGTAGGACGGGCCTGCGTGCCCAATTCTTAACCCTTTGAAAATAAAGATTTTCGTTCGTTTAAAAACAAAATGTAATTTTTTTGTGAGAGAAAGTTAGTTGCATATCCTTTGCAGTACTCTGCAGTCAACCCACCGCCCACCATTTATTGGCTGTTCGTGATATCTTGGTAAGTTTACTTTCAGTACTATCTATTCTTCTACTACATAGACAGACAGATAGATAGATACCGTAGATGGATGGATGGATCCCCACCAGGGGCTGGGCGAAGCCAGGCCGGGTCCTCTAGATGGATGGATGGATGGATAAACAGCCGGGTCGGGTCATCGGACAGAGAGATAGATAGATAGATAGATAGATAGATAGATAGATAGATAGATAGATCCCCGCCAGGAGCTGGGCGAAGCCGGGCCGGGTCAGCTAGTATTACATAAATGATGTCATTATAAAAGTAGTCTCTGACCAGTGGTGAAATAACAGCAAGTACAGAGATTATGTTAGATAATCTCATCATGTTCCTCTT
Organism: Cepaea nemoralis; assembly: GCA_014155875.1. Lineage (NCBI taxonomy): Eukaryota > Metazoa > Mollusca > Gastropoda > Stylommatophora > Helicidae > Cepaea > Cepaea nemoralis. The sequence goes on from JACEFZ010024825.1 coordinate 284,598, forward strand.
GTACCTTGCGGTGTCGATGTGAAATATAAAGAGTACCCGCTTATGGGCTTCATGTATCGATATTCCCATGGACTCTGTTATTCCGTTTCCATCATTTACGTGGTCGGCCTCTTCCTCTGCTTCCATCTGGTCTGTACATCATTGCTTGTTGTGGTATACTGTTAGTTGGTAACCTACTTGCATGGCTAAACCATTTGACTTGCTGCCTTCTTATAAAATCTAGCGCCGCTTTAACCTCCACTTTAGTCCTGATTTCTTCATTTCTGATCTTTTCTTTTCTAGATACATTGAGTATTCTTCTCAGGAATCTCATTTCTGCTGTTGTGATTTTTCTGTTTTCTTTTTCTGTCATTATCCAGGTTTGGCATTGGTAATTGGTAGGAAGATTTCTTAGTAGTTATTGATACATGTTTATTCTTTAGTATTGGTGCCATTTGTCCAATGAGATGGTTTGCCTTATTGCATCTATTTTTGATCTCGTCTTCTGATTTGCCATTTGATATCAGGGATGTTCATTTGAAACCCATTCCAATGGCTTTATTACAAAAGCATGAAAGAAACATTAACAGGTGTGGTAGAATTAAACAAAGCATTAATTTTGAAGGAATTATGCACCATGAGTTGGTCAGAAGAAGTCGCCGTAGGCATTTAGACAAGCATCCCATTACTTAGGTAGGCGGCGAATGCCGTCTGCAAAAAAGGATTGTGGTTGCTCACTGAACCAAGTGTTTACCGCGTTCATTACGTCTGCATCTGTGTAAAATCGTTGCCCCTTGAGAGCTTTTTTTAGAGGTCTGAACAAATGAAAATCACATGGTGACAAATCAGGACTATAGGCTGGATGTTGCAGAATTTCCCACTTCTTCCTTGCTTCCTGCACAATTTTTGCGACATGCGGACGAGCATTACCGTGCAACAAAATCACACCGTGAGAAAGCATGCCGGGTCGTTTATTCTTGATGACTTTTTGCAGCCTGTCTAGTGTTTGCAAGTAGTGGGTATAGTTGATGTTGACACCAAGTTCTTTAAAGTCAGCCAACAATAGCCCTTCATGGTAAAAAAATGTGCTCAGCATAACCTTACCAGCGGAAACCTGTAACTTGAATTGTTTGGCTTTTGGTGATCCAGCATGCTTCCATTGCATGCTCTCTCTTTTGCTGCTCGGCTCAAAGTGGTGACATCATGATTCATCGCTGCATCACCCTCCACTTTGAAACGCAGCAAGGGGTTCAAACACCATCCCATGCATTCCTCTTTTTGGTAGTCGGTCAACATCCGTGATACCCACTGTGAACACACCTTCCAATATTGCAGTTTCTTATGAACGACATTTTGAATTGTCCTAATTGACACATCGCTAGCGAATGTATGCTGTGACGACGGTTCATCTGTACTGCTGCATCAATTTTGGCGATGGCTTTTTCTGTTGCAACAATATGCGCTTGACCTGGCCGTCGAAGATCTGTTGTGAACTGACGTCCTTTCTTAAACATTCGTGCCCAATCTGTCACTGTTGTCTTGGACACACACTTGTTACCATATTCTGCCTGCATTCTTCGATGAATGTCCACTGGTCGACATCCTTCAAATGAAAGAAACTGAATCACCGCTCTTTGAGCTTCTTTGGTCGGATTTTGGATCAACCCAGCCATTTTCTCAAGTCAGAAACAGAACCTATGCATCATGGGACAATAAGCACGTGCTCTTTTATTCATTGGTCAGTACTTATCACATGACTATGACATGATCATGTTCAACGTACGCAATTATGCGTCATGCGGCACGAACCGATTTTAAATAGTGCTTGGTCATCCACGAACAGGAGTTCTCTAATGTTTAGATTTCCAGATGGTTCTTCTTCTGTGTTCTCGTCATGCAGTGTTCTTGCGGTCTCTGTGTGACTGATTTTGTTACATATATTGTCTGTTATGAACAAGAGAGGGGACAGGTCACGACCTTTGTCATACTCCGGAACTTATGGTGAAGGGTTCTGAGTGTCCTCCATTTGCTCTCACTATGCATTCACTGTTGTTGGATAAGCTTCTACATACGTTTGTTAGATGTGTGCTTACTCCATATTTATAGAGATGGGGTGAGTCCGAAGAGAGTGGCTGCTGTCTCTGGAGTGGTCTTGGCTGGCAAAGATTAGTTTCATCTTCATGCAGGGCATGGGGGCGTACAGGGGAACGAGCAGGCTGACAGGTCTGCAGATAGAGCTACTGTGTAAGGTGGACGAGCCATGGACCAGGCAGACATTCTGAATACTCTATGAGAAGTAAGTCGTTTACGAGAACCAAGCGATGACTGGGAATCTACAAAAATGGTCAGTCTGCGAGAACAGCAAGTTAAAAGAGGTGTGGCCAAACAAGAACACAACGCAGGAAATCAAAAAAGAGTAATAAACCAACACAGAGCTGGTGTCGTGACTGCTACACGCTGCGGGATTTGCAGAGGAGGGGATCCAAACACTTATAGACTGAATGGTTCGATGTGCAATGAGGATGATCTGTCGACTAACTAACTCTATAAAATGCCTCTTCTTGGTTGACAAAGGCTAAGTAGAGTGTTTCATTGAATTCAATTGATTTTTCTGTATGTTGTCTAAGAGCAGGTTGTATATAGTGTTCTAGTTTCATTAGCCTGTTTCAGGCAGTCGTCGTTAGTTACTCTGGCAGTCCAAGGAATTCTCAACATTCGTCTCAGGAACCACATCTCTGTTGCTTCTAATTTCTTCTTAATTTGTTCATTTACATTCCAAGATTCACTGCCATACAGCAAAACTGGTTCTACATAGCATTTCAGCACTCTCTTTCTTACACTCAGTGATAATGACCTATTGCACAAGATACTCTTCATTTTCTGAAATGCGGCCTTTGTCTGCCCTATTCTGCTCTTAATCTCTGTTGTACATCTTCCATCTGATGTTATAAATGTCCCTAGGTATCTAAAATTATCCAATTGGTTAAGAATTTTTCCTTCTATTGTCTCCTTTCTTAAAGATAGGTATCAATAATGACTCTTTCCAGTCATGGGGTAATTCTTCTGTCCGCCAGATTTTTATTATTAGTTCGTATAGCTTTAGATGTAATGCATGGCCACCTGCCTTTATAAATTCAGCAGCAATTCCATCAGTCCCAGTTGCCTTATTGTTTTTAAGTCGTGTGATTACATATAGGATTTCTTCAAATGTAGGTTCTTCAATTTGTGGTTCGCATGTTAGAACGTCTTCCTGTGGGAAAATGTTACTTGGAGCTTCACAATTTAGTAATTCAACAAAATATTCTTTCCATGTGTTGCACATTTCCTCATTGGTATTTATCATATTCCCATTTTTGTCTTTTAAACCATATGTGTGTTGTTGGTGCCCTCGTTTCAGTTCTTTAAAAAATTTATTTAAAAAAATTGTCGGACTATTTTTGTAGCCTCTTTACATTCATTTCTATAATGCTCTTACTTTTGGATATTGTTGATGTCATTTAACCATAAATGTCTGGCATTCTTTTTCCTAATGACTGCTTCTTCACATTTTTGATTGAACCATCTGTTCTTTCTATGCTTGGTTAACACACCGAGACATTCTTCTGCGGTAGATTGAATTGTATTCTTAATGTTCAACCAAGTTTGGTCAACGCTTTCCTCCAAAGGGTTTTGCAGAGTTTCAAGTTTACATTTTATTTCATCTGTAAATTTCTCTTTGACTGTAATTTCTTGTAGTTTTTCTCTGTTATATGTTGGGTGTAATCTTTGTAATTTAGTATAGAAAGCTCTCTTAAATTTTATTTAAAATTTTGCTCCAACGAGGAAGTGGTCACTGTGGCACTCAGCTCCTCTATAACTTCTAACTTGCTGTATGTTTGATGTATTTCTGTTGTTAATTAAAATGTGATCTATTTGATTATAGGTTCTCTTGTCACATGATTTCCAAGTTTGTTTGTGTATATCCTTTCATTGTATTCTGGTACTGCTAATCTGCAGTCCTTTGGCTTCTGCCAGGTTGATGACTCTCCATCCATTATCATTTGAAGTTGTATGTAGGCTTTCCATACCGGCCACTTTTTTTTTATTAGTTTGCTCTTTACCTATTTTTGCATTGAAGTCTCCCAGCACAATCAGGATGTCCTGTTTGGGGGTTTCTTCTATGATATCTTCCAGATCATTATAAAAGTCTTCTTTAATATCATCTTCTTTCTCTTCAGTAGGTGCATGCACATTAAGCATCGTTATATTTTTCCATTTACCTTTTATTCGTAATTTACAAATCCTGTCATTAACAGCTTTAAAGTTTAAAACGTTCCATCATAACTCTTTTTTGATGACAAATCCTGTTCCTAATTCATGTTTATTTTGGATGTTTCCTCCATATATTATAATCATTCCATTTTGCTCTAAAGTACCCTCTCCTGGCCACCTTATTTCTTGAATTGCTGTTATATCCATTTGATATTCAGCCAGCTCGCGGGTTAGTTCTTCAGCCGCTCCAGCTCGATATAGTGAAATAGAGAAAATGATTGTTTTTATTTATTTATTTATTTCTGTCAAACTGAAATTAACTTTTTTGTTGTCTTTCAGGAATTGGGGAGCCATATAAGAGAAATCGGGATGTTCAGACAAGAGAAAAGATCATAAATTTCATTACAAAACACAACATTAAACTTAGTGATTTATTTCAGCAATTTCATAAAGATAAAACAATGACGTTGACAAAGGAGAAATTTAAGGAAGGAATCAAGGTGAGATGCCATTATTAATTAGCATTTATTTCAAATATAATACAGAAACCTCAAAACTGTCATTTTCATTACTCATCTTATTCTCGCTTTCATATTTTTAAAATTCTAACTGGGCAGTTCATGTGTTTAGTTTAGTTTAGTCGATGGATCAACATCATGGCACACGGGTGTAACCCATAAGTGTTCCGTTCTCCTCCTAACTCAAACCTGAGTGCATGAACTCCGTAGCACCGGCGAGGATCCTGAAATACTTTAGGTAGATTTTTAACTCGAAATTTTGCGCAGGTAGCGCTGTTACCCTACTCTTTTTCGATTTCCAACTGCCAAGGTATTTTTTACGTGCGCAACAATACCACGGGCATCCGATCTCACCACCCAGAGACCAGGGGAAATTTTATTATTAGAAGTCCACATGAAAAAATCCTGGTCCTCACCGGGGCCTCCAGCACTCAAGGCGGACACCATACCTCGAGAACCACACAGACCCCCCCCCCCCCCCTCGTTCATATGTTATTTTCTTTTAACATGGCTGGCTATAAACTTATCACATAAATTATCTGCATGCTGGCACACCAGGCAAACAGATAGACTTGGTCGTGCTCTGACACCGATACCCACAACAAATGAGATAAATATGGCAAAACATAAAATATATACACATTAAAACAAATCCTACAATGTTGCCACTTATAAATACAAAATTATTATTATATGCAGACTGTAAAACATTAAACATCTATAATTTCTTTCTTTAAATTTATGAAGCTTGGTTATTTGAATTCTGCATTCATTGTCCCTTATGTTTACAATTAGTTTTGGTGTCTGTCAGAAATTTAATTATTTGGGAAATATATCCATCTTACAATGTTTTTTCACCATTATTTTCAGAAATGTAGAAGATATAAATGGAATAAGGACGAAACATCAATAACATTAGATGTGCAGATGATACAGTATTGACTGCAGACAATGCGCAGGATCTGCAACAATTAGTAGATGCGGTTGTTGTACACAGTGAGCAACGGGTTAGAATTAAATTGTAAAAAGAAACAGGTTATGGTACTCACTAGGAAGAATGAAATACCACAATGTAATATACAAGTAAATGGACTGTTCTGCAACAAGTGAATCGGTACAATTATCTTGGAACAGTCATAACATCTGATGGAAGATGCCTTAAAGAGATTAGAACAAGAATCGCCATGGCGAAAGTAGCCTTTAGCAAGATGAAAAACATTCTGACCAATAAAAAGATGTCAATTGAAACGAGAAAAAGAGTGTTGAAGGGATACATAGAGCCTGTTCTTTTGTATGGATGTGAAATTTGGACAATGTGCAGTCAGGCTGAGAAACATCTGATGGCTGCAGAAATGTGGTTTCTGAGGAAAATGCAAAGAGTACCATGGACAGATAGAAAAACCAATGACCAAGTACTACAGGAGACAAATGAAACTCGTAAATTGATTAGAGAAATTAGACGTAGACAGTCAACATTTTTTGGACATGTTATGAGAAGAAATAGATTGGTGAACTTAGTGACAACTGGCAAGATCGAAGGGAACAGACCAAGAGGAAGACCAAGAGGAGAATACCTGGATGGCTTGTCCACATGGCATGGACAAGACAGGAACACTGAGCTGATCCACGATTCTGGTGATCGAGTGAAATGGCGAGTCATGACCGCCCACGCTTTCCGGCACATTGATAAACTTTTAACACACACATTTCTCTGTGTTCCATTGTTTCTCTTGTCTATTATTTTCCCACATAAGACTAATTTCTGTATTCCACCTCTTCTGATAACATCCATCATAAATTTTGTTTGTCTTTTCCTTATTATTTTGATGAGTTATCTAGTAATTCTTGAAGTAAATATGTTTGCAGTATACATGTGTGTCTGACTGTGTGTGCATGCATGCATGTGTGTCTGACTGTGTGTGCAGGTATGCATGTGTGTGCTCACCTATGCGCATGCCTGCTTTCTTTCTCTGTGTGTGTATGTGGTTTCCTTTTTCTCCATGGTTGGAAAATCAAGTAAAAAGTGCATCACCCTACAGACTGTATCTGTTGTGCACCCATATTAACATAGACTGGATTTTCATCCTGGAAGAAAGTTCTAAATACTGCTGTCAAATTTGTCATATTCATGATGAAATCCCTTTAAAAGAGAATACAAATGCTATTCTGACCAATGAAACAGATCTAAATTACAAACTGGCAGGTTATTTAATGGGAAAAATAATCTGCGGTTTTGCTGGGTTTTTTTTTAGACATCAAAAATACTTTTCCTTATATTTATAATGCATTTTTAGAACCAGTAATTAATTGGGATGCTAGCAAGATATGTCAGTTTGAATTAGCCTTCCTCACACATGATATCATCATAATTTAAATATAAAAATCTTTGACACACTTCTTTTAATTGGTCTTGGTTCTGTACTTCCCTTTTTAATTTATATAGTTGCTTCTTGTATAATGTACAAATTGTAAATCAATCTAATGATTGGTTTTTCTATGCTTATTTGTGCTAGGATCTTAAAAACTGTGTTTCATTATACCCTTTTGGCTTTTTCATAATCGAGTTCTTCCCAGTGCGATTATTCCTTTGCTAATAATCTTTATGTAACAACTGTGTCTCTGGTTCCTTTTCCCTTCAGTATCCAAACTGATGTTCATTTAATACTTCCACAGTTTTGTTTTCTATTTTTTGCTGAATTATTCTTAGTATTGCTTTTGAGTCATGTGACATAAAACTTATGGTATGGAATTATTCATATTGTTTTGCGTGGCTTGCTTGCTTGCGTTCGCTGACTGTGAACTCCAGCGTGAAGTCCTGTATGTCGGATGAAGACATCCTGTTGTCCAACATCAGTGTGATGTCATACTGGACTGAGGTTTGCGTGAGTATCCGTTGTCCCATGTCTGGCTTATTGGAATCAGCTGATCCTACTGATGTTAGCCAGGACCCCGAAAGGACCTGTTGCCCTAGGACGCGCGATTAGGATGTGTCAGTAGGTCTTGGCCCGTATAGAACCTGGCCCTGGTGCCTTGGAGACACCTCTGCGTCCCATTTTGCATAGCTTTTAAAATAGATAATATACAATGGTCTTACTGTTGCTTTTTGTTCCATTTATGAGTGTGTTATCTATACCTATTTGAAACAGACATTTAATCTGTCATGGATAACTCTGTCGCATGCTTTTATTATAGTCCATAAAACATAGGTAAATACGTTTTTCAGCCTCTATACATTTTTCTGCAGTATTCTCAAACAACATATTGCTTATCATGTTTCACTTTCTTTTGAAAATCAAACTGTTCTTCTGAAACTATTTCAATGTCAATTAAATTGAATGTATTATACTGAATGGATGTCTTCTTAGTAGAGAGAGTAAACTTGAAGTACTTGGGTATCACCTTTGACAGGTGTATGTCTTTTAAGGATCATGTGGAGGCGTTGGTGGTGAAGACTGGTAAGGGACTTAATGCACTAAGGGTGATGGCAGCAACTGAGGTAGAGCAGAGGATGTTTTACAGGCTCTTTAAGCAGTTAATACTTTCTGTCATTGAGTATGGTTTGAGGCTGCTGACAGTATCAAAGAGCCAGCTTGAAGGATTGGAACGCAAACAGAATGCGGCCATGCGGGTGATCCTGGGGTGCACAAAGGACACCAATTATATGCATGCGGCATAATCTGGTGCTACCAACTATGGTGGATAGGCATAGGGTCCTTCAGGCCAAATGGTACCTGAGAGTTGCTGCAGATAGGACCCCCTGTATGAAGCCATGGATATGGTCAAGAGTCATAGACTAAGATGAGGTAGGTCCTGGATGGCACAGGCAAAAATATCTTTACGTCAGGTGTGTGATCTAGAGACCATCAATCGTGAGAGAGAGTGGGTTGAAGTTCCAGAAGACATGACGGATTGGCACAATGTAATAATAACACTAGGTCGTGAGTGCAGAGAATGGGTAGCGGGCTGCACTGAGTTTGAAGTGGAACAGCTGATCCAGAGCAACACACATCAAAGTGACATAGTCAAGTAACTGACTTTGTATCGTTTTTCTGGTGCAATGAGCAGCCTTTGCCCATGTGAAGGCTGATCCTGAGATCTCCTACCCATCTGTAATTCGCCAAAAAAGATGTCCTTTGGTATTCTACCATCATCCATCCTCCTAACATGTCCTATCCATCTAAGTCTACGAAGACTGAGCATGGAACACACCATCACACAACCTGATCTTTCCAATACTTCAGTATTTGTGATTTTGTCTTGCCACTTACAGATTAATTCTAACCCTAGTTGTTCACTGTGTGCAACAACCATATCTACTAACTGTTGCAGATACTACTCATTGTCTGCAATCAATACTGTAACATCTGCATATCTAATGTTATTGATGTTTCGTCCTCCGATGATGATCTCATTTATATCTTCTACATTTCTGAAAATATTTTCACTGCATAGGGAAAAAAGATCTGGAGACATTACACATCCCTGTCTCACACCTCTCTTAGTGGTAGGCCTCTTTCAGTCCAGAAGGACTATAGAGTTGTGCCGCTGGGGTGGTACCTGACAGCACCGCTGGTGACTGTATAGTCCGATGCAAGAGTGACAATCTCTGTCACAGTTTCCGCATCTGTAAGACGAGGCAGGTCCCGCAGTAAGTGACTGTGTTTTGAGCCTATGCCACTTATCCTCAGTTTGTTGGATCAGATTGCACTCAAAGAGCACCAGTCAATTTCTTACATCTCTTCTCCAGGAACATCTGTCTGTTGCAACTTTTTCCCACGTGTCTGAATCTATGCCTAGGGTTTTCATATCTTACACACATCCCTATATCACAATTGGGGTCTTCCGGTTGGCCTCTTTCTTGTGGCTAGTTCTCCATATAGGAGATCTTTGGGAATACGTTCATCCTCCATTCGAGATACCTGGCCCAGCCACCTGAGGCATCTCTGCTTGAGGAGGGAATGCACTGTGGTAATATCTGCTCTTCCACATTTTTGTTTGTTATGTGGTCTTTCCATGATATGCCCAGGATACGTCTCAGACATCTCATAGGAAGGAATTAAACTTTCTTTCCTGTCTTGAGTACAACACAAGTGTTATATACTTGAAATTTTGTACGCTCTGTTAGTCTATTATTCTCCCAAACTCTTTTAGTTAGCCTGGAAAATGTGGCTGCCTTTCCAATGCGTCTGTCGATTTCTGTCTCTAATGAAAGATTATCTGATATTGTCGACCCCAAATACACAAACTCGTTGACGACCAATTCATAATTATAAATTTTGATTGACGAAGACGCACCAGCATTTTGTTCCATCACCTGTGTTTTATTTAGGCTGATGGTGAGCCCAAAGTCTTTGCAGGCGGCTGCAAAACGATCTATGAGCCGTTGGAGATCTTCTGCTGTATGAGTAGTCAGTGCTGCATCGTCTGCAAAAAGTAATTCTCTTACGCATCTTGATCTTATTTTGGTCTTTGTTTTGAGTCTTGATGGGTTAAAAAGTTTGCCATCAGATCTTGTATAGAGGTATATGCCTTCAGTGGCAGTCCCAAATACCTGCCTTAAGAGAACGGCGAGGAAGATACCAAAAAGTGTAGGAGCAAGCACGCAGCCATGCTTTACTCCACTGCTGATGCTGAATGACTGGGATGTTGAGCCGTCAAATAAAATGGTCCCTTGCATGTTTTCGTGAAATGATTTCATGAGACTAAGAAGAGTGGGTGGACATCCTATCTTTTTAAGGACCTTAAAAAGGCCGTTTCTGCTCACGAGGTCAAATGCCTTTGTGAGGTCGATGAAGGCAATATATAATGGCTTCCTCTGTTCTCTGCACTTCTCTTGGAGCTGCCGGATTGAGAAAATCATGTCGATGGTGGACCTGTTAGGTCTAAATCCGCACTGCAATTCGGGGTAGATTCTTTCAGCAAGAAGGTGCAGCCTTTTAAGAATTGCTCGAGCAAAAATCTTGCCTGTAATGTTGAGTAGGGAAATGCCGCAATAGTTGTTGCAGTTGCTTCTGTCACCTTTGTTTTTATAAAGGGTAACGATGTTTGCGTCTTTCATATCTTGTGGTACCGATTTTTCTTTCCAGCAGAGCTGAAATATTGCATACAGATCTGGGATGATTGCTTCTTTGCTACATTTTAAAATTTCAGGTGGAATACTATCTTTTCCTGATGCCTTGCCGGATTTGAGAATGTCTAGTGCTTCGCTGATTTCTGTGAGGCATGGTTCGTTATCCAGGGCGTGCATGGTGGACTGTTGATCGATGGCTTCCAGAGCTTCTCCGACAGTGTTCTCCACCGAGTATAGCTCTGAGTAGTGTTCTACCCAGTGATCCATTTGTTTCGCTCGATCTTTTATGATTACCCCCTGTGTTGATCGCAAAGGGGCCATCTTATTTTTTGATGGACCGACAGCTTGCTTGATGCCCTCGTACATTCCTCTTATATTTCCAGTGTCTGCACAAGTTTGAATTTGAGCAGAGAGCTGTAGCCAGAACCAGTTCACACATTTTCTTGCCATCTGTTGTAATCTATTTCTGGCCCTCTTATATTTCCATTGTCTGCACAAGTTTGAATTTGAGCAGAGAGCTGTAGCCAGAACCAGTTCACACATTTTCTTGCCATCTGTTGTACTCTATTTCTGGCCGTTCACAATGCCTGCAATGTTGTCTCTGAAGGTGATGTTTTATACACTGAGAATACATGTCTCTTTATCTCCAGGACTGGGAGCATCCCTTCAGAGTGTGCTTCAAACCAGTCAGTTTACTTAGTTTGCTTCTTACCAAATGTTGATAGAGCTTTATTGCAGATGGTGTCACGAAGCTGACTCCATCTCTCGGTGGCAGTTCCATCTGTGGGGCCAGGCAGAGTCTCCGCTAGAGCCTGGGTGAATTTGGTGACCTTCTCTTTATTTTGGGTGCCGCTGGTGTCAATGCGTGGTCTTCCTTCTGTTCTGCTTCTGTAGATTCTCTTGGGCTTTATCTTCACCTTGCTGGAGACGAGTGAATGGTCGGTGTCGCAGTCAGCACTATGATAGCTGCGAGTCAGCCGTACATTGCGGAGATTGCTGCATTTAGTGAGCACAAGGTCGAGTTGGTGCCAGTTCTTTGATCTGGGGTGCCTCCATGACACCTTGTGTTGAGGTTTCGTGTCAAAGAAGGTGTTGGTCATGCACAGATTGTGGTGGCTGCAGAATTCCAAGAGACGTTGTCCATTGTCATTGATCTTCCCAACGCCAAACTGTCCTAGACATGAAGGCCAAGATTTGTGGTCGGAGCCAACCCTGGCATTGAAATCCCCCAGGATAAAAAGATGTTGTTTCTCTGGTGTTTCACTGACTTCTTTGCTAAGGTAGCCATAAAACTTGTCTTTAGATTCTGATGCTGCAGTTAGTGTTGGGACGTAAATGCTTATAATACAAACTGGGCCTGCCTCTGTCTGGAGTTGGAGCTTCAGTATTTCAGTGCCATCACTTGGTGGTGTGATGGAATTAAGCAGTTTGTTTCTGATAGCGAAGCCAACTCCATGCTCCCTGGTCTCACCGCATGGCTTGCCCTGCCAGTAGAAAGTGAAGTCCCTCTCCTTGATGTTTCCAGATTCTTGGAGTCTGGTCTTTTGCAGGGCAACAATGTCTATCCCCAGTCTGAGTAGTTTGTTGCTTGTCACTGAATTTTGCGGGTATCCACAATCTCGTTTAGATCGTCTGAGATGCCAGGGGTCATGGTTCTTATGTTCCATGTTCCCAGCCTTAGAGCTGGTTGTTTTTTTTTTCTTTTCTTGTTGCTAGGTGTATAGATTGCGGTCCATGTGTCAGGATTTTTCTCCTAAGCTCCACACACCCTCATGAGCAGATGAACCGTGGCGAGACAACACCTTATTGGCTGGGGGGCCGCGCAGCTTAGGCGAGCAGTAGTTGTCTAGTGAGATACGATGATCTCTCCCACCGTCGGAAGCAACCCCTAGCATCTTGCTCTACACCAATAGAGCATTAAGACTTATAACCGGTAAATGCTGCTTCCCGTGTTGTGTCACCGCTTTACGCGGTGCTGAAGTGACCTCTTCAGGACATAAGCCTGGGCAATGGAAATTGGAGCACCAGCTGTTGCCAAGTAGCAATTTCCCTCCCTCTCCGCGTCGCCGATATTGACCAAGGGAAAGGCAGTACCAATGCAACTTGGCATCGATGCCGTCGCAGGAGTTGCCATAACTATATTGTTTACAACATTAAGTTGTTTAGTTGTTCACTGTGTGCAACAACCGCATCTACTAAATTTTGCAGGTCCTGTTCATTGTCTGCGATCAAGACTGTATCATCTGCATATCTAATGTTATTGATGTATCGTCCCCCAATGTTGATTCCTTCCATATCTTCTATGTTTCTGAAAATATTTTCACTGTACAGGAAAAAAAGATCTGGAGACATTACACATCCCTGTATCACACCTCTCTTAATAGGCTGATATTGACCTACTTCATTATCAATTCTTATGGTAGCTTGTAGTTTCCAGTATATGTTTTTTACAAGTCTAAGGTCTTTTCCTTCAATTTGTAGATCTTCAAGCATCCTTATCATGTCGACATGTCTCACTTTATCGGTAGTCTTTGTGTTGTCAATAAAGCAGAGGTGTAGATCTTTGTTTACTTCTATAGAACGTTCGATTACTGTTCTCAGTATGTACACAGCATTTACTGTACCCTTTCCTTCTACAAACCCACATTGTTCCTCTCCTATTTCAGGTTGTATTTTCTTCCTAACTCTTTGCATGATAATTCTTAGCAAAATCTTCGTGATGTGATTCATTATACTAATTGTTCGATGTTGATCACATTCCAAGGCTCCTGATTTCTTTGGGATTGCAATAAATACAGAATTACATAATTCATGAGGTATATCTCCAGTATCATATATGGTAAACCAACACAGAACTGGTGCCGTGAGCCGTTACACGCTGTGGGATTTGCTGAGGAGGGGATCCGAGTACTTATGAACTGAATGGTTCGATGTGCAATGAGGATGATCTGTTGACTAACTAACTAATTAACTATCATATATGGTATTCAGGAGTCTGGTAAATTTATCTATTCCATATTCTTCTAAAGCATTAATCATTTCTGTTGTGACGCTGTCTGAACCGGGGGTTGCCAGATTTCATATGGTTATGAGCATTCTGAACCTCCATCTTCAAAATTGATGGTCCTTCATTATTATTTTGAATATCATACTATTCTTCTCTGTTATCATCATAAAGGTATTTCACATAATCTGACCATACATGTAAAATCTGATCTTTTTCTATTATGATTTTTCCATCTTTTGTCTTTAGGCAGCCTGGTGATGTATGTGTTCTTTGATTCTGAAGTTCCTGAATTCTTTTGTGCATTAGTTTGGTATGTTTACTGTTGTGTTGTTTTTCAATTTCTGTGCAATTTTTCTCGAGCCATGCTTCCTTTGCCTCCTTACATAATGTTCTGACTTTTCTGTGAATTTCGTTATATTTGGCAGGATTACTTTTGTTCTGTCTTCTTTTTTCCATTAGCTGTAAAATTTCTTCAGTAATCCATGTCTCATGACCCACTTTCTTTAATTTTGGAATAGTTTTTTCTGCAGCTAAACTGATTGAATTCTTCAACATTTCCCATTGATCATCCACATCTTGAAATAGGATCTCTAGATCTGACAAAATATCCAGTTTGTTCTTTACTTCTATGTTAAAATTATCTTGTATTTCTTTATTTTTTCAATTTGGACAAATCATATTTAGTGTTTCCGGTTGTATACTTGGCTTTCGTTAACTTTACCCTCAATGATCCTGTAATTAATCTGTGAGCACTATAACAGATTGGGACCACTGTTTTTACTACTGTTAGTACATTCTGAAACCTTCTGCTAATCAGGATGTAATCTATCTGGTTTTTAATCCTGCTGTCTGGACTTCTCCATGTACATAATCTTCTAGGATGTTGTTTAAACCAGGTGTTTCCTACAACTGTTTCTTATTCTTTTGCCCATTCTACAAGTCTGTATCTTTTTTTCGTTTTGCTCTCCCAAACCATGGTTGCCTACACTTTATCTATCGCCTCAATTTCCCACTTTTGCGTTGAAATCACCCGTTATAATATTTATTTCTGTTTTTTTTTTTTTTTTTAACATTTCTTCAAAGCACGCTCCATGTCATTATAAAATTCATCTATACTTTCTTCACTGCATTCACTCGTTGGAGCATATATTTGAATGACATTTATTTTAAAAGGTCTTCCATTTAATTTTATTAATAGAACTCTGTCTGACACAGCCCAATAACCTTTAATATAATTTTATGTTTGCTGATTCAATTCATAATGGCTACACCTCTTTGCCATTCTTCTCCAGAATAAATGATCTTACATTCCTCTCCTGTATTGATCCCTCCTCCTCTCCATCTGGTTTCACACATTCCTAATATATTACTATTCTCTCTTTCCATTTCTTGTTTGATGTCATCCAATCTTCCATCTGCATTCATTGTTCTGACAGTCCAGGTTCCTACCTTTAATGATAATAATCTTTTGCACCTAGTAGCCTGCTGACGGTCTGGAGTCACCTGGTGCACATGACTATCCCTACCAGGCGAGGCTGCTCCTATGGAGCACCCATTTACGCCGTTTCTCTGAATGTCGATGATATTGCAAAACATAATGTTCTTGGCATCTGTAAAGAAGGTAGTTTTCCATTGCTTTCCTTCTTAGCAGTGACCATACTGGTTAATGACCGTAGCCATTGTCTCCTCAAAAAAGAGATCTTCTGCCTACCGTCGTGAAGCTGGAGACCATAACCCACAACTATCTGTCAGCTGCTCTTCAACCTCATCCACCACCTGCACCCATGGCTTCACGTAACCCTGATTGGGAGGCTAAACGGGCACTCCACCTTGCCAAGGAAAAAGCAGAGGCTGCAGCAGGATATAACAATATGAATTGCAAACAATTAAGTATATTTAGCTCCTGCGAAAAGAAAAGACATACTAAACACATTGTGTCTGTGTTTGGTATGTCTTTTCCTTTCGCAGGAGCTAAATATACTTAATTGTTTGCAATTCACCTTGCCAAGGTGTGCCGTAGGCTAGCAGAGGGAAGGAAGCACCTGACTTCTCCTTTGATAGGGGATACTTATCAATAACCGGTGCATAACTGTAGTGTGGCGTATGCTACTAGGGTAGAGAATATACCAAAGTAGATACAAATAATTGACTTCATAAGAACAGAAAGACTACTCACTGACAAAGAAGAGACCAAATCAAATTGCTCGTAATTCTAGACTGATTCAATAGGTCGCAGAATTGATCTAATCTTCTGACAGTGTCAGGCGGGAAAGGAATGGCGAACAACTATACTTAGACAAAGACAGTAGACCAAGGTCTTCCTGCTACTCTGCCTGAATAATAATTGATCCCCCAAATCCAATCCACTCTCACAAACAAGGAGATAGACAGATTAATATATAAAGTCACAATCTTTCGTATAGTCATACAATCTGATTATACTAATATTATTTACTATGATAACGAACTAAGTGGTTGAAATTTAAAACTCATAACAACTAGTTTATTGGTTAAAACATGACGGTTGATCTACAGAATACAGCCCCTGACAAAAATAGGGTTTAACACTTCCGCTTTTATTCTCAATGTTTGATATTGATATTTATAGTTCTTGTCCTGCTATTCTCTAGTTTCCAGCTAGTATAAATGCTAATCATCAACACTAGTATTTAGGCCTGAATTGGTTTAGAATATTGGTTGAATGTCTATAGTGTTGGCCAAAAGGTATCGGGGCCACTTATCTGCTGGGTCTTGTCATCCTGCCTTGCAAGTGGGTACTTCAAATCTCTCCTCTGGTGAAGATGACGTACGGTACACAAATCTCTGAGTTAGGTGACCGACTTCAGTTTTTTCAGTATTAAATTCATTGCTCTTCCTTTGGTTCTAACTTTGTTGACAAAATGTTCAAAATTGTTTTTATATAAATAGTTTTGGCAAGGCAGTTAACCTAATTGTTCTCTTGATAGACTGATGGTAAATAAACCACAAAATCATAGTTTGTAGTTTGGTAAAGGCTGATTTTAGTCAAGTCAAGGTTCTTGACTATTTCATTATTGATGCTGGTGGTGTAGAAATCATTCAACCTTTCATGACCAAGCACCTGTCCATCGGAGAGAGTTGCCACTGGGTATCACTATATCCTTTTTTTTTTTTTTAAATATAAGACTTAACAAGAGCCACATGAATTTTGTTCTATAAACGTGTACTTCTCGCCCAGTTGACTCTGTACCTTTTTCCAACATTGGGTTTGATGAAATGACAGAATTCAAGCTTTTTCGCCGGGACCAGAAGTGATCCGTCCGAGTTTCTGTGTTGCCACTTTTCTCAGATCAATCTGAGAAAATTCTCAGCCTAATCTGCAGGTTTGGCGGGGTACACTAACTTGTACGTTACATTCCTACAATTACCCTATTTTAACATATATATATATATACATACAAAATTAGGAATATCAAATAGGAGTACCTTATACTACAGACATTATAAATTTATATATATATATATATATATATATATATATATATATATATATATATATATATATATATATATATATATATATATATGAGGAGCAGCTGGTCAAGTAGCTAGAATGCCGGACTCTCCTTCGGGAGACCCAGGTTCGATCCCTCGGTAAGGTGTGGGATTTTTTTCTGTCGGGGGCAAAAAGAAAATCCTAACCTGCACAGTTCGCAGCGACTGCACTAGCCAGGCGGCCTTAATTCCTCAGGCTCAAAGACCCCTCTGCCATACACCGTAAGGTACTATATTGGCAGTAAATGACAGTTATATATATATATATATATATTTAAATATATATATATATATATATATATATATATATATATATATATATATATATATATATATATATACACACACACACACACACACAGGGTGGGGCAAAATGATCTGACACACTTGTAACTTTAATTAAACTAAATTAGAATAAATGAACAAAAAAGTATTTTTATTTATCATATGTACACATGATGCCATTTTGTTTTATGTTGTTTGAAGAATGAAAAAAAAGTATTTTTATTTCCTAAATGTACATATGATATCATTTTATTTCAAAAATTACATCAGTCAAATGTTCGCCGTTATTGTCCACACACTGTTGAAGACGTTCGCGAATGTTGTCCATAACTCGGCGGATCATTTCATGTGAAATAGACTCAATTTCTTGATGAATTGCATCTTTCAATTGTTCAATAGATTGGGGGCAATGAATGAATTTTAGGTATCCCCAGAGAAAAAATTCATACGGGTTCAAGTCAGGTGATCGGGCAGGCCAACCAAGGTCACCTCGAATGAAATTAAATGACCGGGGAACATCTCCCTCAAAATTTCCATTGAACGTCTAGACGTGTGGGCTGTTGCGCCATCTTGTTGGAACCAAACATTATTTCTGACGTCAAGTTCATCCAATTTGGGTCGCAGAAAAGTGTCCAGCAACACGCAATATCGTTCAGAGTTAACAGTCACTATAACATTTCATTGTCTTCTTCAAAAAAGTATGCACCCAATATGCCAAATTCTGCTATCGCACACCATACAGTTACATGAGGACTGTGCAAGGGGCGTTCGTGTAACTCATAAAGATTGTTTTGGGATCAATAGCGGAAATTTTGCTTATTGATGCTTCCACACAAATGAAAATGGACCTCATCACTGAAAATCACAATAGCAGTATGGGGAACCTGTTTTTGAATTTCCCCACACAAATCATTATTCAAACAACATAAAACAAAATGGCATCATGTGTACATTCGATAAATAAAAATAATTTTTTGTTCATTTATTCTAATTTAGTTTTATTAAAGTTACAAATGTGTCAGATCATTTTGCCCCACCCTGTATATGGTTGATTGATTGATTTAGGAACCGACATCACAGCATTCGGGGCATTCCCAGAAGCACTCCGTCCCCATCCTCAGAAGCCAGCGAAGAGTTCCAACCCCAATAGTACCAGTAGCAATCTGATTATATGTGCGTCTCGCCTTTCCTCTAAGCGTCGAGCATCGGCCAGATCCCCTCGTCACTCCACGCTGTCGCATTCTTGCCAGACCATGGTGATCCATTTGCTCCTCCGATATATATATTTGTTTTATATTTGTGTGAAGTAGATCATATAAGAATTGACATTCAGATTTGAAGACATGATTTTGATAGTCATATTTCTCAGACAGATTTATATTTTGCTTACAATCATCAGAACTGAGGTCTTATATTGACTCATGCATTCACCTGGTGGTCTTGGGTTCAGATCCTCCAGAGTGACATTATTTGGGGACCGCATGGCTCAGGGGTCAGACCAGGTTTTAAATGCACCATGATATATTTGGTGGGCATTAATGCTTGGTCAATATTGTCTGAACCAAGTGGTGATATGGTTAGCATCACAATGATAAAAGAAATACCAACCATTATTCTGGTGCCAATTTTATGACAGTAACACCTATAATTCTTTACTTGAGATGATAAAATTTTTAGAAGACTATTCATATGAGGAATAAATGTGATATTTTAAATATTTTTTTTAATTGACAGAACACAAGTATTAACAGCCTGACAGAAAAGGAAATAGACATGTTGTTGGAAGAGCTGAATGGCAGAAATAGTGAGGAAATTAAGTACCGGTAAGTATATCTGACACAGCAAAAAACAGTAAAGATAGCAGAGAGGAATTTTGGTGACCTGGATAATACCTTGAAGAAATGCAAGAAATTATAAATAAATATGTTAAGGGACTTCAATGCCTAAAGTGGGAAAGCAAGTAAATGTTTGCATGGTAGGTAATTATGGACTCAGAGAGTGCAATGAAAGATGAGGGTGGAGCATGTATGGGAATGTCACGCGTGCTGTGATGTCAGTTCTTAACAAAACTCAACTCAACTCGGAGCATAATAAAAGAGTATGGTGGGTAAAAGAGCAGGTTATGATTATTGGAAACAGTTTGTATCCACAATATCCAAGGAGATTATGATGTAATGGAAGAGTCCTGATAATAAGATTTACTTTAAAAGTGGCAAAATCTGTACCAAATTCAGACTGCTACAATGATTTGATTAGTATTAGACAACAATTATTTAAATTTCAAGATCAAGTATAAGCCAAGAAACATGACATTTGATCTTTGTGCATCCTGAAGAATGAGAATAAGATAAAAGAATAATTTACCATAGAAATAAAGAACAGATTTGACTTGTCTGATCTGGAAATTCTATTTTAAGATGCTAATGATCAATAGAAAATATTGAAAAACACAATCAGATAGGCTTCAAAAACACCTACAGGGGGCGTCAAATTAAAATCTTAAAAGTGTTATAGAAATTACAATAACCATGTCATTGTTTAGTCGTTGGATCAACATCACGGCACACGATTTAACCCATAAGTGCTCCGTTTTCCTCCTAACTCAAACCTGAGTCTGGAGAAACTCAGCTCAATGCACGAACTCCGTTGCATCGGTGAGGATCCTGAAATACTTTGGGTAGATTTTTAACTCGAAATAACCATGTCATTGTCTTGTAACCTGACAGTATTGTTGTTAAGGATGTCAAGAGGTTTAAGCACATGGCATCACAGTGCAGACGAACACAGTGATGTCATAAGGACAGTTTAAAGATGGCCGCCCCACTTTTGACATGCACCAAAGAGGAGCAGCGTGCTATTATCCGCTTTTTGATCAGTGAAGGGGTTAAACATATAGAAAATATATAAATTCATTGAGAATGAAGGTCCAGTATGGCGATTCATGCTTGTCAGTCCAGCAAGTGTATTAGTGGAGTTGAAAGTTTCAAAATGTGTGACTTTTGTAACAGACTGTTCACGACTGGGTCAGGAACACCGAGTAGTGATCCCAGATTGGTTACACACACTACCAGAATTTTATTCTACAGGAATCCAAGCACTTTATCGGCACTGGAGGACTTGCATTGAACGCAGTGGTGGCTACATCGAAAAATGATACATTTGTTTTTACTTTTTCAGAATATATTCACCCCACAACAACAACAAAACATTTATGGTTTTCATTTGAAACCTCATGTACTTCTAAACTAAATTTTGTAGAAAATGGAAAACTTAAGGTATTTTGAAACCAATGAGAAAAAAGAAGCAACTAATATAAATATAAAACACACTAAGATAACAGAGAGATAGAGAATTATGAACAGAATCAATAGAAGCATGGCTTGAGAATAACTCAGGATATTGAAAAACAGCACAATTCTCAAAATGCTTAGCTAATGCACAGAAGAATTAATGATAGTACAAACAGAATAATGCATACATCAGTGGGATTTCTGAAAATCAAAGAAGCCATGGATAGGATTTTAGACACATGGTCATTGTCAGAAGTGGGGGGGGGGGGGGGGGGGGGGGGGATGCTGCCACCAAGTTATGTACTATCTCTGGCGAGCAACCTCAATTTGTCAGAATTCCGGACTGAGACCACAATTAGTCAGAAATTGACTTGGGACAAAATCTATATGGCTGAAATAAAGATTAAGCCCCTGGATACTCAAGAGTGCAGCTGTGAATGGCTCGTTAATATTTATAATTAGCTGGTCTTGACATCCCCAAGGAGTGAGAAAGGGAAGGTTAGATGTCTAGGTTTAAGTCTATCAGTGGACTACTAGGCAGTGTAGGTTTATCCCCCTGACATAACTCCCCTCCCTGGTATGTAATTAAGCCCCAGCCAAGGTAAGCAAGACAGTTGCTTCCCTTGGGAAAAAAGTATAATGATTGAACTATGAGTTAAAACAAACTATCAGCTTTTATTGTCTATCATTAATCATTCAAAATATGATGGTTATCAGGATGATGATAGTGAAACTGCAGAGGTTTATGCAGTATAACAGGCACATATATGTAGTGATGAAAAGCATGTACACAACTCTAAGTTACTTGTATCCTGTCTGGATCTGTGGCCGTTTTACATGTGAGATTTGCCTCGATTCCAATAGGATTTACCTAGGCTCTTGTAGGATTAGCCAGGGTCCGCTATGTTTAGCTAACGACCCCTATGGTCCACTACAGTCGTGGTCAGCTAAAGACAGCCAGGTCGGTATTGAGAACCAGTGTTCCATCCTGACGCCACCTAGTCTTCCCTCATTTTCCGAATCTATAACCTGGCACTCTTGTTGAGAGCTTGGAATAGATATAATAAAACATTTTTATACACTAGTTCTACATCAGTACAATCCTAGGTTATAATACAATCTATCACCTCCATACACACACACATTGACTTGTCTGGCTGTGTCTCTTTCCTGCCTTACTGCGTTCACTCTCCTTTTTCTATCTCTCTCCACACACGCACACGCACGCACACCCGCACATACACACCATGCACACGCACCACGCATACACACCACGCACACACGCCACACACACACACACACATACACACATACACCACACACACACCACACCACAGACACACACCACACACACATACCCCACCCCACACACAAACCCCACACACACACCTACACACACACCACAAAACACACGTGTGTGTGTATATATATATATATGTGTGTATGTATATATATGAACAAAAGACATTAGAACTATTGACTCACTTAAAGGAAAAAGCCCAACAGATGGGGCTGGTTATCAACCAATATAAGACAGAATATATGGTAATTTCAAGAGAAGGAATGGCTAAAATCTCTGGCCACATACAAATAGATAATATGACCATTAAAATAACGGAAACATACAAATACCTGGGTACAATCTTCAACTGCTCCAACATCATAAGGGAAGAAATACAATCTAGAATCAATTCTGGAAATAAGATATACTATGCACTACAACATCTACTAAAATCAAATGTGCTATCTGATCAGACCAGTTGTGCTGTATGGATCTGAAACCTGGAGTACAATGAAAGGAGATGAAGCCTTGTTACAAACCTTTGAGAACAGAGTTTTAAGACGCATCTTTGGACCCATTAGGGATACACAAAGTGGAGAGTGAAAAAGAAGAGATAACAAAGCCATTTATGATCTGTTTAAGTCCCTGCTAATCACTGGTATCATGAAGGCTAATAGATTACAATGGCTGGGGCATATAGAAAGAATGGAAGATAATAGGGAAACAAAACTCGCTTACACTCAGGAAATAAATGACCGTAGACCCCGAGGTAGACCAAGAAGATGGTGGAGAGATAATATATATATACAGACCTACAAGCACTTGGAATCAATGACTGGCAAGAGAAGGCCAAACAGAGAGACGAATTGAGACGGATTGTATCTGCAGCAAAGAACCTAAATGGCTTGGAACGCTGAAGAAGAAGAAGAAGAAGAAGAAGAAGAATATATATATATATATATTATATATATATATATATATATATATATATATATATATATATATATATATATATATATATATATATATATATATATATATCTTACTGTCGAGTCGGAGAGGACTTTTTCCGCTGTTGAACACTCCCGTAGTTATTACATCTTATGCCTTCCCTTGTAATGTCCCGTCATGAGGAATGAATTGTTTTAAGTCCATGTCACTAATTCAGACACCCAGTTCTTTGCAGTCGCTCTGTTCAAAAGTTGGTTTTGCAGATCAAAGGGTTAGTAATGTTATTACATGAGTTTGATCCGTGGGCTTAAGTGCTGGTGATCACTCTCTGTGCTAGGCCTCAGTGAGTTACGATGAATGCACATTCACCACGCATAGTAAGGGCCATGCGCACCATATACCCTAACCGATTGTAGGTAATGTCTGCATCACTACACCTCTGCTTCAAACACAATCAATAGACAATATGCCTATGTGCACTGCACATAAGAATAAAATTGCATAAAACCCTATTCATCCTGGTCAGTTACCATCTGACAATTTGCATCTCAAACATCAAATAAACACTATGCATGTCAACATAAAAGTATACATAGTAACAATTCATAATAGGCATATGATGATATTCCTAATAATAGCATAATCAAATGAATTAGTTATACACAGCAAAATGAGACACTAAACAGTCCTCATAAGAGCAACACACTGGACAGCCGACACGAGGGTCGGCCAAAATCTGTCATATACTTAGCCACTGCACTGGTAAGAATTAAAAGACTTATAGTCATTTGACTATATTCTGTTCAACAAAATGCACACAACACAAGGCGACCAGGCAAGTTCTCAAACGAGTGAAAAGCATCTGACAAGGCGAATGAAAGTCAACAGTATATTCAGAACATAGCAACTTAGTTAAAATCTGCCTACCCTAAGGTTCCTACTTATGTAAGCAGAATAACAAATTTATTGCAATATATATATATATATATATATATATATATATATATATATATATATATATATATATATATATATATATATATGAGGAATGCTATTTCTCATGGAAATAACCTACAACCGACCAACAAATGAAGGCCCTGAATTTACAGGCTTTGATAGGGACTAGAAACTACCATTCCTAGACACTCCTATCAGAATAAGAGTCAGACCTATGTATACAGAAAATGTACATTGAGATCGTTCATACCTGATGCTTTTCGAATACACTTGTAATTCGAGCAGTCCCAGTCATGAATACTTATACTCTATTTCTCAAGTACTCTTATCTATTGGGTAACTTTGATTCTTAGATCTAGAGTTTATTTCCTTGCATCACACATCGTGTCACTTCCTACCTTTGCGTGGTTGTATTTTTCCTTGGGCCATGAGTACCTTCGTTCACACCTTCTCGGGTGAATGACTCCATTCACGCTAGTCCGTTTCACACTCCATTCAGTTTGCACGGTTGTCCGTAAGTATGATCCTGACACTTCGCAGTATTTTTACACCAAGCATCTCGATTCATTCCAACCTTCGGCTTCAAATGTTGCTGTATGTAGCCGGGGACGGGGTTGAGGTGAGCGACCAACCTTGCATAAATACTCCAGTGGCTCATGCATTCATCATCACCTATGCAGCTACAGTCCAACTCCTGGCCTTCTCGTGGCGGAGCTGTCTTAACTAACAGGAAAAGGGGCGGCGGTGAGTCACTGGCGCTGAGAAATAACCAGAATGCTCTAGGTGTGTATGCACATACATGCATGTGCAGACACGTGTGTGCGTGCCTACACACCTAAATTCGAGTAAGACCACAGTCTGCTCTAGCAAAGGAAAGGTGCTAAAGACGGAGGCAACCAGCCAGGAGGCGCACCACAGAAATCAGGATGCCACGCAATCACGCGTAATGAAATATGTCGACTACTGCTAAATGTTATGGTGCTTGTCCTGCTTTGGACCCCCAGGAAGGTGCAGTACCGGGCTCTATGCCCAAAAGGGTCCAACTACAGCTACTGGAGGTCCTCAGATGTCATGTGGAGCCAAGGGACCTGGCCATACCAAACAAAGACTAAAAATAATGCACTGGATGTGGAGGGAGTCAGCAACAACAAAAAATAGAACTAGAAAAACATCTTAGACCAAGAAAAAGTAAGCGTATGTTGCTTGCAAGAAACTCACCTCAACCAAAATATAGCCTTCAAAATCAGAGGCTACCAGTGTTACTGATCTGACTAAAAGGACAGGCGAAATGATGGAATACTGACCCTTGTAAAAAAATAACATCACTGCTTCTCAAATTGAAGTTTACATGGAAGGGGCTGAGTATCAGACACTTAAATTTAAGACAGGCAATACAGACCTTAATCTGATCAATTACTACTGTCCTAGTGATTGCCCACAGGCACTGGACACACTACCATTAAAAGACAAAATGATTGTGTGTGGCGACTTCAACAGCCACTCGCAGAGCTGGCGCTATGATCACATGGACCAGAGAGGAGAGAGACTGGAAGACTGGCAGAATGAGAATAGATTAATCTCGATTAACAAGCCGTCCGACCCACATTCTTTCTACTCGAGATCATGGCACACTACAACTACACCTGACCTGGCTTTTCATTCACCAGACCTGGAGTGGAACATTACACGAATTGTTGGGAAACAACATGGTGGCAGTGACCATCGGCCAGTCTTTCTAACTGTAGAAAATGAGGTTTTAAGTGAAAGCAGCACCCTCTCGAGGTGGAACTACAAGAAAGCAGACTAGACAATGTACAAGCATCACACCAGCATACTGGTTAGAAACCTGAACACTGAGAAAGACATAAATAAAGTAGTTGAAGAGTTTGGAAATGCATACTACAGGCAGCACGAGAAACAATACCAAGAGGAGCCCGTAAACGTTATAAACCCTACTGGAGTAGTGAACTGGAATGGTTGCATAATGATGTGGAAGTGTGTAGAAAGCAAGCAGAGAACAAACCCAGCCAAGTGCACCACAATACATACCAGCACGCAAAAGCCAGAAAAGCTGGCAGGAGAAAACAGAGTCTCTGAACTTCGAAAGAGACACAAGGAAATTGTGGAAGCTAATAAAACTACTTAACGATGAGGGCACATCTCATCGAAAACATCTTAACAGGAAAGCAGGCAGCTGACGATTTTGCGGACTCATTCGCACAAGATAACAATATCGACATTAGTCCAGAGAAATAACAAGAGATTCGAGAGAAATGGCAACATACAGGACAGAATAATACAGTACATGAGGTTTTGGAAGCACCTATCACAATCAGTTAACTGGAGCTAGCCATATCAAAACTGAAAATGAGAAAGTCACCAGAGGCTGATGGTATCTCCAATGAAATGATCAGGAACCTAGGAACAGAGGACAAAGCAAAGATGTTGCAGATCTTCAATAACAGCTGGATCTTAGGCAGTGTTCCACAAGCCTGGAGAGAAGCAATCATGATACCCCTCTTAAAATCAGGGAATGATAGTTCAATTGCCTCCAGCTACAGACCAATTAGCCTCATCAGCTGTCTCTGCAAAACAATGGAGGGCATCATCAATCGCAGACTGCAATGCTACATTGAAAGTGAAAACATCCTTGTGCCACAGCAGGCTGGCTTAGGCAGTGCTATTCTACTGAAGATCAGACAACCTACCTCTCTCAAGAAATTGAGAATGCATTCCAATAGAAGAAGCTGGTGCTTGCTGCATGGATAGATCTGAAGAAAGCCTTTGACAAAGTCAAAGAAGAAACTTAGTAACTATAAAGTGAATAGAAGAATGTACAAATGGGTGAAAGCATACTTGCACAAAACAAGAGCCCGAGTACAGATAGACGGACTCAAGAGCAAGAAATTACTACTGCGTCACTGTGTTCCCCAGGACGGAGTCTTGTCCATCCACACTTTTTCTAATCTTCATCAATGATCTTGTTGCTCATCTACCGCGTGGAATTAAAGCGGCAATATACGCTGATGACCTGGTTCTATGGCCACCTGATCGCTAAAAGAGCTGTAGATGCATTTATTGCATGGGCAAATAGATGATGTGTCAGCAGAAACACAGACTAGAGCAGCACCACTCTATTTACCCTCTCTCCAAAACAAAAGGCAGGGATCATCCAGATAAATGGAATACCCCTTAGAGAAGATAAAGAACCAACATACCTTGGAGTAACATTTGATAGCAGGCTCACATGGAGAAAGCACATCAACAAAGCAGTAGCAAAAGCAAGAAGGAAAATAGCCATCCTGAGAAAACTAAGTGGAACCACATGGGGAGCCAGTGGGAAAATACTTAGCAAAGTTTATCAACAGAGCATATGACCACACCTGGAATACGGGTCAACTGCGTGGTGTTCGGCATCAAAAACCACACTACAAGAGCTGGACAAGGTGCAAAATCAAGCACTTAAAGTCACCACAGGAGGGATTAGATCAACCCCTTGTGACAAATTTGATAGTTGACAGAGGACCTAGTTAGTAGTGTTCTCTGGAAATATATCTTGAATAATAAATATACAAGATAAAGGAAATGATTTTGCACGTTTATGTCTAGAGGTCTCTTAAATGAGTTAATCATTCCCGCAATAGCCTTTTTGGAGAACCATTTTTCTTTGGCTCAACCCCCACTGTGAGACTACTATGTATCTACACAGAAATTTATATAAGAAGAAAAACGTTCCCTCAAGACCAAAAGGAGATCTGGACTCTTCGCCCCTGTACAACTGAGGATCCATCTCACTCATTATAGTGTTGTCAGTGTGCTATTCGTCCGTCACATTAGATCTTCCTTTATTTAATTTTGTCAGTGTGACCTATATCAGTTTGTCCAATTTTTCTAGGACTGTAGGATTCAATTCTTGTAGACAACTCAACAATAACTGTACATAACATCTGTTGAACAAGACATCTACATGACAGGTTCTTGACAAGAGTGGGACATACATTTACATAGAATTGTTTACACCACAATTGTACAAGACATACATCATGAGATACTTGACAACATCTATACAGGACTTTTCACAATATGTATAACCAACCACAGTAACTTAAGACAGTCACCAGAGACAATACTTGACAGCAACTGTACAAGACATTCTCTTGAGACATGTACTTAAAACACTGATTCATTAAATACACTTTATTGAGCTGATGGTGAGTCGAGTGATGACCATTGTTTCATCTCCTGGCATGTCAACACTTCAATAATTACATTGAAAATGTATAAAATATGCCACACATGCATGTAGATAAACATGATACACCACCTCCCCATTACTCCACCACCCAATAATAAACTCTCCTCTTCCTCCTCTCCAACTACAACACTCATTCATGTATCTATCATCATGCTCTGTCTCTGGGAAGTTTCATGAAAATCCTACTTATGGGAAACTTAAGGAAGGAAACACTGTTCTGGATCAGTTTGTACCCTGTTATCCTCAGCAATTGAGGTTGGAAAAGGTCCAGGTAGCAGATTTCCTGTAATAAGTCCCATGGCAGATCATTTCCTCTTGAGAACAGAATTGGTGGTGATGAAAAGGTACTGAATCTCCCTGTTGACCAGACTGTCTGTGAAAACTGTCACTGGGGACTTCACATATCTAGTCCACCTCACTTACTCTTCAAGTCTTCATTCTTAAACACTGTGTGAGCACCAGGCTGGAGATTAACCAAGACAAGTCCTAGCCAAACAATCCACTTGCACCAGTCATTTCACCAGTCTTCTTGAATGGGGTTAACAACCAGACTTGTTGTTTTCGTTCTCAGATGATTCTGATAATTATGATCACTGTCAGGATCATTATAAGAGTCACTATACTTCTAATCATTGAAGTCTTCAGAACTATTCCTCTCCCTTTGACATTCAGCGGTTGGAGCTGAGATTAAATCCTCCAAGACATTCCTGTATTTTGGAATTCTAGGAACATGAATAAGTATTCCATTTGGGGCGCAGGTTTAAAGGCTGGCAATTCAGCTGGTGGTCATCTGTGATTTTCCCTAGGGTACTTATAGGGAGTTGGTTCTGGATTTAGGGACTACTGGTTAGTTGTCCCAGATGATATAAAGGCCTCTCCACCATCTTTTTGTTCTCTGTTGATATACAAAATGGCACAACATCTCTTTACATGTGTTAAAAGATAATGTTATCATACATCAACATACACAAATGGAGATGGGGAGGTTAAGGGAGGGTGTTGTACCAAACACACCTCTCCTAGTTGATGATGTAGTGAATTTCACTGTGATGTACTGTGGGTGATATGTTTCATTATTCACCTCTATCTGTGGTAATCACAAGACTATATGCTGAGACAGGGGTAGCCTACACAATTACAAGCATTTATGTGGTCTAAGTTTCACATGTTTAAACCACAGTAGACCTGGGCACAATGAGGAACAGACACAGTACAGCAAGCACTATAAGGCAAGCATCATGAGCAAGCATTGTGACATAGCAACATGAGACAGGCATTGTGAAGGGAAATGGAAAATAGGCATTTACAACTGCAATATGCATTATGTATTAACTAATGGCATTTACCCAATTAGCAGCCCAAACATCACTTCCAGTGGTTGTGATGGTGGTGCATGAATGTCCTATTCCATATACACACCTACAGCAATGCCAGACACCCCTTTCAGACCTGACTTGGCTCACAGGTACATTATCATCATCATGTGCTCTTTCCCCACTGAGTATCTACCACAGTAGGTAACAGAAGCTCAATTGCATAAGCAATTGTTCACATATGCACCAAAGCACATATGGGAAAAACATGTTTAGACCTTGTAAATTTGCATGAGCCATACATTATATTCAGCCGACTAAGACACAGGTTCACACACCTATTGTCCTGTTAGGAACTAGTTTATATGAACCTACCAACAGTAGAGGTACCAGTGTAATACTTCAGAGAGATATTGTATTAATTCTCTTGAGCATATAGCCACCAGGCATCACATGAACTTTGCAATTCTGGCGTGCCACACACATCCCGCTTACATATGGATATTGAAGCATCTTTCCTTCTACTAGTGTGAGAGGCTACTTATCAAATCACCAGCTCACTCCTCCAACATTCTCAGCATTTACAAAGGAACCAGCACATGTTTACATCACGCATTCCAATTCAGACTGTCAATTGTTAACTCACAAGAGCCGTGTACAGTCTGGTTAAGAATGAGTCATCCGAGGCATTAAGAATGCACAAGGGGTTTGCGAATTTGCATTGAGTGGATTATACAATCATCAAGCATACGCAACCAGTCACAACAAGGGAATGATATGCACTTGGAGTATACAGCGTAGAAAGACCTGACAGGTTGAAGAAGCAGTATTCAGAATACTGGCGCACAGAAGTTCTGTTTTCACTTTCACATTTTCTTCATAAAATACTCTTATATTCTTCTCTTTCGTTCACTAGGCATAATCACAACATTAAAGTATGTTTTAATGTGGTACCTGTTATTCCAGAGAACAATATTTTACTGAATCTTTAAGGGCATTTTTGCGTCATCACATCACAAACTAGCGACCTGCTCCTGGTGGAATCCCCGCTCAAACTGCTAGATTTTCAAATGTGGCCCAGTGAATAGCGTGGGCTGTCACGTACTAGCCAATGAAAAGACAAGCGTCTATACCGCTGCCCTCCCCAACTCGTTCTGGAACTTACTATTCCAAGAATAGCTCTTCTATCTGGAAACGCCGCTCAAATCGAAAGTATTTTTATGAATGTGTCGGGCTGGGAATGTGGGGGTTCTGATCCATCATGTCTACATGGCCCCTCTCTTAAATCTTTCATAGGCATGACAGATAATCTCAGAAATCCACAGTTCCCAGATCCCTCAGGTGGTTTTGTCAATTACTCCCTGTCTCCCTTTACCCTACTAGAGTAGTACATTTGGAACTAAGTGATTTTTCCTTTAAAAAAAAATCTGCCCCAACATTGCATCAGTTGATGAATTTGGTGGCAAACGCAAAGACCACGAAGTTAGCCCTGCATTAAGTTCCATTAAGTCACTGGGAGCATCAAGAGTCCTGACTCCACTCATCTGTGAACTGCCCTTCTATTTACCTCCGACAGTGTTCCATCGCCGACATCCTTGCTATATTTCCTGTTTGTGATAAATGATCTCTCTGAATCACACCATTTCGTAATGTATGAATGGTCCATAGAGATTCATTATGTGAAGTAATGGCTTTGCAATTAAGCCAACTTCCAGATGACGTTTAGAGAGAATGGTTGCATTCCATGTATCTCTCAACCTTTTCATCTTCATCAGAACTTCATCCTTCCCTTCGCCATAGGAGAATGATAATCCTGCGAGAGTATATTTAACTGAGCAACTTTCTCCAACAGTAATCTTGGCATTTGGAACTGGGTTAAAATTTTTGGCCAGCACCGGAGCAAAGACAATCACTTCCGGGTGAACTGTATAAGCAGCCACTGCAGAACTTGTTAAGACTAAAATCTACTAGTGCAGATTTGGTTAGCGTTGGACACAGGGTCTACCTTTCCAATAAGCCTCTTGTGTTTGCAGATAGTAGCAATTTCCCATTATATTTCCTTGACTCATTTCTGTAGTCAATACCATAGATTTAGAGGTGCACTTATTGGTTGAGATTCTCTCATTCCGTTATGCCTCTATTCTGTTGTGAGAAGTGACAGCATTTTCTCTCCTTAGTTGCTAATTAAGCTGTTTCTAACGTAGCAACTGAGTTTGTAGATGCAGCCAGACTGTGACATCTACTACTACTAATCTAGAATTCCAGGTGGAATTTCCAACTAGTTGTCTTCAGCCATGCTTTAGCTAAGTGCTTATGAGTGGCTGGAGTATCCGTTCTTTCTCTCCCACATGAGCAAAACGTTTACTATTGGCGAATGAGGCGTTCCCTCTCAGCATTAGAGAAGTTCGTCATTATCACAGCCTTTGAAGGGGTGTGATTATGTGGGTATACTTCTTATATCCCAATATTGACTGGAATTTTGGAAGCAATTTTACTGACTTTGAGGATAGGACTGGCCAGGTCTTGTAAATATACCTCGCATCTCAGTAATAATATAAGATTCCACTGCGTAATGCATGGTTCTTATTATGTAAAGAGTCGACTGCAAGTTGCAGGGATCTTTACCTTGAAAGGAGTCAACTGTTTGAGAACAGTGATCTTTCGTTAGTCCACTCAATCGCAGACATTGTGTATAGAGTTTCAACTGCTGGAGTTGCAGCGATCTCTATCATATAAGAGTTAACTGTTTAAGAACAGTAATCCTTATTACATTCCCACCATTCTTCAGGCAGAAAAGTCTTCCCAATTGAGGATGAAAAAGGGGAATGACATCAGTTGTACTCAACTTTGTCCTCCCTTTAATTCTCCACCATTTTTCAGGCAGAAATGCTTTCTCAACTGAGGATGAATTGACGGCTGACGTCGGAGACGGATCCTGTTTTATCTCTTCATGAAATTTTTCAGGTTGTCCATGATATGCTCCTAGTCGTATGATACGCCAATGACATCAGGTTGGTTCCCATCGTTTCCCAGACACATACTTCTTGTACGCTCTCCACTGCCATATGAATGGCCAGGGGTCCAGTTAATTTGATGGCCTTCCTGGAGATTCAATGAGTTAACTCCTGGTGACGTGGATCCTAGTACACCAGAGAGATTACACCATCGAACAATAGACTAATGTCTTATAGACACCAGACTGTGGTCGGTTTTGTATGACCGCCTATAACATCAGGTAGAATCTTCCTTTCATCTCGTCCATCACGTATCAAGTACGCTTAATAATACCACTACTTCAAGAATGGCAAGTGACTGAGTTCTTAAGAATTTTCTCCTGGAATTTTCAATCTGCTCCCCCTCAGCAATTTGATCAGGATATACTGAGAAGATCACACACTGAAGAATAAATCCAGATGTCGAATCGACACTGGACAATAGCCGGTACGAATACTGACTATAACCGAGAGTGTGTTAACGTGGTGTCTTTATGGGTGCCCTATGAATTTAACCATCAGTGCTCACCAACTTCACCCTCAGTATTGCAAGCATGTTATGGGGAGAAGAGAATATAAGGAGTTATTTTCTTATGTGATGTGGTGACATTAAAAATGTTGTAGTTACAACAATATTCCCCTCTCTCACCCATGCCAGCAATTAATTTTGGAGATGGAGTAGGCCTCATATTCATTTACTTAAGTGTCTTAATTTCAGGGACAAAAATGAATTTTACCCCTGTAATAGCTGTCTCAGTTATATTAAAATAATTTGTGTTCTCTGGTATTTCAGGTACCTTAATTTTTAGATACATATAATGAATAACCAGCATGCACAAAATTATACAACATATTGACAAGCTAATAAATCATTTCATACTGAGAACATAAATATCATGGATACAAGCAATTATGTTGACCCATAAGATATCTATACATCATCTTCAGTCCGCTACATTGAAATCCTATCTGATATATTAAAACAGTGATACATGCAATATTATCACTATTAATGAAATCAAACCTTCTAGAGATTTATTGTGGGTTTACATGTCTGGACAGTTGCCCTCATATAAGAGACAGGGTCCATTAAACAACACCATAAAAACTCCAAGAATTGGGTCTGATTTGCGAGAGGTCACCCCGGATTTTAATACCAACATAGAGATCCCAAAAGTGAGTCTTATGCAGGGTATACCCAAAGTTTGTATCCCGACATCAGGGCAACAGGTATGTGAGCCCCTAGCAGGTTATTACCAGGGTTTAAATCCGAGACGAGTGTTCAGGTTTTCCCAGGGTTTATAGCCCGGAAAGAGCCTACCCAGTTATGTGACAAATTTGATAGTTGACAGAGGACCTAGTTAGTAGTGTTCTCTGGAGATATATCTTGAATAATAAATATACAAGATAAAGGATATGATTTTGCACGTTTATGTCTAGAGGTCTCTTAAATGAGTTAATCATTCCCGCAATAGCCTTTTTGGAGAACCATTTTTCTTTGGCTCAACCCCCACTGTGAGACTACTATGTATCTACACAGAAATTTATATAAGAAGAAAAACGTTCCCTCAAGACCAAAAGGAGATCTG
Source organism: Cepaea nemoralis (assembly GCA_014155875.1). NCBI lineage: Eukaryota > Metazoa > Mollusca > Gastropoda > Stylommatophora > Helicidae > Cepaea > Cepaea nemoralis. Next base: position 318,872 of record JACEFZ010024825.1, read on the forward strand.
GACTCTTCGCCTCTGTACAACTGAGGATCCATCTCACTCATTATAGTGTTATCAGTGTGCTATTCGTCCGTCACATTAGATCTTCCTTTATTTAATTTTGTCAGTGTGACCTATATCAGTTTGTCCAATTTTTCTAGGACTGTAGGATTCAATTCTTGTAGACAACTCAACAATAACTGTACATAACATCTGTTGAACAAGACATCTACATGACAGGTTCTTGACAAGAGTGGGACATACATTTACATAGAATTGTTTACACCACAATTGTACAAGACATACATCATGAGATACTTGACAACATCTATACAGGACTTTTCACAATATGTGTAACCAACCACAGTAACTTAAGACAGTCACCAGAGACAATACTTGACAGCAACTGTACAAGACATTCTCTTGAGACATGTACTTAAAACACACACAGGAAAATTCTGAGGTAGGCGCGTGCCCTGCAAACTTGTATTCTCTCTTCAATGGTTGGAAAATCAAGAAGGTAGCGCATCGCCCTGCATGCTGTATCTCTTGTGGATGTACAAGAGATACAGCATGCAGGGCGATGCGCTACCTTCTTGATTTTCCAACCATTGAAGAGAGAATACAAGTTTGCAGGGCACGCGCCAACCTCAGAATTAACGCAAACACACAACATCCACTGCATAGTGAAATTAGGAAGGTGAAGGGCAGCAGGTTAAAAAGAGGACGGTCGTGGATGGGTCAAGCCGAAGACATTCTTCAACAGGTGTGTTCACTTGAGGACTTAGAACCTGGCGAGGAGTGGGTGCAAGTGCCAACAGACTTCTGCACATCCTTTTCAGTTTGCATCCAACTAGATAGAAAATGCAGACAAGAAAATCCGGCTGCTGTTGAGGCTGAAGTACAAGCGTTGATTTTCGAGAATTCGCTAGACGGTGACGCGGTCATCTACACAGATGGGTCGGTCGTCCGACATGTGAGAAGCTCGTGGGCCTTTACAGCTCGGGCCGGAGGGAGAATTGTGAAGGAGGACTCTGGTGCTTTCACTGAAACCACAAGTAGCCTGACCATGGAAGTCATGGCAGTAAGTAAAGCAATAACATGGCTCGAGACACAGACATTCACTAGGGCTTGTTTCCTTAGCGACTCAATGAACATGATCAAGAGGATAGAGGAGGGGTCGATCCGAAGAGAATGGTTGCTGCCTCTGAAGCGGTCTCGGCTGGCAAAGATTAGTTTCATCTTCGTGCCAAGTCATGCGGGAGTACAAGGAAATGAGCGGGCTGACAAGCTCGCAGGTGAGGCTACTGTGGAGGGCGGACGCGCCATGGACCAGGCTGACATTCTGAATGCTCTACGAGAAGTGAGACTTTTGCGAGAACCAAGTGATGACTGTGAATCTACAACAATGGCCAGACTGCGGGAGCAGCAAATTAAAAGAGGGGTGGCCAAACAAGAACACTACGCAGGAAGCCAAAGAAGATTGATAAACCAACACAGAACTGGCGTCGTTAGCCGCTACACGCTGCGGGATTTGCTGAGGAGGGGATCCGAGCACTTATGGAATGAATGGTTCGATGTGCAACGCGGATGATCTGTCGACTAACTAACTAACTATGTACTTAAAACACTGATTCATTAAATACACTTTATTGAGCTGATGGTGAGTCGAGTGATGACCATTGTTTCATCGCCTGGCATGTCAACACTTCAACAATTACATTGAAAATGTATAAAATATGCCACACATGCATGTAGATAAACATGATACACCACCTCCCCCTTTACTCCACCACCCAATAATAAACTCTCCTCTTCCTCCTCTCCAACTACAACACTCATTCATGTATCTATCATCATGCTCTGTCTCTGATAAGTATTCATGAAAATCCTACTTTAGGGAAACTTAAGGAAGGAACCACTGTTCTGGATCCGTTTGTACCCTGTTATCCTCAGCAATTGAGGTTGGAAAAGGTCCAGGTATCAGATTTCCTGTAATAAGTCCCATGGCAGATCATTTCCTCTTGAGAACAGAATTGGTGGTGATGAAAAGGTACTGAATCTCCCTGTTGACCAGACTGTCTGTGAAAACTGTCACTGGGGACTTCACATATCTAGTCCACCTCACTTACTCTTCCAGTCTTCATTCTTAAACACTGTGTGAGCACCAGGCTGGAGATTAACCAAGACAAGTCCTAGCAAAACAATCCATTGCACTAGTCCTTTCACCAGTCTTCTTGAATGAGGTTAACAACCATAGACTTGTTGTTTTCGTTCTCTGATGATTCTGATAATTATGATCACTGTCAGGATCATTATAAGAGTCACTATACTTCTAATCATTGAAGTCTTCAGAACTATTCCTCTCCCTTTGACATTCCGCGGTTGGAGCTGAGATTAAATCCTCCAAGACATTCCTGTATTTTGGAATTCTAGGAACATGAATAAGTATTCCATTTGGGGCGCAGGTTTAAAGGCTGGCAATTCAGCTGGTGGTCATCTGTGATTTTCCCTAGGGTACTTATAGGGAGTTGGTTCTGGATTTAGGGACTACTGGTTAGTTGTCCCAGATGATATAAAGGCCTCTCCACCATCTTTTTGTTCTCTGTTGATATACAAAATGGCACAACATCTCTTTACATGTGTTAAAAGATAATGTTATCATACATCAACATACACACATTGGAGATGGGGAGGAAAGGGAGGATGTTTGCTCTCCTAGTTGATAATGAAGTGTAGTTCACTTGGATGCACTGTGGGTGATATGTTTTTTTATTCACCTCTATCTGGGGTAATCACAAGCCTATATGTGGAGACAGGGGTAGCTTACACAATTACAAGCATTTTAAAGCAAGCACTATAAGGCAAGCATCATGAGCAAGCATTGTGACATAGCAACATGAGACAGGCATTGTGAATCAGCACATGAATAGGCATGTTGAGGAAAATGGAAAATAGGCATTTACAACTGCAATATGCATTATGTATTAACTAATGGCATTTACCCAATTAGTAGACCAGACATCCATTCCAATGGTTGTGATGGTGGTGCATGAATGTCCTATTCCATATACACACCTACAGCAATGCCAGACACCCCTTTCAGACCTGACTTGGCTCACAGGTACATTATCATCATCATGTGCTCTTTCCCCACTGAGTATCTACCACAGTAGGTAACAGAAGCTCAATTGCATAAGCAATTGTTCACATATGCACCAAAGCACATATGGGAAAAACATGTTTAGTCCTTGCAATTTTGCATGAGCCATACATTATATTCAGCCGACTAAGACACAGGTTCACACACCTATGATTCTCTTAAGAACTAGTGTATATGAACCCCCCAACAGTAGAGGTACCAGTGTAATACTTCAGAGAGATATTGTATTAATTCTCTTGAGCATATAGCCACCAGGCATCACATGAACATTGCAATTCTGGCGTGCCACACACATCCCGCTTACATATGGATATTGAAGCATCTTTCCTTCTACTAGTTTGAGAGGCTACTTATCAAATCACCAGCTCACTCCTCCAACATTCTCAGCATTTACAAAGGAACCAGAACATGTTTACATCACGCAGTCCAATTCAGACTGTCAATTGTTAACTCACAAGAGCCGTGTACAGTCTGGTTAAGAATGAGTCATCCGAGGCATTAAGAATGCACAAGGGGTTTGTGAATTTGCATTGAGTGGATTTTACAATCATCAAGCATACGCAACCAGTCACAACAGAGGAATGATATGCACTTGGAGTATACAGCGTAGAAGACCTGACAGGTTGAAGAAGCAGTATTCAGAATACTGGCGCACAGAAGTTCTGTTTTCACTTTCACATTTTATTCATAAAATACTCTTATATTCTTCTCTTTCGTTCACTAGGCATAAATACAACATTAAAGTATGTTTTAATGTGGTACCTGTTATTCCAGAGAACAATATTTTACTGAATCTTTAAGGGCATTTTTGCGTCATCACATCACAAACTAGTGACTGCTCCTGGTGGAATCCCCGCTCAAACTGCTAGATTTTCAAATGTGGCCCAGTGAATAGCGTGGGCTGTCACAATTAGCCAATGAAAAGACAAGCGTCTATACCGCTGCCCTCCCCCAACTCGTTCTGGAACTTACTATTCCAAGAATAGCTCTTCTATCTGGAAACGTCGCTCAAATCGAAAGTATTTTTTATGAATGTGTCGGGCTGGGAATGGGGGGGGGGGGGGGGGGGGGTTCTGATCCATCATGTTACACCCCTATAGTGGAGATGGAGAAGATGGGGAGGACACAAGCGCTGAGAGAGCGCAGAGATAAGAAAACGCTAATACAAGCAGAAAAGTTTCTAAGCTTGCCAAGCCACCTTATGAAGGACAGATTTGAAAACTTAGCTATGGGGCGGTTGAAAAGAAGCAGTTTTATCCACAAGGCCAAACGACTCTGCAAATAAACCATCGATTTGCCTACAGTTGGTATCCCCCTGAAAACTATTACAGAGTGAACTCCATGGAAAGATTAACATAGACTATAATTACAAATCCAGACAAAGGTGAGAGGAATATTTGACAAGGAAGAACAGAACAGTGTACCACGCAGAACAGCCACTCTCAGCTTCCTTGATGAAGAACACCCACAGGACCTCTGGATCCAAGTCTACACAGATGGGTCAGCACGAAATGCTGTTCAAAATGGTGGAGCGGGAGTGTACATAGAATACCCAAATAACACTAGGGACATGGCCACAGTACAAACAGGAAAGTACTGCCATAACTATGGTGCTGAAATTGAGGCAGTCAAGATAGCAACAGAGAAATTACTAAATACCAGCCTTGGTACACAACCTGTGGTGTTATTGACAGATGCAAAATCAGTACTCGAGGCGCTCCTGTCTGGGAAATTGCCAGTACTAAGGACACTACTTTCTAAAATTAGTAGTCAGCATAAGGTCACCATACAGTGGAATACCTGGAAACGACAGAACTGATCAATTGGCTAAGGACGGAGCAAACGAAGAACAGCCTGATGTGCCCGTTACATATCACCAAAAGAAAAGAATTATCAGATCAGTTAGAAAGCCACCAAAACCTGCTCAAGATGACTACCACATTATGGACAGACCAGAACAAGTCATTATTCTTCACCTCAGAACAGGACACAACAGATTGCGCAACCACATGTATACACAATTCAAGATTGGTGAATCATCCATGTGCACATGTGGATTGGTGTCGCAGACAGCAGAGCACATACTAAAAGACTGCCCAAATTACAACATGTCTAGGCAAACCTTCTGGCCTAGAGAGACGACAGTGGAAGATAAACTCCATGGACCGCTTAGTGAACTAAAAAAGACAGTTAAATTCATACAAGAGACGACATTGCAGTTATAGACATATTTCAAGCGAATGAAAGAAGAAGGGGAAGAAGAAGTCCAACCTTCACACATTTGATCGCTGGACAGGCCCCAGGCAATCCGTGGTTTCCTAGCAATGTGTTGACCCGGGAGTCTTATCAAGCACGGATTTCCAATTGCGTCATTCACCTTGGGTGAGGAACGTCAAACGTGTTAAATTTGCGATTGTAAAATTCTAGCCTGTGATTGCTGGTAGCCAGCCCAGCGTCAAATTGATCTTTTTCCCATGTAGAAACCAGACTGCGCTCACTTGTGTGTCGACAGGTTACATGCTCAGTCTTGCGTTATAGGTAGGTAGAGAGTGGCCTTGTAATATGGTGCGTGATTTGGTGTCATAAATGGATAGCCGCTGAGAAGTGTGATTAAATCTTTATTCCTCTAATTGGTCTATCAGATTTGTAGACCGAGATATCTTCTGGGATAGTATCGCAGCGTTCTGTGACAGTCATGGAAGAATTTTTAAATGATTCCAATCATGAACAGTTTGATAAATACAGTGAAGGACGATTCACTTTTGAAACTGGAAGTTAAGATTATTCTAATATGAAATTTGGCAAGGCCTCAGGTTCAGGCAACATCATAATTGAAATGATCAATGCCTTAGAGCAGGTGTCTGCAACCTATGGCTTGCATGCCAAGCTGAGCGATTTTAAATGGCACACTGAGTGAATTGATGTACAGCATATGATCTCATTTTGAAACATTTAATTTTTCATTATATAGAAGCAGATATTTTGTTAAAGATTTTCTCATTTTTATATCCTTTAAAAACGAAAGTTGTTGTAAACTAACTGATTGAGTGTGGAACAGCAATTATTGACATTGAAGAAGTTCTATTTCCATTCTTTTCTTCTCTTCTCTCCCAACCACCTTCACCACTAACTCTGTAGTTATCTCCGCTATTGCAAACGCATGCCATATAATCCGTTGCATGTAGCACAAAAGTTAATTGTGTCATTAAGTAATACAGTACAGTTAAAATGACTCATAATGACCACACACACAGTAATTTATTGCTCATCCCCAGACTTTTTGACAAGTTTTTTGTAAGTCCTAAAAGAAATCGCCCTAACATCCGTGCTTTCAGAAGTCATTGCTCCTATGCATTTTCCCCCTGTCATATGTTCTCACATTCACCTTGGAGACTTTGTGTTTCGCACTTATCCCACATTAACATCATATATGTGTCTGCCCAGAAGCCATCCTGCCCTTCAGGAAGATGAACATTGTGCACCTAGTGCATCTTCCAACATTATCAATGCATCTTCTTTTAACTGCAGGAAGCCAGCTTCTTTCCCCCAGCTATTTTGCCTCTGTCATCACCTCCACCTCGGTGGTTCACTATGATTCAATAGGCAACATTGTCGCCATGTTACCTTTTTCGTATCCCATTCACAGCTAAAGGATATGCCCTCCTGCACTTGCCCAGCTCTTCCTCTGAGCTAATTCTGTCATGGGCTTGCTTGGGCCCCTGCCCATGTCTGCTGTGGAACGCTGTCCTTGCAAAACATTTCTTCAGACAATATTTCCGATCTGGGTGATCACTGCACATTGGTGTTTTGACCCCTCTGCAGCATCCTTAGCTTAGGTACAGTTCTTACTTGGTGTGGTGGCTCTTTAATCAGCATAAGTCAGTACAGGTTTCTATGTTCTTATTGAGAGATTGATTTACTTTCATTTGGATGAGAGACATTAGACTTTGCATTGCAGGCACAGTCGTGAACCATTTACTTCATTGACTTGTCCCACTCATCGTTGCATCTGTTACGCAGCCAGCACAAGGTCTACTCAGCCCGAGTTCTCACATCATTTGCAGAACAGTCAACTCTACTATTCATTTTCTGTGCAGCTCTTAGAAACCATATCCATTCGCCACTGGCAGTGGTCCCCCATTCGCATTACATCCACTATGGCTGCCAGCTCAGCAAGTACCCTTATTTTGGCGCCTTGTGAATCAGTCTTGTCCATGGGCCACCCTGCATGCTGAGAAGTACATGTTCTAGCATCTGCATATTTTTACAGAGGGGGCATGCCAGGTCATGGACTTACCCCATATGACCAGTTGGGAGTTGGTTCTAGGACATTGTAAAGTGATCTGTCAATGAAGCTTAGTCATAATGCTGCCATGTGCCAACTTCGTTAAATGTGAGGGACCTTTATGATTAGGGCCACACCTTCACCATGGAGGATGCTAATAGTGGTACACAAGTGAGTGAATAAACTCTCTCAAGGACTTTCACAAATTGTTAATAAAGACCGACGTGGTTGCCCTTACGGACTGCAACAGAATTAACGTAGCAGGGGGTCGAAACAATTATTTGATTCGACAGGCAGGTAACAATGGACGATGTTACAACTGCATTGGGATGTTCTCATGGTTTAGATTAGGGTTTGGCAGCAATTTTGTAGTGTTGTGCTGAATCAGTGTTGCAAAATTACTCAGTGTGCCACCTTATGTCCACCATATTTTTATATACTACAACCATAGAAACAAATTAATGTTATCTTGTATAATATAATTCTGATACATTAAATAATTGTTGAATTCTTTGAAGATTATTCAGTGCTTTAATATAAGTAGGAACAGATGCGAATATTATGTTTTGCAAAATTAAAGTTCTGAAACATAACCAAGTTATTAACATTTTAATATGAGTGCCATGAATCTGCCCAGCGGGAAAAGTAACAGTCAACAGTTTAGAAAATAGTCAAGATTAGTTATGAACATTCACAGTAATTTAGAAGAAAGAACTAGACGCCTAAATTTAAGAGCCAATCAGATAGCGGGCTCAGGTCATGTGATGGAGTGGGCAAGCGCGGAAAGTCACGGACACAGATTAGTCTGCTGAGAACCACCTTGACGTCGACTTCGCAAGGAAACAGAAAGCCAGTGTTGAAAGTAAAGGAGAACAAAGAATCTACAATGAAGGTGTATTAAGAATTTGTCAAGCTCATCTATGCAGCAACCAATGATCTACAATGGCCATAATTCCACATCAACACGAGTGAGTCCAACTGTGTCGTTTGGGCGAGTTAACGGGCCTGTGCTGACCTCTGGTCAAGTTGAGCTGCCAGACTGTAAGTAGTTAGTTAGTCGAGGTTCCAACTTCACGGCAACGGGTTTCCCCCATTATGCTCCATTCCTGTGCTAGTGAATATCACACAAAATGCTCCCCACCATCCAATGTAAGTATGGCAGTATTAAACAATTGTGTCTAGGAACTGTAGTTGTCAGTGGTCATGACGAGAGGCTGTGGAGTTTAAGCGAGTCAGGCGCTGGTGGGGACGTGAATACGGCGTTATTGCGTCGACGTAGCTGGTGCTGACTCTGCTGTTGTTCAATAAAGATTGTTGTTCACTCCACACTTCTGACGCAGCCGTTGTTGACTGGTTTCTTAAGCACATACATTCAGAACTGTCAGTGTTGGCTTGTAAATACCCCTAACAGCACTCTGGCAATGAGTAGTCATTGATTATTATTGATCTGAGTTATTAATCGGTTAATCGGACCCTTTTCCTTGCTACTCATCTCGACCAAAATCTGAAGGGCATATTTGTTAGAAGCAGACTTCCAAGCCACACAATACTTTCTTTGATCACTACTAAATGCTCCCGCACTAGATGCAAAAGGTGTCCGATTTTTCTTCAGACCACCATAGTTCCTGAAAGGAATGTTTCAGTTTGGCGAAGCATTTACATTCAAATCCCACAATCTAATTCTTGCCATTATCAGCAAAAGATGTAAATAGCATAAATTGGTGATACTGGCAGAAAGTTAGCCAATCATTTCTGTGAAGATCTTTTGGACATCCATAAGGAGACTTTCAAATCAGCCTCCTTTTCAACAGTTTCAAACACCTATGTGAAGTGTAAATATTTTGTCACTGTCTTTAAATCTGAGAATATAAAGATAATGAAGGGACTGAAACATTCATGGAGGGGAGACTACATCTGACGACCAGAGCCATCTGTAGTACTTGCTCCATGGTGGAGTTTGTACTGCAGACACACACCCACTTGTGTGTGTTCCTGTCTATATTTTTTTTAAAGTGTGATAATTGATTTTCCCCGTGTTTGTCATGAGGTAAAGAGCGAATGACTGCTGGGATGGAAAGTGCATGATTCAGTATACGGGTTTGTGTGCAGACTACATGAAAACAATGAAAGTTACACGTGCAACGTGATTTCCAATAGCTGTGACCCTGAAAACATGTACACATTGTGGCATTATACTCGGTATAAACAGGTCGTTGAGACAAAACACCCAGTACGCTTGAAATGCCACAACTATCTGAAAACGACCGCCAATGAGCCATCGATTTGTTGGAGACTGGAATGAGATTGCAAGCCATTGCCAGAAGGATGAATTGCCAACACAGCACTATTATACGTCTCAGTGAACATTATGGAACCACTGGCAGTGCCCGGTATAGACTTTGGAGTGGCCAGCCACGAGTTACTACCCCTGCGCATGTTCGTCATATTGTGCTGAGCCACCGAAGAAATCGTTTTCTCCCAGCAAGTCAAGCAGCACCAGCAATAGTGGGTAGACGTGGGCAAGTCTCTTGAACGACAGTCAAATGACGACTCAGAGATACAGACCTTACTGCAAGACAACATTATGTTACGCCAAACTTGACTCACAGATATCAACTTCAGCACCTGCAATGGGAAGAGCAACATGTCAGGTGGACTAGACTGCAATGAAATGCTGTCCTATTCACAGACGAGAGCAGGTTTAACATATCCTTTACTGATGGACGTATGCAGATTTGGTGACAGTGTGGAGAGTGCTGTGCAGATTGCTATGTTCATCAGCACAACGTATTTGGAGGTGGCAGTATTCACATTTGGGGAGGATTCAGTTTTCACCATCGCTTGCCTCTTCACGTCATCCATGGAAATGTTAATGCTGTGACATATTGAGATGAGGTTCTGGATGCATTGGTTGCTCTTGCATTCACAAATTATCCAGTCTTGCAGTTTCTCCAGCAGGTTACACATGTGCGCACATCGCATGCATTACGCAGCAATATCTATAGCAGCAGAACATTATGATGATTGATTGGCCTGCCCTGTCACCAGACATGTCCCCTATACAACATCTGTGGGACGAGCTTGGATGCATAGTCAACAGGCAATGTTCTGCAGCTAATCTGCTGGAGCTCGAAGCTGTTTTTAAATGTGAGTGCGTCTTGATTCCCCGGAAACAGATAAAAATATAAGAATACAGAAGGCTAGAGGAGCTTTTATAACAATAGAAAAATTGTGGGAGTCAAAAGAAACAAAACTTATAATATTTACTTGTAACGTTAAATCAGCTCTACTGTATGGATCAGAAACATGGAGAACAATGAAAACGATTATAAATAAACTACAAACATTCACTAGTTGGTCTCATCTGACCTCATCTCATCTTGTTCTTCTTGTTCCTAGTGGTGTCGAGGTAAAGCATAAACAGTAGGAGAGTGTCTTGACATGTATTCAACCACTGAAGCATTAAAACTCAAACTTGAATGAATGTGTGTAACAAAAGTCGCTCACCTTGAAGACTGTTATAATTTTGAGATAAATCCTTTTATTTCGGATCGGCTCTCTTTTAGACAAAATGAACACAACACTGCGGTATCATATAACGGGGCCCTAACACGGGCACGGGACGTTATATATGTTAATACAACTTGGCCGTTCATCCAATTCTATAATTACCCAATCTCCTAAAGCATATTGCAACCAATGTCCAAACTTAACTCGTTGTCTATATTATCTATATGTCCCGGTCCTGAGTATGACAAGAATGCTATATATAAACAGGCGATATCCCTTCTCAGTAACAATGCCTTGCCCTAAATGATCAAACCTTTTTCTCACGGAGCTTTCAGGGAAAAATACACACAGCCGTCTTGATCTGCTTTCTCGAAGTCACCTCCGTTGCTGTCTTGACGATGCTTACGTCGTCCTTAGTTTTCCCTAGTGGTCAAGTCATTCTATTGTTAGACTGGGAATCTCCCAATTCCCACTATGTGGTGCGTGTGAGCGTGACCACTATGTGGCATAATGCCCCCTCCCAGAAAAAAAAATGCTATGTCATTTTTTCCTTTCATATATGATACTTACAACTGTAACCATCTTTTAGTTCTAGGATTTACCACATCCTTAACCCTCAAAAAAAAAAATTATAAATGCAACATAACGGGCACGCCCACCTGTCCGATCCCTACGTCGAACGTCGTGTGACTGATCCTATGGAATCAGTTCAACTAATAACTGAATATTAGTCCCTACCTTGTCCTAATGACAAGTGTGTCCTAACTCTAGGTATTACCATGAGTTTCGGACGAGGGTAATAATGCAGATTTCCCAGTCACCATGTTAGTCGTAGTCGTTACTTGTTGTCGTATGACAATATTAATGGGTAGGGTGCTTGTCTGTGCTTCCACCTTAACTTTTTCCCGATATTTTCCTTTGGGATTTGGATTGTCACTTGGTCATATTTAGCTCCTGTAGTGATTCATAAGCATACAGCATAACATGACACATACCCTTCGGACCCAACATTTCTCATTAACTAATATAAATACTAAATAAATCAAATATCGTCATTCACAATTACAACTTTATACTCAAGTGTTTCTGAGTTCTTTCCAATCGGAAGTCCTTGTCTCTGTTAATAACTTTCATCCTTGCCTTGGCTCTGTTTTGAACACATATCAGATATAAATGTACCTGATAATATTTAATCAAATAACCTATCTTAACATGTTGGTTATTGTTATCTTGACCCACTAATAAGGCTTATAATATGTAATCACTCAATATTTATCTGAACCTTGAACTTAATACAACAAGAACTATAACTATAATTCAAAAATTCAACTATAACTAACCAACAAGAAAATCTGTCATTCTATAACCGACTCAGAATGTCAGCAAGATTATTGTCTTTTCCAGGAATGTGACAGATGTCAAATTCATAGTCTTGTAATAGTAATGACCATCTATGTATTCTAGAATTTTTCGGATGACCCGATTTAAAAAATTGGAACGGTTTGTTATCCGACAGAACCAGAAATTTCCTACCTAGTAAGTATCTAGAGAACTTCTCAATACTTTCAATTAAAGCTAGAGCCTCTAATTCAGTAACAGCATAGTTTCTCTGAGTTTCAGATAGCTTCTTACTGAAGTAAAGAATAGGATGTAGTTTCCCTTCATGTAATTGAAGTAATACAGCTGAAATAGCATGTAAACTAGCATCTGTTTGTAAAACAAAGTCTTTTGAAATGTCAGGTAATTTCAAAATAGGATATGTACTAAACAGAGTTTTTATCTGTTGTAACAACTTCTCGTGATCCTCTGTCCAAACTATCTTTGTTGGTTGACCTTTCTTTAATAGTTCTGAGAATGTTGCTGTCATATGTGCAAAATTAGGGATAAACTTTTGATAATAATTAATCAACCCTAATACACTCCTAAGTTCCTTCTTGGATGTTGGAGGTTTGATATTAAGAATCTTTGTCACAACTAATGGATCTGTTTTCCTAAATCCGTTAGAGATTCTATGACCCAGAAATTGTATCTCAGTAAACCCTATCTCAATCTTACTTGGTTTAGCTTTCAACCCATGTTCTTGTAATTTCTGGAAAACTTGTTTCAGAATTTTAACATGTGTATCAATATCACAAGTATGAATACAAATATCATCCATATACGATGCTACGTTGGTAATTCCATGAAGTAATCTTCTCATCATTCTCATGAATGTACTTGGTGCATTTTGTAAACCAAATGGAAGATATTCCCATTCATATAAACCCAACGGCGTGCTAAATGCTGTAATATGCTTTGAATCTTCCTCCATCGGAATTTGCCAATATCCTTTTGTAAGGTCAATTTTCGAAAATAGTTTCGAGTTTGCCATGGTTTCAATTAACTCATCAATATTTGGCATAGGTTCTGCATCTAGTAAAGTTAATTCATTAACTTTCCTGTAATCAACACATAAACGTAATGACCCATCTTTTTTCTTAACAATTACAACTGGTGAACAGTAATTTGAAATTGATTTTTTTATAATTCCAGTTTTATCTAAATCTGAAATTTCTGCAGTCACTTTTTCCAAATAATGTATTGGGATAGGATACGGTTTCACTTTAACTGGGACATTTGATAATAAAGTTATTTTATGTTTAATCAGTGATGTCTGCCCCGGTTTATCCGAAAAAATTGAACTATATTCCTTTATTGCAGTAATAAGCTTATCTCTATCTTGTACTGATAAATCTTTACTTATCTGAATCGCTTGCCAATTACTGTCGCTATTAACTATAGGTGTTGGAATCTGTTGTTCTATCGCATCTTCTTGTTGCTCATTAATTACCCAACAAGCTGTTGCTATCCTATGAGGAATTTGTTGTGTCACTTGACCTGCGTTATCCACACGTGGAATATATGGTTTCAACATATTAATATGAAAAATCTTATGTTTGCCATTCACATCAATACGATAATCAACATCGCTAATTTTCTTAATTACCTTAAATGGACCTTGCCATGAAGTAACCAGACAATCTCGAGGATCAGGTAATAATAACCAAACCTCTTCTTCTTCTTTCAAGACTATTGTCTTGGCGTTCCTATTACCATACTGTCTGTATCTTTCTCCAGCTTTATCTAGTGCAGATTTTGCAATCTGACAAGCTGTGATAATTTTATCTCTTAACTGTGTTACTATTTCATATGCATCTCTTTTCGGATGATCATATGTTTTATTTGTGAGTATGTCATTATATATTAATAATGGACCTCGTGGATTTGCTCCATATACCAACTCGAATGGAGAAAACCCTGTACTAAATTGTGGTACCTCTCGGTATGCAAACAGTACCGCTGGTAATAAAATATCCCAATCTTTGGGCCTTTCCGCAGCAACTTTCGCCAGAGTTCGTTTAAGAACTCCGTTGTAGTTCTCATTCACACCATTTGTCATTGGGTGCCAAGGTGAACTAAACACCTGTGGAATCCCAAGTATCTTCATTGCCTCTTGAGTGGCCGTTGATATAAACTGACTACCTCTATCTGATAATATGCAGCTAGGGAATCCTATTCTGCTAAAAATTATCAATAATGAATCTAGAATGGATCTACTCGTGATACATTTTAAAGGAATAGCCTCTGGCCAACGAGTACAAAGATCAATCATAGTTAATATGAATCTATTGCCTCGATCAGTAGTTGTATTTAGCGGACCCACAATATCTATAGCTATTTTCTGAAATGGTCGTGATGCCAAATCAGTTTTCTGAACATGTGCTTTGGGATGTTTGCCTTTTTGTGTGGTCATCTGACATAATGTACATGAACGTACATGTGTGGTAATGTCTTTGTTATATCCAGGCCAATAGAATTGCGTTAGCAATCTATTAGTGGTTTTAGCAATCCCCATATGACCAGCGAATGGAGAATCATGTGCTAATTTTAATGCCTCAGTACGATATTTCGATGGGAGTACTGTCTGAAAATACCGTGATGTACCTCTATCATATCGTCTCGATAAAATATTATTGTCTAGGAAAAATTTCCAATTACCTCTTTTACCTTGTTTTATTGGTTCAGTCAGTTTCTTAAAACAAGATTTTAGAGTTGGATCCTGTTTTTGATCTTCTGGTAAATCAGTCACTAGTCTGATATTATTTTCTAATTTGTCACTGTCTTTATCCCTTTTGTCTTGAGCTCTTGTAATTGCATTAGCTCTTGCATGATCAATTTCCCATTGCTTTGCTTCATCATGCATTAATTGTTTCGCATCTGGTATGTTACCAATCAGTAATCCGGCACATGGATTTGGTAATACGGCTGCATTTATTGTGCCTTCGTAATATGGTGACATAATTGTAATCGTGGCAATCTTATATCTTTCTATTGTGCCACCGAATGTTCTGCACTCTACAGTTCCGCCTGTATAATCTTCTTCTTTTATCAGCTTTCGATCTACTCCGACAATCGAAGCTCCCGAATCACGAATGCACGTAGTGGGTTCACCATTTACCCATGCTTGATGGATTTTTAGTTTGCCATTTTGTATGCTAACGGCATTAGCTTCATGAATTGTTTCTATAGATTCATTACTAATATTGTCAGTTATACCTTTATTTAACTTGTCAGTCTGATCATTATACTGTTGTATGATGGCTGCGTGTGTCTCTTCTAAATCGTCTGAGTCACTACTGGAGTATATGTATGCTGTACTAGCTTCCTTCCAGGAATTTCTCATCGGACAAGACCTACTAGTGTGTCCGTACGCCCTACATGAGAAACATTTTATACTTCTTTTAAAAGAGTCATACTTATTTCTCTTCTTCGAAGTAATATCTTTTAGATATGCGGAATAACCTGGATGTTTATCACACATCTCTAAGTTTCCATGTGATAATCTACAATATTGGCATCTGGTGAATTGGCCTTTTCTTCGTCTTTCACCTTCTCTATTGTAAGGACTACTTCTATTGCTACCACTACTAAACTTTCTAAACTTATTGTTTCCTCTTTGAAATTTCGCACTTGCTCCTATCACTAATTCAGGTTGTGCACAGTTAGCAAAAATATCCTTATGTGCATTGAAATAAGATTCACCCTTAGTTTCCATCTCACTTAAACTTTTACATTTGTTTTCCATAAGAAATACTGACATAGGTTCTGGTATTGCAGATAACATTCTATCTCTGATAATTAAGTCTCTCACTTTCTCATAACTATCATTAATATCCGCAGCCTTACACCACTTATCAAAACTAGAAGACATTTCCGAAGCGAAATCCAGGAATGTTTGATTCGATTTCGGTGTAAGTGTTTTAAACTTAGTTCGTAAACCAGATTCATCCAAAGAAAAATGTGATAGCACACGATCGCGCATATATTTGTAGTTCGTACGTAAATCCTCAGGAATTAACTCAATCACTTTCAGCGGCTCTAACGCGAGGTGACGGTGAAACAGAATTGGTACGTCCTTCTCCGGAACTTTGTAGTGCTTTACTAGCACTTCGAAATTCGTTATCCAAGAACTAACCAAATCACCTTGTTGGAAATTCCTGAATAAACCTTGGTACTTTTTCACGGGATCGTTCTGCTTAGTCAGCATTTTCTCTCGTTCGATTTCAGCTCCACGTTCCATCTCAAGCGTCTTGACCCTTAGGTTACCTTCAACCTCTTTGTCCTTCCAGAGTGTCTCTGTAGCAAGTCTCTCCCTATCAAAAGCCAATTGTTTCTCTTTAAGTTCTGCTTCAGCAACAATTTGTTTCATCTTCAAATCTGCCTCTGTAGCCATCTGTTTCTCCTTTATTTGCATCTCTATCATTAACTTCTCTTTTTCCGCATTTAATTCTTTTTCTCTAGACTCCATTCGTTCGCGTTCCAAAATTATCTCACTTTGTCTGATCGCTATCTCTTTTTCTTTCAGTTCTCTCTCAAGTTGTTTCGCTTGCTTCTCTGCTGTCAGTCTTTCCTGTCTTTCCTCCTTCTCACGTGTGGCCTGAAGTTGTCTTTCCTCTTTGTCAAGTTTCTGTTGTTCACTGAACTCAAGCTTTGCCCAATTTCGAAGCTCAGCACCAGTTAGACCAGACTTCTCACCCATTTCAAAGTAATATTGCAGCGTAGACATCTTCTCTTCTTTTCCCACCTGTAAAATGCTATCTGGCTGAAATAAATATAGTAGTAGGTAAGAGAAGAAAAGAATCGACAAGAATTGTGATATTGTCTCAACTCACTATCACTTAGATAGTAAGGTAAATCTCGTATCACCGTTGAGAAAATATAGACTCAATTCATATTGTAGTGTAAATTCGAACACAACAAAAGAATCAACCAAATATATCTATAATGAACAAAACAGATCTAAATTATAAAATAAATATAAAGAAATATGTCTAATATACAATATGTATGACGCAAGACAACTAATAATCATAAGAGACGATCGACGACTGACGTAAATACATATTACTGTTTACAAACGATAACAAAATTTTATCCCCATTTTTGACGGATAATGTTCCTACTATACTACTAACGTAAAGACGAGACTATAATATTGTGGTGACGCCCGCAAGATCAAAAACCAAACAAAATTAATCCGTAATGACCTGGCGCTTGTCAACCCACAAATCCTTCATGAACTAATCAAGATATCAGATATCCTTAGCTCATCAAGGCCTTCTAACCACCCGCAAATAAAATAAATAGCCTTATTATGAGTCAACATAACATCAATCAACAATGAATAACAATTACTGGCCTTTTTCCGGCTCTGTTGTACATAGATAACCGAGTAGAGTTCCTGTCGTTCAAAAATTTTGACATAGAATTGTGTCGATTAGTTCCTTAATAAATTGATTCCTGGTCATCACTCGAGTATTGGTATGATTGTTGATTTCTGCCCGAGAAACTGTGTCCACAATAGACTGTTGCTCCTGGCTTGAACGATAGCACAATTAATTTGTACTTTCACCCTGGACTCAGGAAGTCCGTAACCAACCCATAACACGTAGTTGGCTGTAGTGTAACGACGACGTTTGAATTTTTTTCTGCAGCCTTATTGTGATACGTTTAGGCTGTTGTAGGTATCCGACTGAATGATGCCCACAGTGAAATCAGTAGATCTGCTTGCATCCAGTTCTGGTACATAAAGTCCAATGCGTGAACAAGCTGACTGTGTCTGGTGTCACGATGAAAAATGGTAGTTGTCAATCCGTGTGATAGTACGTCAGAGTCTTGAGGAACATGTAACGTTTCGATGCAGTGTAGTGTCCAGTAGTATTCTGTCACGGTGTCGTGTGCAGAGGTGTAGTGAAATTTCGTATGCGTTGATATTACAAGAGACGTGTCAGTCCACAATCATGAAATGGTGAGTCATTTGCTACAGCTGTGCACTGTGTAACATCCATAAGTGTCTTTATATGTTCCCGATAATGGCATCGTAAATGTGTAGAAGTTGGTGAAGTCGTATAAATGCCGTGTGGAGGTAAGTGTCCTGTTGTCTGTGTATCTATATGTGGCGTTGTCTTTATGACCTGGTATCAGAGTGGTAGTTCCACTGAATGTCCCACCCACCTATATTTCCTTCAGACTCTTGGTGGAGGGAAGTGTAGGTACTCCCGATAATGTATAATGTACCTTCATAGTTTCGTCCGATATAGATAAATGTACAATAGTTAATGTCCCCCAGAAGAATAATGAATGATCCTTGTGTCGACAGTGTAAATTTGACAAAGTGTCGGCAGCCAATAACATTATGTAGATATCCTTTTCTTCGCCAAGTGTATCTTGACTGTAGTATATTAATGTTCAAGAGTTGTGCACTGTAATGTGTAGACTACGTCTAATTTCAAAACATGTCCTATGTAATCAATTGGTATTCTGTTACGTTTAAAATGGTGCGCGTCGTTTGTACTATTCGTGCACTTCAACTTGACGTGTAATTTTCATCATTGCAAAAGCGGTAGTCATTCTTTCCTCATTAATAATCCGTAATACTGTCCTACACTCCGTGTAACAATAATATGTTATGTTTCGTTTTCTGGCGACGTCAGACAGCTTATATTAAATCAGCCGCCATGTTGTCGCATTCTGTGTACTCCTGATGTCTTTTCGTGCAAAGGAATTTATCATCGTGGCGTGCATTTTATGTTTCTTACTGATCTGGCGGAATCAATCGTCGTTTATTCATATCATCATCGTTTCCTCGGATCGAAGTCCCCACGTTGTCTTGACATGTATTCAACCACTGAAGCATTAAAACTCAAACTTGAATGAATGTGTGTAACAAAAGTCGCTCACCTTGAAGACTGTTATAATTTTGAGATAAATCCTTTTATTTCGGATCGGCTCTCTTTTAGACAAAATGAACACAACACTGCGGTATCATATAACGGGGCCCTAACACGGGCACGGGACGTTATATATGTTAATACAACTTGGCCGTTCATCCAATTCTATAATTACCCAATCTCCTAAAGCATATTGCAACCAATGTCCAAACTTAACTCGTTGTCTATATTATCTATATGTCCCGGCCCTGAGTATGACAAGAATGCTATATATAAACAGGCGATATCCCCTTCTCAGTAACAATGCCTTGCCCTAAATGATCAAACCTTTTTCTCACGGAGCTTTCAGGGAAAAATACACACAGCCGTCTGGATCTGCTTTCTCGAAGTCACCTCCGTTGCTGTCTTGACGATGCTTACGTCGTCCTTAGTTTTCCCTAGTGGTCAAGTCATTCTATTGTTAGACTGGGAATCTCCCAATTCCCACTATGTGGTGCGTGTGAGCGTGACCACTATGTGGCAGAGAGTACCTGTTTATGGGCTTCATGTATCGAGATTCCCATGGACTCTGCTATTCCCTCTGTCCATTGTTTACAACGTCGGCCTCTTCTTCTGCTTCCATTTGGTCTGTAAATCATTGCTTATTGAGGTGTACTGTTAGTTGGTAATCTAGTTACATGGCGAAACCATTTAACTTGCTGCCTTCTGATAAAATCAAGCATGCTTTAACCCGCACTTTAGTCCTGATTTTTTCATTTTTGATTTTCTCTCTTCTTGATACATTATGTGTATATTTATAGAAGATGGGATTCCGGTGAAGATGGCGGCGGACGGTTGTGTTGTTTTGTGGCCGTTCCCTTTTTCGCATGAGAGATGGATATTTTCATCTCTTATGTGTAAATTGTGTGCCAGGATGTAATACCAGGAGTTTCTTCTCAAGATCTGCGCCAATGCTACGGAGTTCATGCTTTGAGCGAAGCAATCCTTGAGTGAATTTTCGGAACATGTGTGTTTCTGTGGTGCTCGGTTATTCAACATGGCTGACCAATGCTTTTGCTCCATGCGGAAGGCAGTCAACCCAGCAAGGGGGCGGGGTGGCCGCAAACGGCAAGTCATGCGAGGTGGGGTAAGACGTTTTAAACTTAAATGTGACCGTCTGGGCCTCAGGAATACTCGTATTCTATATTGGAACTGTGCCAGCATAAAACAACGTGGCCCTATTCTGGAAAACCTTGTATATAGGAATAACATTGTAGTGCTCCAGGAGATGAGACTGGGTGATCAGCTACTCCAAATTGCTGGCTTCAAATGTTGCTACAACAGGCGACATCTGGAAATAGCGATTCTCATTCGCGACAGTATGGTGGCTTCAGAACTGGACATGTCCAGTTGGGACAATGACGACATACAAATACAGGCGGTTAGATTTCAATCCGGTCTATCATTCGTGTTGGATAATGTTTAAGCCTGCAACGCGAGTATGGATTCTCAGAAGTGGCAGTGCTTAAGTGACGTATTAGGTCACGAGAGAAATGTTATTTTCTGTGGCGATTTCAACGCTAATGGCAGATAATGGGGAAACATTTTCTCCAACACGCAGGGGGAGGAGCTCAAGACTGCACTTGAAACCATTGACGTGGTTTGTATCAACAGTGGCTGTGTCACCAGGGCAGCAAGCCATACAGGTGATGAGGACAGTGCTATCGATCTGGCGCTGGTTTCTCCTTCACTCACTACAGTTTGTAGAAGGGTCGTCCTAGGGTACCACGGCAGCGACCACCACCCTTGCAGCATATTGATTGAGAAAGGCAGAATCAGGCAGCATAAGTCAACTGTCAAGACTTTCCAGTATGACAATACAGGGCAAGATATGGTGAGCAAAACAAGGCACGACAAGCGCAGAAAGCTTCAGGGCAGGAAAAAAATCTGGGAGTAGCCACCTTGGTGGAATTTTGAGGTGGAGAAGGCCTGGGTGGATAAGTGCAGTGTAGTAAGGAAATGGCAAAACGCCAAAAGAACAGAGTTTCCAATCCTAGTCCCTGCATGCACTTAGAAAGAGAGATGCACACAAAAGTAAGCTATTTCAAAACACTGGTTAAGGTGATTAAAAGTGAAAATGGGCAGATGTATGTCAAAGAGTAAGCACAGACAAGTCACTGAAATTGTTCTGGTGACAACATAAAATCATGAGTGGGGTAGTCAAGAATAAGAGAATTTCTGACTCCCAAATTGCTGACCTCATCTGGCAGAGGACTGACGAGAACAAGGGCAAAGCCCTCTTTGAACGCTTTCTAGAGCAGAACAAGCAGACAGACATGAGAGGTCAAAATCTTGCCAAGGAGATCACCTCAGACAGGTGCAAGGCCCAGAACATTTCGGATGAAGACAGTGACAGTGAAAGATATCAAGGCTGTGCTTCGAAGATTTTAAAAAAACCGCACTCCAGGGCCATATAGCATAAGATACGACGACATCATTAGGTGTACCGACATGGAGCTAGAGGAACTAGCAGACATACAACAACAGTAAAGGAAGTGCTAGCATCAAGGAGGAGTGATTACACAGCTATCTGATTCCCTTGCCGAAGCCTGGCAAAGACCACACAAAAATTCAGGGATATCGAGTAATAACCATGCAGAATACACAATGCAAGCTGCTGGAGAAGTTAATTGCCAGAAAAATATCAAGCCAGCTAGAGAGGAAAGGTGTTTTCCCACCTACCCTGGGAGGATACCATCCCAAAAAATGAAACCTGGACCAATGCAGCAGTTTTTGCCCATGACGTCTGTGATATGCAACCAAATTGACTACATACTAATTAATAAAAGATTTAGAAATGCTCTAATTAATGTAAAAACAATGCCTGGCGCCGACTGTAATAGTGATCATGTACCACTATGTGGACAAATAAAAGTAAGATTAAAGAGAGGAAAACAAATGGTTAGGAACATGAGACTTAATAAAGAGGTTCTGAAAGTAGATAAAGAAATTTAAGAACAATACATAGTGACTGTGAAAAATAGGTACAAAGCAATAGCTAAAATACAGAGTATAAATGAACAATGGGAAATGTTAAGGGACTCCA
Organism: Cepaea nemoralis; assembly: GCA_014155875.1. NCBI lineage: Eukaryota > Metazoa > Mollusca > Gastropoda > Stylommatophora > Helicidae > Cepaea > Cepaea nemoralis. The sequence continues at coordinate 341,161 of JACEFZ010024825.1, forward strand.
TTCATCAAACTAGCAAAGAAATATTACCGGAGAGAAGTCAAATAGTCAAAAAAAAAAAAAATGGATGAATGAAGAAATCTTAATGCTGATGGACAAAAGAAAACAGAGTAAAAATGACAAACAAGAATACGCTAAGATAAATAAAGAAATAAAAGATAAATGTTGGAAGGCAAAAGAAAGTTAATTAAATGAGCAGTGCAAAAAAAAAAAAATTGAATTAAATGCCGTTAAAGATACAAAAAATGTGCACAGACAAATCAGTGAGCTCACGGGAAGAAAAATAAGAATAAATACAGGGTGTTTGAAGTCAAAAACAGGAAAGATATTATTGGAGGAAGATGATATAATGAAGAGGTGGAAATGAGTGTATAAAAGAATTATATGATGGGGAAAGGGAAGAATTAACAGAAGAAAGTAGCTTAGAAGGTCCACCTATTCTAAAAGAAGAAGTCGCTGACGCTATGAAATATATGAAGAAAGGAAAAACAGCTGGACCAGATGAAATCACAATAGAAGAATTAGAACTATTGGGAGAATTTGGAGTAGATATATTAACCAAAATGCGTTGGTGGTCTCGAGGTATGGTGTCCGCCTCGAGTGCTAGAGGTCCTGGGTTCAGGCCGCGGTGAGGACCGGGATTTATTTAAAAAATCCACCTGGACTTCCAGTAATAAAATTTCCCCTGGTCTCTGGGTAGTGAGATCGGACGCCCGTGTGTATTGTTGCACACGTAAAAAATCCCTTGGCAGTTGGAAATCGAAAAAGAGTAGCCTAACGGCGCTGCCCGGGCAAAATTTCGAGTTAAAAATCTACCCAAAGTATTTCAGGATCCTCGCCGATGCAACGGAGTTCGTGCATTGAGATGAGTTTCTCCAGACTCAGGTTTGAGTTAGGAGGAAAAACGGAGCACTTATGGGTTAAACCGTGTGCCGTGATGTTGATCCGACGACTAAAACTAAAAACTAAAACTATATTAACCAAAATGTTAAATGATATTTACAGCAGTGGATATCTACCCAGTGATATGCTGAAATCTGTATTTATAGCTATACCAAAAAGACCAGGAGCAATTGAATGTGAAGATTTTCGCACAATTAACCTCATAAACCATATCACTAAGCTTCTGCTCAGAATCATAATGAGAAGAACCAGAAAGAAAATAAAAATGGAAATTAGTGAAGAACAGTATGGATTTGTGGAGGGAAAGGGCACAAACAATGCAATATATACATTACGGACACTAATAGAAAGGTCAATAGAGAAACAGAAAGACATATATTTATGCTTCATAGATTATACTAAGGCATTTGATACAGTAAAACATGATGAGCTGCTTAAAATGTTGGAAGATATCAACATTGATGGGAAGGATTTAAGAATAATAAAGAATATTTACTGGAACCAAGTAGCAGCAATTAAAATTGGAAATAAAGAGGGTAGTTACGAACACATAAAGCTAGGAGTACGACAGGGATGTGTCTTGTCACCAGATCTCTTCTCCCTATATAGCGAAGTAATAATGAGAGAGATCAAAGAGATGCCAGGAATACTAGTTGGAGGTTATAATATAAATAATATACGCTATGCAGATGACACAGTATTGGTGGCAGATAAATCAACAGACCTACAACAATTGTTGGACACTGTAGTAACAGAGAGTGCAAGGAAAGGACTCTCCTTGAATATCAAGAAAACAGTAACAATGGTGATATCAAAGAAAATGGTGACACCAAAATGTGACATAGAAATAGAAGGAAAAATTCTTAACCAAGTGGATAATTTTAGATACCTAGGGACATTTATAACATCAGATGGAAGATGTACAACAGAGATTAAGAGCAGAATAGGGCAGGCAAAGGCCGCATTTCAGAAAATGAAGAGTATCTTGTGCAATAGGTCACTATCACTGAGTGTAAGAAAGAGAGTGCTGAAATGCTATGTAGAACCAGTTTTGCTGTATGGCAGTGAATCTTGGAATGTAAATGAACAAATTAAGAAGAAATTAGAAGCAACAGAGATGTGGTTCCTGAGACGAATGTTGAGAATTCCTTGGACTGCCAGAGTAACTAACGACGACTGCCTGAAACAGCCTAATGAAACTAGAACACTATATACAACAATAAGAAAGAGACAAACAGCTTTCTTTGGTCATGTAATGAGAAGAGAGGCATTGGAGAACATCGTGACAACTGGAAAGATCTAGGGGAAGAGAGGCAGAGGCAGACCAAGAGAAATGATGCTGGATGGATTGAGACGGTGGCACGGAGGAATATCAGCAGCAGAGTTGATCCAGAAAACCAAAGACCGAGATCTGTGGACAGCCATGAACGCCTACGCCAGTTGGCAGGGCACTTGATGATGATGATGTCTGTAAAGGTTTCCACTCAAGCATTGAAACCTATGCTGCAGCGATTGATCTTGAGGACACGTACAACAGAGCACCATTGGATTTCTTAATGCTTCAGCTGCTTAAACTCAAGATAAGTCATTTCTTCCTTAGTTGGATCGCTGCGGAAAGTAGTTTTTAGATGTGGCAGTTGGACTTCGGAACCAACAATAATATATCCTGGCCTACCACAGGGATCACCATTATCTCCGGTACTGTTCAACGCCTACACAGTGAGAATCACCAGCAAGCAGATCACTGGACCGGTGAGGACATTGTCATATGCTGACGATGTTTTAGTGTATCGTCAGGGTAAGGATGGAGATCAGGTTGCTGTGGAACTACAAGCCAAACTCAATCGTATAAGTACTTGGTGTGTTGAAGCTGGGGCAATGGTCAACCCAACAAAGGCAACAGTGACATGGTTCTCTTTGAATAATCATATTGTCAACACTCCAACACCAACTGTAAATCTGTGTTCAGAGACTGTGGAAAGAATGCAGGCAATGAATTACCTGGGATACGTTTTGATCGAAGCCTTGCTTATAATGACATATAGACCCAGGTGATAACAAAGGCCAAGCGGGGTGCTGCAATGTGGGTGATGGTGGCAGCAAACTGTGAGCAGCGCCATCTATACGATGGGCTGGTCATGTCTGTTTTTGAGTATGTGATGGCGATACTGACTCTCAGCCGTAAGCAGATAGAAAGGAAACAGAACTAAGCTATGCGCATTGTCGGATAAATAGTTGATGGCTCAACCCCAAAGAGACAAGGATCCTCAGTTCCTCTTTCTCAATGTGATCCTGCCCGTTAAATTAATTTAGCTGTTACTGGCTCAATGATTTGAGACCATTAAATAGAGTTTTGGAGAACCAAGGAATACCTCCAGGAAAACAATGAAATTTTACTGAGTATCCCAAATGTCCTTAGGGTGGTTCCTTGCCTCTCCTCTACCAACTAAATAATTAATCTAGGGTGATTACTTACAACAATTTTACTATGACAAGAGAACTCTCAAAAGAGAAAATAACCCGTAATTTTCATCATTTATCTATATCTATAAAATGCGATGTCTGTATGTCTGTCTGTAAGTATGTATATATGTCGTTTATTCGTTCGCGACCATCCGATTGAGATGAAATTTTCTACACGTCTTCTTCTCATTCCGGTGCTGCCAACTGTCATAGTTTGTTAGTGTACAAACAGTTATTTACTTAATAAAATTTAATATTTTAATTTACATTATAATTTATATATAGCAATGGGACTTAACTTAAGAAAAGTTATATCAAGGGACATAACGTTTAATAGCATTGCTATATATGTAAAAATTAAAATAATTGTTGCATATTTCTCAAATAGGTGGACCTTTTCGCTACAGTTATCTACAGGCATATGCGTTATAATATATAATCTTTAAGGCATTTTCAAACTTTTCATAAAAATAATGCATCTATTTAAATAGTGAACATTTTCTAACTCATCTTTTATGTTTAAAGAAGTTATCTACAATCATGTAGGTGATTAAAAACAGTTTTAATTAAATATAATGGATTTATTTTAGATACGTTAGAATTTTATTTCTGTATAATTTGGGAGAGAAACTTTTGAATTAATCGAAGCATTTGTTATTTCCGTTCGCTTGGCCGGGAGAAGGTCAGTACACAATTCGCACTTGCATAAAATGTGTATATGCTTTATTTTGTTTTTGTTTTAAAAAAAGGTTGACCGCGTGTGCGATCAACATCAGGTTTTTCATTCAATATTGTGGGTGTGAAAGAGAACACATGGTGTGTGGAAGGAAATTTTTTTCATACTTTATGCATACTACTAGCCATACTATGAAGTATGTAAATATGTCATTTGATGTTTGAACGCCCTGTTAAACAGACCTACACAAATACCATACACGCAGCACGCCTGTTAAAATACTAAAAGGACATTGTTTTTGTATACAATTAACGTTTTTAGTGCAACAATAGTTGGCCGCGTGTGCGGTGTGAAAGAGAACACATGGTGTGTGGAAGGACATTCAATTTTTTTTTGTGGTTCATACTTTATGCATACCTTTTAAACAGACCTACACAAATACCATACACGCAGCACGCCTGTTAAAATACATACAAATGCAGAAGGTTTTTTTTTCTGTCTAAAAAAAAAAAAGAAGCCTATCCTTTTAAGTACCCAGCAGAAATTTTCTAACTGCAACCAATAAATTAGCTGCGAGGGCCCAGGGGCCGAATGCGTACTCTGTACGCTTAGAGAAATGTATTTGAATGTATAATGACTACTTATATGATTTAATGAGACGCTCCCCGCCAGGGTATGGGCGAAGCCGGGCCGGGTCAGCTAGGTTATATATAAATGGAACTATTGATTATACATGTAATAACATACAACAATCAATGCAGTACAATTACAAGATTATTTACATATTCATCTCTATCTAATTATCTATCTCCTGGCTGTGCCACTGTATCATACAATGTCCTCAGTGCTGTATCCGTTCTTAATTATAATATTGGGCCGCTTCTACTGGCCCTATTTATAATCTGTGGAAGCAAACTGGGTCACCCTGGTTGGTCTCTCATCCAGTTCTTGTGATCTCGGTAGCATTCAGTCCAGTGTAGACTATGTTCATGAGTGTTCTTTTTTTGGTTTTGTTTCCAGGTTAGATTATTATGGCTCGCGGCTTTTCTCCCCGTTTTTACCTAGACTAAAGGATTTGTCTTACCTGCCCTGGAAGGGTGGAGGAAAAATTTGCAGAGAAATTTGCTGTGGAATAGTATTTAGCCTCACTATCTCACTGCCTCACTCAGTTAATGGCTACTGCATTCAGTAAAGCTGCTACTACTACTTTCACAAAAGTCAGGTCTGGATCTATCTGAGTATGACCACTATCTGAAATTTCAGCCTCAATCCATAAATCTAAAGATATCCATCAATATGAACATCTGAACTGAATTCTCTAATATTTTTCAAGAAAATCACAAAGAATTGCATAAAAGAATTGTGATCCTAGGAAAACTAAACAGTGGAGGGTAATGAGTCTTGTGCTCTAAAATAGTTACCCACAACATAATTGTTGATCTCCATTCAATTTTCCATTATATGGGTGTTCAAGGTTTAGACTAGCAGATGTGCAAAGTTTCATCTTCACCTATGCCTGTCCTCAGGGTTACAGGTTAAGTAATACTTTGATTGATTTGGAATTGACAACTGTTTCCCATCTATTCTGTATCTAGTTAATTCTCTTCTTCTTCTTCTTTTCAGGAAAAAGGGTTCTTATACATTAAAGGCTTTGCAAATATTCTCATTGTAATGAGTTTTGTTTATAGACAGTATAAGTACATCATGGTATCCATTTTGGTATAGTATTCAGGTGAATTCTTTTGAAGTCAAAGTTTCAAGGCGAGTATATTCCCTTCCTTGTTCACGTGTCTATACTAAGATTGTACTTCACTTATCATCATCATCATGCTCATTATAATCATTATCATTACATCATTATCATTACATTATTACAGTCATCATCACTTATCATCATTTTATTTCATTCATTAGGACACTAGACCATATGTGGTAACAGGAGTGACATGAAATACAAAGTGGGATTTTGCTTAAGGTACAAAACCAGATGCGTGTAGTATGCGTAATGAAATGATATGGATTGTGTCGTGCTTAGGGCACAAAACCAGATGAAGGTCCCATAAGTGATATATGATACAGAGTGTTGTCATGCGTCAGAGTGCACTAAATGATTAATTAGTGTTTTGGGTTATGCCGAACATATTCTCTGCTAATAGACAGGACATTACACATAAAAGTTGCCTTCTATCATGAGATTGATTGTTAGCTTATACCTTCTCAGTATTCACTCATTCTCAGACATAATATTCATATGTGCATAGATGATAGTTTCACTCTTTCATCAGAGATCATTCACTTGCATGTAAGATAAATAATTATACTTATGTGATTTCCCAATGATAACTTTAAATGTTTAACACCATTGGCATCACAGTGAGATCTCATCCATGCATCAGACACAATCATATATGTATGGATGCCAATCAAGCCTATGTATGTGCTTTACACAGAATACATTCATAGATTCAACAACAATGACATTACAATGAAATCATCACAAATTATATTTCCTGGATGATAATTAGTCATTCATACTGCTGTGTTTTACAAATGATACATTCACATCATTATTTAACAATAATGAAATCACACATGAATCCCCCAGACATGCTCTCAGCTATGGCATAGATTTATGTGATCATTAGACATAATTATGAGATTCTCAAAGGATACTTCCTCATGTGTAGACATAATGACTCCTGTTTGCTGATGATGTGCTCTAATACGCCAACCTCAGCGGCGAACATGCAACATAAGTTTCAGCTTTCTCAGATGTCCTGTGCCAACTTTGGGCTCAATATCAATTTGCAGAAGACCGTAGTTATGTACAAGCCAGCTCCAGGGAATAATCACACTGTGTCGAATATCTAAGTGAATCGTCATAGTCTAAGTGTTGTGGACAAATTCACATATCTTGGCAGCACTGTGTCACAAGCTGCCACAATTGATGATGAAGTGAATGCAAGAATCTCCAAGGCCAGTGCTGGCCTTTGGCAGACTGTACAAGAATGTATGGGACAGAAATAGAATAAGCCTGCAAACAAAGCTGAAAGTCTACAAAGCAGTTGTATTATCCACACTGCTATATACTTGTGAAACCTGGACTGTTTATCAGCGACACGTTAGGAAATTAAACCACTTCACACAGTCTGCCTTAGGAAGTTACTGAAGATTAAATGGCAAGACAAGATCCCAGACACTGAAGTCCTAGAAAGAGCGTCCATGCCCAGTACATAATGAAGAATGAGATTCGCTGGGCTGGTCACTTGACTCGCATGCCAGATCACAGGCTCCCTAAACGAATTTTTTTATGGTGAGTTGCATTGTGGTAAACACTCCAAGGCGGCCAGAGGAAACACTTTTAAAGACACTCTGAAAATCTCACTGAATGCTTTTGGAATTCATCATACACCTGGGAGACTGCAGCCAGAGACCAAATTCGTGGCATGCATCATTACGCAAGGGTGCAGTTCACTGTGTGAGGCAACCAGGACTGCAAGAGCTGTGAAGAAAAGACAGAACAGAAAAACCACTGCAGAAAATCCTCCTCCTGAACGTCAAGCATTCTTTGTCCACATTGTCAAAGAACATTTCGAGCCAAATTAGGCCTTATCAGTCATCTTAGAACTATCTAGCTCCATACTATCAACCCCTCTGGATGAAATGAATGTGGTCATCATCATTCTTGATGGACAAACAACAACAACAACCATAATGAAAATACTCATGGACACCCCCCCCCCCCCCCCCCCCCCCCCCCCCCATGCACTCATAGATTTATGTGATATACTCAATCCACATTCAGGCATTTTGAATCTTAACTATTCTAACATGCCGGTTGACTAAGTATTATTGTGTGCACAAATATTAATTCCACATGTTTACAAAATTGAAAATACATTTCACTCACCACATGGGTGCTTTAGCCTAATACACAAATTATGATCCCTATAGGAATCTATTTGGTTCTCATGTGTTCATGAAATACCAGAAAAACTATTTTTTTGTCCATGTACTCCTGTCAAAAAAAAATCTACTTGACTTATGTGCTCGTGTAATTAAAACTCTTTACTATTACACATTACACTAATTTCTCTATCAGTGTTGGCACATGTAAACTAGTTTTCTTAAATCTTAAGTTACTCACCACTCCTAAATCACTCCTAGTCTGAGTTGAACTACTTAAGAAATATGTACACTTCAGTCTAATGCTTACTATTAACTAAGTTGTTTAGCTGGGAGAAAATTAAAACTCCATGTAGTTTTCTCCTAATGTACAGTTTATCTATGACTATGATAACTTAATGTAATATTATTTAGCTTCTACTAAATTAATTTCTTAAGAACTAACCACATGGTTTACAACATGTTTTAACTTACCAACTCTTCTCCTGGGAAAAAGGCTCACAGACTAAACTTAACTAATATAAAATATAGCATTGTTTACCTCATTTCAATGAAATGACTACACATGTCCACCACAGATGTCAGGTCTTCGAATTTGGTGGAGTTTCCAAATAAACTGGCTGCCGGTTTCTGGTCCTTCAATTCTCTTTAGGCTTTACTAACATGTTCTTAGTGAGTGGAAGAAGCTACCATTTTCCGCATACACAGCCTTATGGTGGCAACGAGTTGTGGTTGTGCAAATGAGACCATGAGACCGGTTGTTGCTGTTTTTATCTCAGCTATTTCCGAGTTCAAGTTTTTCCTTACCTGTGGACCATGAGTCTGTTGTTGTAAAATGTTGGATTTTCCGAAGCGGAACAAATATCCTTGTGGCGGTGTCGATTTACTCTTTTCCCCCCAAGTTGAAATCGTACGGGTGGTGATTGCAGTTTATGTTCTTGTACAATGGGTTTTGATTTGAGGAGATTTTGACAGCTAGTAACGGCTTGTGAAACAGTATACCACACACATTATTCTTGGATGTACAAGAGATACAGCATGCAGGGCGATCGCTACCTTCTTGATTTTCCAACCATTGAAGACAGAATACAAATTTGCAGAGCAAGTGCCTACCTCAGAGTTAACGCAAACACACAAAACCCACTGCACAGTGAAATTATGAAGGTGAAGGGCAGCAGGTTAAAAGGAGGAAAGTCGTGGATGGGTCAAGCCGAAGACATTCTTCAACAGGTGTATTCACTTGAGGACTTAGAACCTGACGAGGAGTGGGTACAAGTGCCAACAGATTTCTGTATGTCCTTTTCTGTTTGCATACAACTAGACAGAAAATGCAGACAAGAAAATCCGGCTGGTGTGGAGGCGGAAGTACAAGTGTTGATTTTCGAGAATTCGTTAGACGGTGATGCTGTCATTTACACAGATGGGTCGGTCGTCCGACATGTGAGAAGCTCATGGGCCGTTACGGCCCAGGCCGGAGGGAGAATTGTGAAGGAGGACTCTGGTGCTTTTGTTGAGACCACAAGTAGCCTGACTATGGAAGTCATGGCAGTAAGTAAAGCAATAACATGGCTCGAGACACAGACATTCACTAGGGCATTGTTTCCTTAGCCGACTCAATGAGCATGCTCAAGAGGATAGAGATGGGGTGGATCCGAAGAGAGTGGTTGCTGTCTCTGGAGCGGTCTCGGCTGGCAAAGATTAGTTTCATCTTCGTGCCAGGGCATGCGAGAGTACAAGGAAACGAGCGAGCTTACAAGCTCGCAGGAAAGGCTACTGAGGAGGGCGGACACCCATGGACCAGGCCAACATTCTGAATGTGCTACGAGAAATAAGACTTTTGCGAGAACCAAGTGATGACCGTGAATCTACAACCATGGTCAGACTGCAAGAACAGCAAATTAAAAGAGGTGAACACTATGCAGGAAGCCAAAGAAGATTGATAAACCAACACAGAACTGGTGTCGTTAGCCGCTACACGCTGCGGGATTTGCTGAGGAGGGGATCAAAGCACTTATGGACTGAATGGTTCGATGTGCAATGAGGATGATCTGTCGACTAACTAACTAACTAACTATATTTATAGAAATACTTCTCTTCAACATAACTACACATATATCCATAGAAGCACTGTTCTCCCACATAACTATATCTATATGTGAAGAAATACTTTCCATGATGTGGTAATTTTCATACACCGACATGAGAAATGTTAAGATCCTTGTGTTGTTATAAATGGGATCCCCTGTACTTCACTGTGGGCACCTGCGGCTCTGTGCTGGTCTAACAGAACCCCATGCAAGACTTCTGCCATACATCCTTGCCATACACCATGGTTAAATGGCCATCATATGCCTGAACCAAACTGTAGGAGATCTCCTGTAGGTGGCCCTTTAGAAATGCACTGACCAGAAACCACAAAGTCTGAAAGCCTCTTGCCTGATTATAATCACTAATTTGTGCCTGCACAAAATAGAACGAATAAAATGGTATGACAAAATCGCCTATGTGGACAAGAACTAGACAAATACCAAGAAGTGAAGAAAAGACACTGGCACTGGATAGGGCATACATTGAGAAAACCCGAAAATATTATAACTAGAAAAGCCTTGGTCCAAAAATGACAATACCCAAATGACAAAATAAATAGAAGAAGACCTAAAAACTCACAGAGAAGAGAAGTAGAAACAGAAATTAACAATATGGAAAAGACATGGACACACACACACACAGTGGCATGGGATAGCTAAAGAAAAGGGTATTGGAGTGAGCTGGTTGAGGGCCTGTGCCCCAATGAGAGATGGAGAGCAAAAGAAGAAGAAGAATAGGGGCTGTGGTTGACAGAAATATCCTGCAAAGGACATGCAATTTCTGCATACACCTTTCCATATTTTCATTTCTTGAACTTTCCTGTTCTGCCTTCCCATAATTTAATTTCCCAGACTTAGCACTTTATTTATATTATTTATTGAAACTTTGGATTACTTATTTGTGATGTAATATTTCAATTTTTCCACCTGATATTCTGTTTTTTGCTTGTTTTGTTCAATGATAAGATTTAGGTAGAAACATCACTTGTATTTGTGTGTCTTTCTTTTCATCTAGTTTTCTAGTTACAGTTTGTGTTTTTTTGTGGTCATGTGTTTTTCTACTCATTATTAATAGTATCTTTGTATAATAGTGTATTTAGTATATCTTTAAATTGGAAGCACATAAATACATGTTAAAATGAGGGTTATTTCTATTGCATATGACATAGAACTGCTGCTTATGAGTATGGCATCATATGTACTGAGTGGCACCTTGCAGTCTTGACAGACCAAGTATGTGAGTTGGAATGTGGCCAAAATTCCATCACAATACCTGGGCAGAGCTTAAGAGAAACATGTGGTGCCCAAACGACATGTTCCCTCTCTTGGCCTTGCCCTGTGTTTTCCAGAGAAATGGGTGACCAATACATCTGGCACAAGGTAGGCTGCAGACGCTGGCGGCTCAGTGTCAATCCTCCGAGACCTCACCTCCACGAGCAGGAGGCGAGTGGTGGCTAGACCCTGGAACCCAAGGACCTGGCTTAGAGGCGTTCAGCCAAGTCCCATAGGTGAGGGCCTCGTAGCGCCTAAACCGCAGTGTCGCGCACATTTGTCAACCACAATTGTCCGAACCTGTGTAAAGCGTGCACTATCGTCAGACTCCCCGCCTGACTTATGCGGATCCTGCGACCACCGGGAATAGGCATGCCAGAGATACTGAATACGTAAAGAAACGATAAAAGTAGTGGTATTTCAATTGCGCTTGCGCTCCCACCTAACTACACCCTCTAAACTTAATAATAATACTATTTTTTTCTATTTCCATACAGAGATCTTGAATCAAACACAGGGACATTATTGCACAAGCAAGGCAAAATCAAACTACATACAACTTTGAGACCAGTGACATCATAAGGATAAGGTGGCCAATTATAATTTTACACTGCAAGAATGCTTTAAAATATAAAAAACATTCTCTGTTCACTAGTGCAAATCCATTGTTAATTAGCAACAGTCATATCTTTTGGTACCAACCAAATAGTAGTAGGCTTCATGGTGTCACCACTTTTTTAAAATCGCAGGACCTTAGTCTGTAGGGCTACTTGGTGCACTTTGTTTCACAAGATCATTGATGCTCTTATCAGAAAGTCTTCTTCTTTTTCCCTATATCCCCCATTGGGAAATCGGCCCTCAACCAACTCACTCCAAACCATCCTACCTTTTGCTATCTCGTGTGACTCCATCTATGTCCTCCCCATATTCTAACATACCTTGTGCCAATTCTGAAAATGTCCCTAGGTGAAGGAAAAAAATCCCTGCCTTGCATCATACCTCTTCTGGAACAACCTCCTTTCCTCTTTTTTCCTATCTTTATACTTGTTCAAAGTGGGTTGGATTTTGCAGCTAAAGTTTGTCTATGGGATGTTGAAGCCAACCCCAAGCCCAGTCCTCCTTGGTCACCTCGCATGAGATGTATGGCAAATAACGGTGCATTACTTTACTTCTCTTTAGGGTCCCTGTAACACATGAGTGTAGACCTCCATAGTTGTCTCTTACAACATGCATAGTAAGTGTGAATGTTGAATTAAGAACCGACATCACTGCACTCAGGACATTCCCATACATGCTCTGTCCCCTCGCTCAACAGCCAGCGAAGAGTCATACTACTAATCATTCCCACCGCTATCTGATTAAAAGTTCTCCTGGTCTTCCCTCTCAGTTCCAGAACACCTGCTGATCCTTCGCAATCTCATTCTTTCCACATATGGGTTCTCAATCTGTTCCTCCGCCTTCTCCACCTGGTCCCACAAACGCACAACCACCTCCCCCTTGTCCATAGACAAAATACCACCAAGAGGTGCATTCCCTGCTAGCCTATCAGCCTGTTCATTCCCCCGTACACCCGCATGGCCAGGACAAAATATCCATACAATTCTCACAATCTGTGACCTCTGAAGCGACGAGAGCCATTCCACATGAAACATACCTTTCTCCACCTTGCTAAGCATACTCTTTGAATCCGTAATGAATACAACGTGTGTTGCAGTAGTCTCCTCTAGCCACCGGAATGCCGCTGTTACTGCCTCCACCTCCATTCTCATGCTGGAGGTCGTAGTCTCATATGCCAGACTCTCCTTTTTCAAGACTCGCCCATTAGCCTTTGCAATAAAGCCCCAGCCACTACGTCTGTTTCTCACCACTGACCCATCAGGTGTAGATGACTATGTCACCTTGATGTGTGTTGCTCTGGATCAGCTGTTGCACTTCAAACTCAGTGCGGCCCGCTGCCCATTCTCTGCACTCACGACCCAGTGTTATTATTACATTGTGCCAGTCCGTCATGTCTTCCGGAACTTCAACCCACTCTCTTTCACGATTGATGGTCTCTAGATCACACACCTGACTTATAGAAAGTTCTGCCTGTGCCATCCAGGACCTGCCTCGTCTTAGTCTATGACCCTTGACCATATCCATTGCTGCATGCAGCGGGTGATCCCTGTCTGCGGCAACTCTCAGGTACCATTTGGCCTGAAGGACCCTATGCCTATCCGTCATTGTTGGTAGCGCCAGGATATGCCTCATGCATATAATTGGTGTGTCCTTTGTGCACCCCAGGATTAACCGCATGGCAGCATTCTGTATGCGCTCCAACCTTTCAAGCTGGCTCTTTGATACTGTCAGCAGCCCCAAACCATACTCAATGACAGAAATTATTAACTGCTGAAAGAGCCTGTACAGCATCCTCTGATCTACCCCGGTTGCTGCCATAGCTCTCAATGCATTAAGTCCCCTACCAGCCTTCACCACCAAAGCCTCCACATGATCCTTAAAAGACAAACACCTGTCAAAGGTGATACCCAAGTACTTCAATTTACTCTCTCGACTAAGAGGACATCCATTCAACATAATACCTGGGACGTCTGCCTTGACGATCTGGTTATCCATGGAGTACCACACAACCGATGCCTTGTCTGGGTGTTATAATGGCCCCTGCGTCTCTGCACCACCCTGTTTACCGCCACCTGTAAGTCTTTCACCAAACTGGCCCTGTCTCTGCCCTGTCTGCACACCAGCACATCATCTGCAAATGTCAAGATTCTACCCCCACCTGGTGCAGACATTAAAGAGCACTGGGGACAAGGCAGATCCCTGCGGCAACCCAGGTGTAATAGTACAGGGGTCAGAAGTCCAGGAATCCATGCGCATTGCAACCTTATGCTCATAAAGCACTGCCGCAACCCATCTAACAAGGCAAGGGCAGACCTTCATGTCCAACAGTGTGTGTATTAACCGATCATACCTAACCCTGTTATACGCATCCTCCAGGTCAAGAACTACCGCCACTGTCTCCTGTTTATCCTGGAAGCCCTCGTAGTCATCAAATGCAAAAGTTGCAGCATTGGCCCAGGTGTCCTTTCCAGGCCGGTAGCTCCCGAGTCCTTGGGGAAGCAGATTCCGGCTTTCCAAATGTTGCTGGAGCCTGCATGTTACTATCTTTTCGAGGACTTTGCCATACAGTAGGTGTGAAATAGGGCCCTAACCACATCTGTCGTATCATGAACCTTAACCCCAGCCAGTTTGTCAATCATTTCTCAACACACTAGCATGCACTGAATAAAAGAAACCACGGATGCTCCCTATCTTGGATTTTAATTTCATACATACCACACTGCATGAAGCATGCCTGTCTTCACCCTTTTCAGGATGCTCTGAGCCTGTCGCAGTCGTTATATATGTGTAATGTTTATCTTCTAGCCAGTGGAACACCACAGTGACCCCCTCCATCTCCATTCTTAGATTTGACAGGTCAGTTGTTGGTCCAGTGTCATACATAACAGTCTTGTAGTGTTATCCGTCTGTATATTGTGCCCATTTAATTTAACATCTGTAATTTTATTTGTAATTAATTTACCTTAACTGAAGATCATTCCAGAAGTTTTCGTTACATTTAGATTGAAATCCTATGTTTCCATCCATTTATTTGTGTATGTAGTTCTTTATATATGCTTGGGAGATCTGTGCCTGTTCTCCATATTGAACCGTCATCAGCATATTGTGATGAACTGTTCTTCACACTTGTAAATTCATCACCATGGTACCATTAAAGTGAAAATTGTGGGAGATAAAACCGAGTCTTGGCGAATGCCATTTTGATGTTCATAAATATAAAAGTATATTAACTGTGAAGAATCTTTCCTGGAGGAAATTCTCTATGTATGAAAACAGCTTCCCTGACATTCCCTGCAAAAAGTGCAGCTGCTAATGGCTCGTTACTAATTAGCTGGTCTTGGTATCCCCAAGGAGTGGGAAAGGGAAGGTTAGATGCCTAGGTTTATGTCGACAAATAAACTACTAGGCAGGGTAGGTTCCTCCTCTTCCCCCCCCCCCTCCGGCATAACTCCCCTCCCTGGTGTGTAATTAATCCTCCACCAAGGTAAGCAAGACAATTGCTTCTCTTGGAAAAAAAATTAAATTGATTTAACTATGAATTATGCTCTCAGTATGCTCTGAGCCTGTCACAGTCATTATATATGTGTAATGTTTATCTTCCAGCCAGTGGAACACCATAGTGACACAGACTAAACAACTACTATCAACTGTTATTGTCTATCATTAATCATTCAAAATATAATGGTTATCAGGATTGTGAAGTGAAATTGTAGAGGTTTATGCCGAACGACAATCACATATTTGTAGTGATGAAATGCATGTACACAACTCCAAAGTTACTTGTATCCTGTCTGGGTCTGTGGCCCGGTTACATGTAAGATCTGCCTCGATTCCAGTAGGATTTCCATAAGCTTCAGTAGGATCACCTACGCTCCAGTAGGATCACCTACCATCCAGTAGGATCACCTACGTTCAAGTAGGATCAGCCCATCGGTTTTCTGGATCAATGTTCAGTCCTGACACTACCTGGTCTTTCCTCGTTGTCACTGAATGAGAAACCCTGGAGCTAGGAAGCTGATTAAAAAATCTGTAGTGTCTAAGTTCTACATCAATACAATCGTAAGTAAAACATATAATCTATCATCCCCCATACACACACACACAAGAGGATGTCTGGCAGCATCTCTCCTCCAGGTTTACTGCGTTCACTCTCCTCTCTCTCTCTCTCTCTCTCTCTCTCTCTGTTACTATTGAGTCAGGGAGGACTTCTCCAGTCGTCGAACATGCCTGTAGTTATTACATCTCATGCCGCTCGGTCACAAGAGTTGTTTCAGCAGATCAACTGGTCAGTAGTGTTATTACAAGAGTATTTGACTGCCGGGCTTAAGTGCCGGTGATCAGTCTCTGTGCTAGGCCTCATGAGTTACGATGAACACTCATTCACCACATACTGAAAGGGCTAAGCACACCATATACCCGTTACATATTGTGAGTAATGTCTACACCACTACACCTCTGCTTTAAACACAATTATGCTCGTAACATATAATATTCACCATGAAGTTAATATCTTACATGTGGAGCCCACTACAACAATGTGCCGCTGCTCATAATAATAGAATTAGTACAACAATTAATCCCCCTGGGGTGTTATAACTATGTTGAGCATCTGCATTCAGTATAACCAGAATATACTAAGAAATACATATAGCAGCATACGTAAAATTGTGCATAGGAACATTCTTAAAAACATGCCTAGAAACATTCTTAAAAACATGCCTAGAAATATAATTTGAACATATGCATAGCATGATAGTCCTACTTTTTAGTAAGAATGAAATAGTAATGTAATACAACTATACAGACAAAGTGAGAAAATAATAGCTCTCATTGCAAGAACATACATTGCAAAACGAAATGACAAGGTACAGACTCGTAGCTTAACTGACTAGTAACTCGTACCTATTTCCATAAGAAATTCGGAAAAAATCAGACATTGATAACTGATATATACATTTAATCGCTCCATAACTGATCCTACTGTCTGACGTATCTGATTTGAGCAGATCTAGTGAAGAGAAATTTTACTAAGTACAACCAATGCTTTTATCTCTTTGCCGCCATTTCCTATCTCACTCTGCGTTGTTTTTTTCCATAGGTGTTAGGGCACGTGGTTTTCATAGACGAGCCGTTTCAATTCACACCTAGCATCTAGTTTCAGGCGGGATTATTTCTCATGCTGGTCAGTTCTCATGTCTGCACTGTTGACAGTATGTATGATTCTGACACCTTCCAATTTATTACACCTGGCGTCTCAGTTCAATCCAACCTTCACACATTTGATCGCTGGACAGGCCCCAGGCAATCCTTGGTTTCCCCGGCAATGTTTTAATCCAGAAGTCTTATCAAGCAGGGATTTCCAGTTGCGTCATTCACCTCGGGTGAGGAACGTCAAAATGTGTTAAATGTGCGATTGTAAAATTCTAGCCTGTGATCATTGATGACCAGCACTGGCATCATATTGAACTTGTTCCCACATAGAAACCAGACTGCGCTCACTTGTGTGTCAACAGGTTACATTCTCAGTCTTACGTCATAGGTAGGTAGAGAGTGGCCGTGTACAATGGTGCACGATTTGATGTCATAGATGGATAGCTGCTGAGAAGCGTGATTTTATTCCTCTAGTTTTTCCTTCCACTCTTATTTATTATTTTCTTGTGGTATGAGAGGCATTCTGGTGAAACTTGTGGCATTCTATGACAGCGGTGATCATTATCTGCAGCAACTCTCAGGTACCATTTGGCTTGAAGGACCCTATGCCTGTCCACCATTGTTGGTAGTGCCAGGATATGCCTCATGTATATAATTGGTGTGTCCTTTGTGCACCCCAGGATCACCCACATGATCGCATTGTGTATGCGCTCCAACCTGTCAAGCTGGCTCTTGATACCGTCAAGATTCCCAAACCATATTTAATGACACAAATTATTAAATGCTAAAAGAGCCTGTAAAGCAACCTCTGCTTTACCCCCATTGAAGCCATTGCCCTTAATGCAAGTCCCCTATCAGCCTTCACCACCAAAGCCTCCACATGATCCTTAAAAGACAAACTCCTGTCAAAGGTGATACCCAAGTACTTCAGTTTACTCTCTCTACTAAGAGGACATCTATTCAATATAGTGGGACATCTGCCTTCACAATCCGGTTATCCAGGGAGTACCACACAACTGATGCATTGTCTGGGTTTATTACGGCCTATTGGATCAAATATACTGGAAACCCCATCTCTCTTATGATGTTCCACAATTTCTGATGCTAAACAAGTCTTGGCCTTACTGTAAAACAGAGACCATCTTTAAACGTGCAGCAAGTTTCTGTTTACTCTTATTTTTTTGTTTGTTATATTATTTTTTTTAAAGCATATTAACTTGTGTGTTTGTGCTCATTTTATTATGTTTGCCACTTCTATACTTAAAATTGACATAATGGTTTATCATTGATGTAACATCTCATATTCTCCCAAATACTGAAAATGGATTTTTTTAGCAACAAAGTAAGTAATTTAGTATAATAAACCGTGGCACATACCAAACCCGACACCCCACATTGTGCCAACTGCTTCGGCCGAAAAAGCGCAATTGGGAGGTTACAAGCCTTATCCTGGTGTGAGGAAATGCAACCTAAAGACTAAATGTCATGGCAGGGCAGACCAGGTCCTAAGGCTTGGTTGGTAACTGGTCTAAGATCAAAGCTCCGACAGTGGACAGTTAGAGTATTGCTTTGCTGATCCGGCAGCTTCTACAGCTTGTGTTCCAGATGTATTGGTGACACCTTTCCTCTGGAGTAAACTAGACAGGCCGAGAAAAGGGATCATGCTGCATGGGAACACATGGTCTCTAAATTAAGCCCAGGCTTTGTGTTATGGAGAGATAACCCCATTTTACAAACTATCGTCTGTCAAGAAGGCAAGGTGCCAGTCATAATAAACCATGGAGCAACATTAGAACAATGTTGACAATTTATTGTTTAGATGCTGAGATTGTGTGATTTATTGTGTCAGTTTATAACATTTAAAGCTTATGAGAACGCACATCATCTAGCAGACACATTGGTATCTGATAAAAATAGAATTTAAATATATGACTTGTTTTTATTATTCATAACTAAAGTTGTCAAATTTATTGTTGTATTATTTCATCTCGTGTTAGATTAAGCAATTATTTTATGTAGCAGCTGTGTTGTGATGTTGGTCATTTGTCATAAAGTATGGCTCTTAAAGATTGAACATACAATAAGCGCAAGGAGAGTACAACTTGTTACAGTGCAGTATTCGCGTCCAGACCCCCCCCCCCCCCCCCCCCCCCAAAAAAAAAATGGGTAAATGACACCGAAAGAAAAGTAAAATCTAGAAAGTATCCAAAATATCCAACTCCAAATGAAAAGTATCTAGAATTGCATCCAAACGTGAGAAAACGGTATCCAGACGCCGGCAAAAAACTCTAGATCTGGATATAAAATATCTAGAATGGCAACCCTGGACTCCAGGCGTCTTTCCCCTGCCGTGCGAGGCGTTCGATAGCTTTCGTTGTCCTTGTGCTTGTGTTGTCTTATTTCCTTAGTTGTGAACACTCCACTCTCAAGCCTCACCTCTCTCATTGAGGAGAGTCTGTGCAGCCTGTGATTTCCCCTTAGCACTTGTGGTAGTGGGAAACCAGCTTCTTCCCCAGCCACAGCCTCTATCACCTCCATTCTCTCCGTTGCTATGTTCCGTCTTTGTGACCCGTTCACGGCGCCACACTCTACTAGGAAGCTGGTTCTTCCTTTGGTTTCTCGAAAACCTCTTGATCTCTGCAACTGTGTGCGACTTACGGGCGACTATCGCCCTGGTATGGATGTTGGACTTCGGCCGACATTTGCATGATTGCTACCGTGCGGCAATTGCCTCACCGCACAGTCCTGTACTTAAGGTTCACTACCCTCGCTCTGAGGGAAGGCTATAGAGTCAACACGAGACGGTGCAAGTTCGTGCTCTTAGTTGAGAGATTGTTAGTCGTTCTGCATTTACCACTTTAACCATTCTAGTTTCGAGACCAAATCCAGGTTCCGACAATTCCACAGCCAACACAAGGCCTTTTCGGCTGCCTCACCTAGTTGTTTTTGTGCCCGAGTTCTCGCTTGTCCTTTAATTCCCATTTGCTTTAGCACATCATTCACGGAGTGGGAGACTAGACCTCTTGCGCCAACCTCTCCAGCGAATAGCCTGACAGTGTACCCTTCCAGCTTAAAACTAGCGTCCATGTCACCGTACTTCTCTATTTTGTAGGTATGTTGCTCCTCAATCAATATGTGGCTCGTTAGCTGCTTGGCTGACGAGGAGGAAGTACGATGTCAAGTCGCAGGTTAAACTTTTGGATCACCTCTGGGTATTCCCCCACGGCCCTTTAGGTCAACGGTCAGTTCCCAGTCACCCGCACCATCGAAAACGGTCGGAAACGGCAAGTCGGCAGCGCAACCTTCCTTGTCCCTGCATTGCTGCCCGGCTCGGACGGAGTAAATTCCCAGCGGCCTCGGCTTGGCCCCTTTGTTCGCCTGCATTCTGGCTACATCCACAATGGCCGCCAACTCAATACGGGACTTTGTTGTGGCGTCATGTGAATCGGTCTTAGGTTAGGGCGACTTTACATGCGAACAATACTGTGTTTCGCTGTCTGGACATTTTTACGGAGGGGACAGGACGGTTTGGTGACTTTACCCCACTTTACCACATTGGCAGCTGGTGGCAAGACATCGTAGAGGGATCGGACGACGAAACTTAAGCGCAGTGGTGCCATACGCCATATTTCATTTCAGGTAAGGGACCTCTGCACCATTCCTTCCCATTGATTGATTGATTGATTGATCTAGGAACCGACATCACAGCATTTAGGGCATTCCCATAGGCGCTCCGTCCCCATCCTCAGCAGCCAGCGAAGAGTTCCAACACCAATAGTAAATTATCGATTAATTTGACGCTCACAGGAGTAGAGGAAAGAAAGAGAGACCCTCGGACACAATTGGCACCATAAAAATTAAAAGCTATATTATTAATATAGCTTTTAATTTTTATGGTGCCAATTGTGTCCGAGGGTCTCTCTTTCTTTCCTCTACTCTTGTGAGCGTCAAATAATTTTAAACAATTAAATTTTATTTATTAGGGTTTCTGATCATGATTTTCAAATTGATCATTTACTTTTGGGAGAACCACAGATAGATAGGCCTTGAAAAACCAAATCTAACGGTACCTCAATAAGTTGTGAATCTCGATTCTAAGCTGAGTTATGTAAATTTGAGTGTCGTGACCTTTGGACTAAAATTTTCACAAAAGAGTGCTCACTAAAGGAATTTTTTGCGTCCTGGTCAAAATGAGAGCCCAGATTATCAAAATTTTGGTTTTTTGAGACTATCTGTTTTGTTTTTAAACGAACATCTTAGCAACCATACATCACTGCGATCGGGGTTGTAAGGTCTAACGGGTCATGTTATTTATTTTTTGATATGATGTCTGGTGACCTAATTAGGAATTAAAAATGGCCGCTAATTAATTACTAAATCAGAATTTAGCCTGCGTTTTATTAATTTTATCTTTAAAAATTACAAGTTATGCATGTTGTTATGCGGAATGATGTTACGGACCTAATGGTCACTTTGGTTTTTTGATGATGTGTGTGGTGACCTAATTAGGAATTAAAAATGGCCGCTAATTAATTACTAAATCAGAATTTAGCCTGCGTTTTATTAATTTTATCTTAAAAATTACAAGTTATGTATGTTGTTATGCGGAATGATGTTACGGACCTAATGGTCACTTTGGTTTTTTGATGGTGTGTGTGGTGGCCTAATTAGCCATTAAAAATGGCCGCCGATAATTATTACAGTGATGAATAGTTGTTATGAGGTTCGTTTAAAATAAAATTACTAAATTTGCATAAGTGTCAACAGATGAAAATGTACTAATCTAAAAGAGTTTTCTTTTCAGTTAGTAATCTTTATTAATACTATATAACATATATAACATATGCATAATGTGGTTGAGTTTCTGGAATCAACAGTAGTTGACATCAGTTGAATGAAAATGACGATCCTGACAAGAACCTGAAAAGAAAGTGAAAAAAAAAAACAAGATTAATAAAATGCTGTAAAATAACACGAAGAAGTTATACATTATCATTATTTGTGCATTTAAGATTTCTGTACGTCTTTTTGAGTTTGCATCCAACTATACAGGAAGTGCACACAAGTAACCTAACTATGAATGTCCTGGCAGAAAGTAAAGCAATAACGTGGTTCGAGACAGAGACAAGTAATGACTGAATCTACAACCATGGTCAGGATGCGTGAACAGCAAATTAAAAGACGTTTGGCAAACAAGAACACTATGCAGAAAGCCAAAGAAGAATAATAAACCGTGCATTTATGGACTGAATTGTTCAATGTGCAATAATCTGTCGACCGACTAACTAACTAACTAGCTAGCTAACTAACTAACTAACTGAACTTTACATCTGAGGAGAACTGAAAAAAAAATGTATTAAAAACCATTTGTTTTACAGTATAACAAAAAGATCTTAAAACTACAAAGATAAACTCAACTCACCGTAGAAACATGTCCATAATTAGAGACATACTACCTCTGTTGGCGACTGACCTGTCTTGGCATTCAATATCTCTTCTGTCTTCCAGAACCTGAAAATAGAAAATAAAAAGATTACTAAATCTGAAAAAAAATGTTGTAAAATAACATGAAGAATTTATACATTATTAATTGTGAACTTTAAATCTGAGCAGAAAAGAAAATGAAATTATTAAGACATATTTATTTTAAAAATGTTTTACATTATAATAAATTGATCTTAAAACTATAAAGATAGATAACATGAAGAAGTTATAAATTATTAATTATTAAATTTAAATCTGAGGAGAAAAGAAAAGGAAATTAATGATTCTTTTTATGTATTTGTTTTACAGTATAACAAAAAGATCTTACAACTATAAAGATAAATTCAACTCACCGTAGAAACATGTCCATAATTAGAGACATACTACCTCTGTTGGCGACTGACCTGTCTTGGCATTCAATATCTCTTCTGTCTTCCAGAACCTGAAAAGAGAAAATAAAAAGATTACTAAATCTGAAGGGGAAAAAAAATGTTGTAAAATAACATGAAGAATTTATACATTATTAATTTTTTGGGGGTGATGTGTGTTCAGGTTGTGAAGAAGCAGGAGCAACTGTGAGACTCTTGAATGGGATACGAAATGGTTCACCGATTCTGAAACTAAATTTAATTTGTTATGTAAAATTTATTTCTTAAATTTATACAAGTAAGGTTTAACACTTCCCTCAACTATATCCTCGCTGGAATCATTCGTCTGCACAATGGTTCTCACTTCTTTACACACATCTGCTACAGTATGACCATCCACCATCAACAACCGAGCGAGGAAACCCTTCAGTATGGGATATTCAGCTACGAACACTGACAGATGTGCTCTCAGATCATCCAGATTCCTTTTTGGTTTTGCCATGATAAATCTAAGGACCGTCTCGCCTTTCCTTTGAGCGTCGAGCGTCGGCCAGATCCCCTCGTCACTCCTCGCTGCCCCTCGCACTCCACCAAGTTTTGCAGAGCCAGCGAATCTGTCCACCTGTTCACTCCCCAGCACATCAGCATGCCCCAGAGAAAAGATCCAGGCGATGCTTGCCACCCATGCTCTCCGAAGCGAAGCAACCCACTCTGCACGAAGCATGCCTGTCCTCACCTTCCCCAGCATGCTTTCTGAGTCAGTTACAATCACGATGTGTATGTGTGTGTGTATCGTATTCTCGATCCAGTGGAAAGCTGCAGTGACCGCCTCCACCTCCATTCTTAAGCTAGTTGTTGTGGTATCATATGTCAGGCTCTCCTGCACCAAACGTTGGCCATTAGCTTTTGCTTTGAACCTCCAGGCACTTTCCTACCTCTCGACACCGAACCATCTGTGTAGATAATCACATCACCCGAGCGAGTATTATCCTAAATTAGTTGCTGGATTTCCACTTCGGTGGCCCTTGCTGGCCACTCCCTGCACTCCCGGCTCAATGTGATTATAACTCTGCACAAGTCTGACTGCTCCGCTGGCACTCTGACCCACTCCTCTCCTCGCCTAATGTTCTCCAAGATGCACACATGTCTGATCGTATCCTCCGCCTGAGCCATCCATGATTTCCCTCTTATCAGTCGCTGACCCTTAACTGCGTCCAGCGCCTCATGCAAAGGGTGATCTGTGTCTGCAGCTACTCTGAAGTATACCTTCGCCTGCATCACCTTGAGCCTACCTGCAACAGTCGGCAAACCAAGGATGTAACGCATACACACTACTGGGGTGTCTCTGGTGCATCCCAGAATGACCCGCATAGCTTCGTTCTGTATGCGCTCTAACTTCACCAGCTGACTCTTTGAGACAGTGAGCAGTCCTAGTCCGTAATCAATCACTGAGAAGAGCATGTGCTGGTATGGTGTGAAAAGCATTCTCTGCTCTGTGTCCGTTGCAGCCATAGTTTTAAGTGCATTGAGTCCCTTTTGAGATCTTGTCACAACCGTCTCCACATGGTCCTTGAAGGACAGGCTTCTGTAAAATGTGATTCCCAGGTACTTAATTTGTTTTCCCTGTTGATGTTTCTACCATCTATCGTGAGGCTTGGGACATCAGCACTCACAATCCTGTTGTCCAGAGAGCACCACAAAACAGCCGCCTTTTCCGGGTGGATGACAGCACTCATTTCAGTGCACCAGTCAATCACTTTGTCTGCTGTCGCCTGTAGCTCCTAGGCTGTTTGTACCCTATCTCTCCCCTGCCTATATGCAAGAATATCATCTGCAAATGTTAGTATCCTTCCAACCCATGGTGCTTCTAGGTTTGCAATCTTGCTCGTATACACGTTAAAGAGCACAGGTGAGATTGCAGATCCCTGTGGCAGTCTGGGGTTAACGTATGTGGCCCTGAGGTCCATGCACCCAGACGGAGAGCACCGGACGAGAATACAGGACGGCTGCTATCCAGTTCACCAACCAGGGATTGACCCCCTTCTCCATCAGTGCGGTCATCAAAATATCATATCTAACTCTATTGTATGCATCCTCGAGATCAAGCGCCGCCGCCATCGTTTCCTGTCTACTCTGGAACCCCTCATAAACGTCAAAGGCAAAAGTGGCTGCATTTGACCAGGTATCTTTTCCTGGCCTGTAGCTCCCCAGACCACTTGGAAGAAGCTTCCCCCTTTCCAAAAACTCTTGCAGCTTGACAGCGACTATCTTCTCTAAAACCTTCCCAAATGTATTTTGAAGGGTGATGATCCTAAAGCCGCTAAGCTTTGAATGATCCTTGAATGGTTTTGGGAGAGGGATGAGATAGCTGTGCACCCAGTCCTGCGGTACTGATGCTGTCCTAATGCTCTGGTTAAAGCAGTCGGTCATCTCCTTCAGGTCTGCATCGCTCAAAGCCTTCATGTGGCCATACCTAGCCCCATAGGGCCCTGGTGCTGTGTATTTTGCCTTGTCCAAAATATGTTTTAACATCTTCAACCCGTATGCTGTCTTCATAATGCGTATTCTTCATGGTGCCAGATAACTCCTCTCTAACTGCATCCCTGGTGTCCGCATCATTATGATTGGTCTGCTCTAAAAATCTCTGGAGAAACGCCTCCCCTTTCTCTTTGTCTGTTGTCACGCGCACGCCATCATCTCTATAAATTGTTCTCACTGTCATAGGCTGATTCTTTGTATTTGTCTGTGCAGCTTCCAGAATTTTCGCAGTGTTTTATCACCTCCAATCTCCTTCATGAAACATTCCCATTTTGCGTTTTTGGCTTCTGCAGCACAGCGCTTGAAAACCTCCACCTTATCTTTCTTGACATTTTCCGCTGTATCCACTTCCTCTCGTGAGCTTCGGGGTGTCTGTCGCACTTTCCTTTGCTGCTTCACTGCAGCTCTCTTTGCTTTCCAAGCATGGTCTACTTCTGGAGTCCACTATGGGGGATGCAAAAATGGAATTTTAACAGTCCTGTTGCTTGCCTCCTGTCTGAGGCATCCAAGAAGGCTGTCGGTCCACTCATACCGGAAGGTCTTGCGCGCTCTCCCAGCCTTAACTTTCCTGGATTTAGAGATCAGGGCTGAACACGGCATGTGATCACTCCCATGGTCATCAAAACATTCCACTTTACATCAAGGACTGATGACTGGGAGACAAGTGCCAAGTCAATAGCTGTGTCTGCATCGCTAGGCTTCATTGCCATTCTAGTCGGCCTCCCATCATTTATGCAGACCACATCGGAGTCCACCATGGCATCCGCAAGGGCAATTCCCTGTCGGTTTTCTCCACTACTGTCCCATTCTCTGTTCCTCGCATTGAAGTCTGTACATATGAGTAGCCTATCATCTGGTAATTCCTCCAATTCCTTAAGCCAGTCCCAGTGTTCTTTTCTGACAAAACAGTCCTCTGTGGCAAAACGTTTATGATGTTCCATTTGTATACCCTGGACCTCTCTTGCACTGTGAGGTATTTTCTAAGGAAATGAGATCCCACCCTAAGATCCCGCCTCGCCCTCTGTGCCCACCGCCAGTTGATCCGTTAATTGGTCCTCCCCATGGCATAAACTGGCCCTGCTGAGCTTGTTGGACAACCAGACGGACTCTCTCGTCGTCGTCTCCCTCGCCGATCTCCTGAACCACCATGTCTCTGCCTTTCTTAGTCGATCACCCTAGACCACATCGGATCTCTGTCAGGGTGTCATGAAGCACACCTTCTGTCTGACTGGGTGTGCTCCATGACCTTCAGCTGGATTGCTGCCTGGGCATCTTACGACCGCGCTGACGACTTTCTACTTCCTTTCCGTTCTCAGGGCGGGCTGTGAGATACTGACTGTTTCATCTGGAGACTCGCACAGCATCATCCCAAGTCTGGCTTTTCCGACTTTGAATTCTTCCATGAAGGACCGGAACGGGAAGACTAGCTTACTCTGCTTACAATATGGTGCGGCCGTCGTGAGGCATGGTGGTGCTCCAAGCCACTTCCTTAAGTAGCTGCTTATTTCCCCCCTCCATCGTTTTCCCTGTGGTCGTGCCTATACCATATATCAACAGCGGCCACAGGAGTTTCGGAATAAGCTTGAATTGAAGACACCAGATCTTGAATTTGCCTATCAACCTGCTTCGATCGATGGAGGCCGTTCGCCAACACTTCTTGTATCTCTACCACCGTGTTCCTGTCCGTCAGGGTTGAATCGTACACATGACCGAGACTCTTTACCGGTTCCTCCATCACAGCGAGAATTGCTTGTCCGGCAACCATGAACAACCTCTCCGCCGCTCTACCCTTCATGATCAACAGGCTTCTCGATTTCTTGGGCTCGAAGCTCATCCTGCACCAGCGAATCAGATCGTCTAGTCTGTGGAGGATGCTGCGGGCATCACTCTCCTTCGGTGTCAGGATTGTCGTATCGTTCACGAAGGCCTTCAGCGGTGGAATGTTCCGTTCCTCGCTGGGTTTCGTACCGTGTGCGTAACCGGATGCCGCATCCAGGATGACCTGCATGGCCATGACGAATAGTATCGTCACCCATAGAGAGGTGTACGACAGTTGTGCTTGTTGTCCGCAAGCTTCTTCAATTTAAACACAGAAAGAATTTGTAAACAAGTCGAACTGCCTGGATTTACATCAAAGGAAGAATCATAAACAATCTTAGGTATGCCAACGATAGATAGTGAAACTAGCGGAAAACGAGTAAGAGTTACAAACATGTGGAACAAGACTAAACAAGTAAACAGGCATAGTGCAGAATGTGGCTTAGATATTAACATCCAAAAATCAAAAACTAAAACTATGGTAATTAGCAGTAGGAAAGAAGATGTCATCAATTAACATCACAGTGAACGAGAAAATACTAGAACAAGTAACACGTTTCTCCTATCCTGGACATATAATAACATGATGGCAGAAGTGAAACAGAAATAAAAAATAGAATAGGAATGGCCAAAACATGCTATCAACATCATGAAATCGATATTAACATTTAGAGACATTAACAAAGCATTAACAATGAGAATTGTCAAATGTTATTATATCCAACACTACTGTGTAACACAGAAGCCTGGACAATTAACACGCAATTAGAAAGTCGATTAGAGGCCCTGGAGATGTAGATATAGAGAAGAATATGACGTATTTCATGGAAACAAGAACAATCAAATAGTGGTTCCAGAAAAACTTGGAATGAAAAGAGAGTTGAAGGAAATAAAAAAAAAAGAGGCAAGTGAAATATTTCGGCCACGTTAAAAAAAACAACAACAACATAACACTCTTATAAAAACCATAATGGAAGGTAAGATTGAAGGCAAGTGTGAAAGAGGTAGGCAACGATACAAGTGGGAAGATAACTTAAAGAGATGGACGAACATCAATCTAACAGAATATACAGTCAGGGTGAGACGCACACAATGCTGGAGATCCAATGCAGATGTTGTGAAGATGGTACCTGATTGATGATGATTCCAGAAGGGAAGACATTCCACTACGCAGTGGACACGAGGATAGAGAAATGTGGTTCGAGGTCCCACCAACGCAGTCAACCAGCGATAGTATTTGCTGCCTTTTAAGTCAGGGGCCATGCAGGGGCAGTTTTCTGCAGCAGAAAAAATAGCGAGGGGAAAGATGGACCCTCTCCATGGTGATCATGATGCAACGGATGTATAATGTTTGTCTTTCCGAGGCAGGATGGCTGTCGGGTAGACACACAAAATGGTCAGTTTGTCAGAAGCAGCTATCTGTTATGCAGGGGTCACCAAACTGGGCAGGATGACTGACAAAATGACGAGCGCGGGCAGCAAAATCATTCTGTACAATACTTGCGAGTCAGAACGAAAGCTCTGGGGAAAGACGAAAAACTAAGTTTGGCATTCCATGTTAATCATGGATGAATAGCGTCCAAATGTTTGATTGCTTCATCCAATCAAGAGAATCGCTTTCAAATGTTCATCGATCAATCTCGCTCGATGAGCTGACTTCACATACTTCAATTTTGACAATGTTTGCTCACAGACATAAGTTGTTCTGATGCCATACCAGCGACAAATTTCTTCAGTTTCATAAACTCAACATCAGGTAAGCAGCGGTAAAATTCAACAAGTCTTCGGTTCTATGTGCTTCTCTTTCAACAAGCCATTTGCTTGCAAATCAATGAGCTCCAGCTGTAGTTAAACTGGCACACCATAAAGGTTACAATCAAACGGATTCTGGAACAGAAGAATGTCACTCTCAATTATGGTAAGATCTGAAAATCTCTCCAAAAAAAATGCTTCTTCAAGTCACGAATAATTTTTTTTTGTGTGGAAAATCGAGGTTGACATCTTCGGCGATTGTAGCGCAAAACTCTTTGGAACAGTGACAATTAGAAAAGTTTTCTCCTTCCAGTTGTGCATTCAAACAATGACAGCTTTCTCCGAAATCCTTTGATGATTCTGTAGAGACCACAGACGAGGTTAT
Source organism: Cepaea nemoralis (assembly GCA_014155875.1). NCBI lineage: Eukaryota > Metazoa > Mollusca > Gastropoda > Stylommatophora > Helicidae > Cepaea > Cepaea nemoralis. Next base: position 370,579 of record JACEFZ010024825.1, read on the forward strand.
CTTTTCTCTGAAGTTTCAAGTTCAGTTCATTTATGTGGGATGTGATGTCGACCAAAAATGACAACTTTGACAGTCAGGTAAGATCTGACAGCCGTGGATCAGCTCTATCTTTTTCAGTGGGGAAAACTTCTATTTCGTTTTGGAGCTTGTAAAAACGAAACACTAATGTGTGATAAGGCAAGTCACAGAATTCAGAATCCTCCCCCGATGTGTCTCCACCTTGACGTGGTGGGGGAGCTTGCGTGTCCCATCGACCCCATTTGCTTGCTGATGGATGAAAAACTACATATCGGACAGCTTATGGGATAGGGACCAGACTAAGAGAGACACAACCTGCTGCTCTGCAGGTATAGACTGAGGATAACAGTCAAAAGTTTAAAAGGTGCACGAAGGCAGACGTTTTGTGGTCCGGACAAAACTCTTAAGGCTCCCTGTCGAGGGCTGTGGCTGAACGCCTCTAAGCCACAAACCCTCGGATCTGAGAGCCAGGCCGATACCAGTCTACCGGAAACTCTTAAGGTTCACTGTCGAGGGCTGTGGCTGAACGCCTCTAAGCCACAAACCCTCGGATCTGAGAGCCAGGCCGATACCCGTCTACCGGAAAATAGAAACATGATACTGAGCAAGCTACATGATCAGGTCTGATACATGTTCGAAGGCTCTCAGCTGGGGGATATGAGAGATTCCCGGATGAAGGGGCCTGGCCGTTTCCCGTTCACTGCTGCACGAAGGTAAGGTGCTGAGCCGGCAGCACATGTAGCCTACCTCGTGAGCGAGTACAAAAAAGTCAGAAAAGTGCCCCAGTCGAAGGGTTACGGAAACTGTCTGTATCTAACTCATAGAGAGTGTAGACAAAAGTGGAAGAATGTCTCACCAACGCGAAATGGAACGCACGGCGAGCGAACCTATTGCGTGGTCTGAAGTCACAAGCAAAAGCTTACCGAGTGGATGTCACTCGCAGTCTGACCGCTCCTGGTGTGTGATTGAGCGATCAGTGGCAAGTGGGATGCCCAACACATGGAAGTGAGGAATTAAAGCAGCCATGAGCAGGACGTGGAAACTCCTTGGGTGAGCCCAGTCTCAGAGCAATATGTGCCGGCTCTGCAATTATGGAAGCCTCCTTGGATAGCGAGATAATGCCCATGGTCTGCCCCTGCCTTCCCTTGAGGGCAGACCACGATATCGTTGATCGATCTATCTTGACCAGCTGAGATGTGGGTTACATTACAACAGTCTAACGTGTCTCGAAACCAGAGGAAGGCTAACCTCACTAAAAAATGCCCGCCGGAAGTCGGAAGTGTCGTCCTACGGGTGGCAAACTAAAAATTGACACTACGCATTTACGTCCGAGTGAAATGTCTCGTCCGAATGTCTCCCGTGCTAGGAACAGCTCTGACTACCTAGTTTCCGAATGCCGCTCTTGTTCGGAACAGCTCTGACTAGGTAGTTTTTCCGAATGTCTGTCGTGCCTGGAACAGCTCTGACGGGCGCAACGACAAGCACATGTGCGAAAACTCGCTGAGTGAATACCTTCTGCAGACCTGTCTGGTTTGTGCAGGAACGGCCCGGGGCGAACGAAAAGCCCAATATATTGAAGTGAGGAATTAAAGCAGCCATGAGCATGACGTGACCATCCCCTCGGTGAGCCCAGTATCAGGGCGTTATGTGTCGGCCCTGCAACTATGGAAGCAACCTAGGATGGCGGAAAATGCTATGGACTGTGCCTGCCTTCTCTTGAGGGATGACCGAAGTCCTCGACTGTTCGAACTTGACCAGCTGGGATGTGGACGGTACCACAAAAGTGAGAGTCTCCCAGGATTGCTAACCTGGTCAAAAATGCACGCGAAAGCCGGATGTGTGACCTAAGGGTTTTCAACCCAAGGGTGCCTAACGCACACCGCAATCACATCTGAAAAAAACACTCCGGATGAACGAAAAGAAGAAGAAGAAGAAGAAGAAGAATCAATTTCTTCAAGAAAAACCTGGAACTGACGGTGATTGAGTGCATGTCCCCTAATGAAGTTCACAGCAGAAACGATTTGTTTCAGTGCACAAGAAATATTTAAGTCTTTTCAACAAAGTGCTTGCTGGTGTATGATGCAGAGAACAGCGCCTGAATTCGCAAATCTTCCAATTGAGTCCTTATCTGCCTCACCAGACCCGTCTTCACTCCAGCCATGTGTTTAATCCATTCACTGTAACACCTCGAAGCTGATTCCACTGAAGTTTATAGTCTTGCAGAATTGTTTGCACTTCCACGAAAAGTCTTTTCCCGTTGTTGTTACCTGCGTGCTGCAAACAGATGCCAACTCTTCCGTTATCTGAAACTCCAAATTGACACCATGAATGAATACGAGAAGTTGTGATGTACTCCAGAGATCAGTAGACTCATCCAGCGTCAAAGAATACCACAACAAGTTCCTAGTTTTTTTCGCGTATCTGTAGCACTAAGTTCTCTCCAAGTCCAGTTCTCCGCACAACTGACCTTGCCGAAAGGCTGATAGTTCCAAACAAATAGGCTTTCTCGGGACACAAGTCATTTCCTGCTTCAGTCTGTGGCATGTTGGGAGGATAAGTTCAGTACCCACCAAAGCATCCCCCGTGGTGAAGTAACGCTAGAGCGATGGGACTAATTTCTAACAGAGTGTATAGGTCACTGGAAGCTAATGTGACAGAAAGGAACTTGGAATGTCCAGGGAACTCCCGGATATATTGATGAATCCATACCTGTTTATCTTTTCCCAAAAGGAGAACCAAAGTTTACTCATTTATGAACCCCCACTTGTATCCATTTTCCCTTTAAGGTGAAACGGTTACAAGAATCTGTTATAATATAAAGTTCTCCTCAATGAACAATTTGGAACCAGGGAGCTTACAGTAGAATCAGTAATTCACTGTCCACTTCGTGTTTACCCAGCCACATGTTCCAAATTCTTCAATAATGTTAATTAATGACTTAATTAAACATATAATGAAAACTGGCACGTCACGAGCCATTTAATAAGAAGAGAGTTAAATTTCACCAGTTTAATGCCTAAAAATTCTGTGAAAAGGAGAAACATTGGGTGGACCCTTGAACATGAAGTACACATCAATACACACAGCATGTATAAAATGTTAAACCAAGAACATTAAGAACAATTGCTGGCACCATGAATATGAACATTGTTCACAAGGTCATGTCACTGTTCTCCCCACAAACTACACTTCTTTATTAAAATCAGTTCAGGTGGTATTATATTGGTCTTTTGAATATAGGATCCCATGATTTTTAAATAAAAGTTTTCTTTGAAACTATGACTATAGTTCAGAGTTAATATGTTCTCAGTCTTTGTTTCTAATGATGATAAGAATCAATCTGTCAGATGTTGACAATGGTTCTTCTCCGAATGGTTTTAAGGTGGTGGTATGGAATGATGATGTTGATTGGACCTCCAAGTAACAATTCAGCATCTTGATAGTAGCTGGAGATATTGGGCTTGGCAGCTCCTCACTAGAATGTATTACCTTGTTTGAGTACTTTATATTAGACTCTTGAGGAATTAACAAACAATGTGATGACTGTCCAACGCTCGGACTAATGCTGAGCTTTCCCTAATTTCATCTCAGACTAATCTTTGTGCATAGTTTGTACTGGATTCGTCCATCTCTATTAATTCTCCATCCATCCATCTTCTCTTCTCCGCGAACACCGTCTTTCCTCTCTAAATTGAATAAACATAATGCACCTATTCATATTTGATCACAACTGAATTTTCTAGTGCAGTTGACAAGAATGAAAAGGGGCTACAGATAGAAGGTTTGAGAAGAGAAGGCAGTGTCATGAGGGTGAGATCTACTGTTCTGTGTCTCTCCTCTGTACTGGATCAACTTCTGACTGTTAACAGGCAGAACAATTTTCTGTATTGCCATCACTTCTTGCCCTTGCTGGGTTGGTGGTCTGCATGTGCTGGTGATCTCATAGAAGACACAGACATCAGAGAATGACAAGGCTTTAGAAGTCTGATAGTGAATAATGAGTAGGTTCATACATCAAGGCTAGAACATAGATAGTGATGTTACAAGATGACAGCTATGATGGCATGATCCGCTATTAATGCTCATATTACTAATCAGGGCAGTACCAGCTTGTTTTGTTGCCTGTTTACAGCTTATGTTCGATTCTCGAGTGCTTCTTGTTTTCCTCTCACCTCTCACCTCTTTATCCTACTGGGGTATTGTATTCTGAACGATTCTCCCCCATAATGGTTAGAAGTTACAGTTCATTACAAAGCATATAATGAATATCTCGCATTTGAGATAGCAATTGTTATGTTCATGAAACAAATACGTTAAGAATTCAGGTGAAATGTTCACACAAGGAAATTTACACTGGCTATCATTCATGAATCACAACATGCATACATGGATATGAAAATAACAGAGCACATAGTTCTCTCTCTCATACCTCTGACAGATTGGGGTCCAGTCCGCGATCCTGAACCAGGATTCTAGTAATCATAGTGATTCTACTAGACCCTAGACATACGATTTTTAAAAGTTAACTCTTGTAATCTTCAATCATCAAAATAGACTATCATCAAATGTAGCTACTTTTAGTTGAGGAAGTTTCAGAGTACATATATAACTTTTCAAAAGTATAACAGATAAGAACTTATGAGAAAACTACCTCATCTATCATTTATGGATAAGTATTTTAATTCTTATCATTTAGTGTATCATTCATCATTTAATGATAACTGATCACTTTAATCATAATTACATTGATGTGTTTGATGATTTAACTGCTTGACTGATTTGCAATTTTATGCTAATATATGCCATGTTAATTTTGACATGTATGCAGTGCATTTTAATGTTTATTTAGGTAAATATTACTGTTGATTACTGTGTAGTATATCTCGCCACGTACTACTTGAATATTATTTTCAGTTGTCTTTCACTGCTGAGGCTAAACTATACACATTGGATAGCGTAGACTGTCAGTAGTTAACTCTTGTTGTTCTAGCTTATATCTGATTTTTGATATATACATAGGGGCTTACTTGAATATAGTCATTAGCAATTATGTTCTTGCTTTACCGGAATCTTGAAGAGGATCTGAAGGCGCGCGCAGATTTCTCAGTGACCGCGAGAGGGTGGGGCATAAGAGAAGGCTTACAGGGAGAGCAACTAGAAACATATATCATAGCTGAGTTAGAATGGTGGGACCAAGAAGAATAAATTATGTTTAAAGAAAGTGATGAGTTCGTTGAAGCACAAGAGCGTAGCAAAACTGAAGGAGTAAAGATGGAGAAAACGCATATAGAAACAGTCAATGCGGAGAAGCTAACCTTTCTAGCGGAACATAAGGTAGGAGATACGGATGCTCACCCAACCAGGAAGGAAGGGACATCGTTGCCACCCACCGCAGAATCAGAGGTAGTGGACCGGGAACTACAGGTTCTCATTCGACCCAGTCCTAAACGGAAAAGAGGGAAGAATAAACGTGCCAAGGGCACTTCAAACAGTCACAAACGTGATAACTGTTTGCACCACGGCAATAGTCGTTTAACAGTAGAGGACCTTCAGGAAAACCACTTGACTGCTACGAGAAATGAATCTCGAGAGAAAGAGGAACTGAAGACAACCTTTAATGAGGTTCGCAGGCGGAGACCTAGCCGATTCTCACATTCCCTTCGGTTCACAGAATCACGAAGTGGAATTACATCTGACTGAAATAGGGAGGAAGGAAGAAACGGAATCCCAGGTGAATTTCATTACTGCAACGCGGGAAGAAGCACTAATTATCAGTTCAGATAATTTAACTGGTCCGCCAGTACAAGACTCCCAGGAATCTCATTTTACTTCAACGAGAGGTGAAACTCAAGAGGAAGATGACCTGAGGACATCTTTTAAGGAGGTCGGAGATCGAGAGGTAACCGACTTTATTATTCCCTTCAGCTCAGGAGAGGATGAAGTGGGATTAAATTTGACTGACAGTGGGATGAAGGATGATCCGGAACCCCTTGTGATCTTTGAGGCTGCAGCTCAGGACAAGACACTAGATCTCAGTTCAAATCATTTACCTATCGTGATGGATTGCTTAGACAGCCCACCACAGGATTTACCTCAACTGGACTTAGCCCATGAAAGCAGGACCAGAGAGGAACATCCAGACCAGGAAACATTTCCAGTTGTTATCTCAGAGTATACCAGTTCGGAGACTCAGGAAACACAGGGAATTGTCAGGAGCCAGAATATGGACTCTGATATTGTGCAGACAACATTGTCTGTAGTTGCTAAAGAAGAAAATTCTTTGCACAAGATGGAGGAAGAAACGCCTATCATCTCAGTAGCTGAAGTTATCAGGGAATTCCAGCAACAGGGACCTGAAGTAACAGAAGTCAAGAGTGGTTTGGAATCAACACTCTTAGGACTCAATCTACCCTTCAGTCAGGTCGATTTGATAGGAGTAGATCAGCTAGTTGTGGACACTTTATTCAAAAGTAACTCCACTTTATCGCCTGGGAATAACTATGTTATTTCTCAAGGCTGGACAACTTGGCTCACTAAATTTCCAATTTCTAGCACGGTTTTCACACGAAACTCTAATGCAGAGAAACTCAGCCCGTTAACTGATTATCAGGGGAAGAAACCGCGACACCGAGGAGGGAAGATTGTTACGCCCAACTTTGAAGGAGGAAAGCGCCAGTTGAATTTACATCATGGGACCATGATGTGTAACATTATTCCTTTTAAAAGGAAGATATTGATGAATCTGTTAAGGATCTTTAAAGGATGGAGGAAAATCACGGAGACAAGCTTTGCTGTGGCCAGCTTAGGCAAGACCTCACTACGGGTACATCCTCGGCTGAAAGGAGTAAATCACGTGAGTGAATGGTGTAAAACAATTGCTGTCCAGAGGCGTAGAAGAATCCCGTGGATTGTGATCTTTCCCGGAGGGGTAAAATTACAACCTCCTGACAATTACCGGATTTTACCAAGCTATTGCATGGAATCCCGGCCTGAAAACCAGGTACAAGGATCTATCCAGAGTATCTTTGGGTTATGGAAATGGGACGTCTTTATGCAAGACAACCCACTGCCACAAGGAATATTGGAAACCTTCAGGCAGATACAGAACGGAGAGTGCTTAGGCATTATTCTGGGATGTACGGCGTGCGTTGAAAAAAGATTTCTGCAGAAACTTTTTTTTTAAGGGGAAAGCTCTGTCGCGGAATGCCGCCTTAACATCCCAGAATATTTTTCTCGGTCTCCAAATTTGAGAGGCCAAATTGAGAAAGAATGAATTAATCACACTACTCCACGGCTATCTAGTCGTGAGGTAAGATTATTCACAAAAAGCCTCTAGCCATGACGTAAGCTTGCAGATGGCAAGTAAAATGGGATACTTGAGATGGACACAACTAGATAATTAGTATACACCTTGGGAAACTGCTGACCCAGACATGCTGAATCAACAATGAACTGGGCCAGTGAGTGAAATAAAACCACCCAGGCGTGAACAACATTGACACAGGGAGAGATAATAGCCCCAGGGCGGGAAACAAGCCCCGTCTACTCGGACTGGCAGACCCAGGTAGGTGTGAAATCACTGATAAGACTGTGAAACTGATCTGGGGCTGGCAACGCAAAACCATCCAGGTGTGACACTATGGTGAAGGCTAGTGTGCATGCAGAAAGAATTTTATGACTGGACAGACTTGGAGTTAATTGCAATTACTGTCAGGAGGAGATAAGAAGAATTTATGACGGGACTGCCAAAGAGATAATAGTGTCTCAGACACTGTCTGCTGGACTCAGCTTAAATAAGGGTCCCTAGCCTGTTTTAGGTTAGATTAAGTTTGACTTCAGAACAGGTGAGACAACCAGCTCGTTTTGTATGATTCTTAGGTTGCTAGATTTAACTAGGAGAATTAATTCTTAGTAACTAGTAGAGTTTTAAATGGATGTAATGACTCTGTCTATATCTGACCTAGGTTACTTCCAGAATTATCATTGCTTCAGGTTACTTGAGTATTCTTTCTAAGTTCTGTGTTCAATATCATATTGCTTTAAAGAGTTATTCTTCTGAGAAGTAGAGCCTTATGTGAAACAGATCTTGTCTGGGTATACTTTTAGGTGTCTTGGTAGATGCTTGTCATTTCTTTGTACACTATCCTAGTTGCTTTTTGGTGTGTGCATTTGTTGTACAGAATATAAGTCAACTGACTATTTATTTAATTCTTACAACAGCAGTAACTAAGTGGTAACTTCAATTAGACGTTGTATATCTCATTTTGTAGCTATACAATATTAGTACTCAATAATGCCTAATGCTATTATGTTGAATATCATTAGATGTCCATCTTGAAGTAATATAATGTTTACGGATATGTTGGATGTATGTAGGTGTAATTTCATAAACTAACTAGTGCATTATGCTATGATGTTAAAGTATCATAATATGTCTAGTTTAATCAATATGTTTATGTGTATTGGATGTTTGATATATTGATTTGTCATATGCAAACCTACCAATATGAAGTGTTATGCTATTGTCTGCGCATTGGCACATTGGCCAATGATTGTGTTGGAAGCAGAGGTGTAATGGTACAGACATTACCCACAATTGGTAGTATAGGGTATATGGTGCTAAACTTTCTCAGTGTATTGTGGGCGTGCGTCCACGGTAATGCATGGAAACCTGGCACAGCTACTTGTCACGGCTTGCAAGCCCGGATGATCAGGCATTGTTATAATACCCTTACCGACCCTGTGAGCTGCTAAACTAACATTGGACGGAGCGGCTGTACGACACAGAATTTCTGTATTAGCGACATGGACATGGGGCGGCAGAAATGTAATCATTACAGGCGTGTGAGACAATTGAAAAGCCCGTCCCAGACTAAAGACAGTAGGGAGAAGGAGGATGGTGAACGCAGTCGAGCTGAAAGATAAACTTGGCCAGACTGGTCATTGTATATGTTTGTGTTATATGTTTTAATTAGGATTGCGCTGATGTAGAACTGATATAACACATTCTTGACTTTCTTTCAAGCTCTCACAAGGAGCCCTATGTTATAGATCTCAAGACTAGAGACTACTGACTAGGAGTGTCAGGACTGACAGGATCTCAGAATACCGGCAAGCTGTTCTTTTTTGAGTCTACTGGAGAGTGGGGATCTGGACCACAGTTCCAGATAGATGAAGTAACAAGTAAAGTTACGTAATGTTTCTCATCACAATATGTATATGATTTCATCATCCTCATATTGACAATCATCCTATGTCTATTGTTATGATTAGCAAATAAATGTTGTAGTATTGTAACTCATAGTTCTGTCGTTATATTTTAATTCCAATTGTGCATACGTGTTGTGTGTGTACATTGGTGGGGGTTCACTTACACACCAAGGAAGGGAGCAGTCAGGGAGAAAAACCTGTACTGGAATAGTTGTCTTTACACTTTAATTCAGACGTAAAAATCTATTCTAGCTAACCTTCTTCTTCCCATCCTTGGCGAATATTCAGCACAGTTCATTTTAATTTTGTAACGAGCCACTTGGAGCTGTACGTTGGATATTCAGGGGCCTAATCTATAGTTCAGCCATATAGATTTTGTCCCTAGTCAGTTTCTGACTATTAGGGGTTGCTCGCCAGTGAAAAATACTTTCATCTAGCCGGTGGGGCACCCCGACTTCTGACACTGCACCATCTTGTAAGGGATATGCAACATTACAAAGAAAATTGATGTGACTTACCTATAGAATCATCTCCTCATCTTCACTGATGCCTGTCTCACAAGATGCACTTAGCTTGGATGATGAAGTTGAAGCTTCAGATTCAAAATGACTCTGGTATGCTTTAGCTGTTCCAGTTTCTTTTATTATACGATCAGGGAGCTGATAAGTTGAACAGCATTTTCCTGCTCTTATCAGGCCAAATCTTATTGTCAATATAGCATTTAAGAGATCACATTTCATCCTGTTTCTTAGTTTACATTTTGTATAATTCACAGTACTGAAAACTCTTTCCGCACCGGCATTTGAATGGGGTAGTATCATGGCAGACATCGTACATTCAAAGAGCTCACAGAATGGACTGTTACCTAAGACATCTTTAAATTGTCTTACTTCACTCCAAAAAGCTTCAGTTTCTGTTTTGTTTGTCCAGTCAACCAAATTTATTTTTGTTAACTATTCTGCTTCCGCCACACTATTATCAGTAGCCCCTAAAAATTTAATAACTTGACAATATTTAGGTATGTCCTTTACTGGCTGAGGTATGTTGTTAATAGAAAAGAGTGAAATATTTTTCAATACATCTAAATTTTCAGGAAGTCTCTGCTTCAGTTGATCGAATAATGAGACAAGAAAATCTTGACAGCGCTTTCTTAAGTTGTTCTCATCATTTTCTGTTAACAGTCCTTTTGTTTTTAAACCATCAATTTTTGATTCAATTTGGTATCCCAGGTACGGCTTGGGAGCCAAATAGCTCTCTATAGTGCAAGTGAACAAGTCCGCTTTACAAGTTGGCAATATAAGTCTTTTACCAATTGAGTGAAATAGCAAAGTGAGGTCATAAAGTAATTTAACTTTATCAACATTTTGAGATTCAAATAGTTTATTAACTTTTTGCACTTCACTTAAAATGGGTTGTGAAAAGAGAAGGAATGCCAAATTTTTTTCATCACTGTACATTCCATATAGTATTTCAGCTGTGTAGCACTTTTCATTTTGTCTTGTTATTTCGAAGTGTGTCTTCAACTCCAACCATCGGTTCACAATTACTTCAACAGCTGGTTGAATTGATAACCATCTAGTTTTGAAATATGACAGAATTTTCAGTAGTGGGGAACTATCATTTAATGCTTTATATAAATTATTATATTGCTGTTGTCTGACAGATGATTTGGAGAACCAGTTATGTGTTTCAGCAATAAGGAATTCCAAACAATCTGACTGATGAGGAATGACACTCACATTTTATGAGGATTAAAGATGGGATATCTTCCTTCAATTTTGCATACACGCCATGGTTGATATCGACCATTACCGATGTATTATCGGTTCCAATTGCAGCCAAATTCTTTAAGTTTAAATGTTTACTGACCAAAAGTTTCTTCAGTGACCTTATGCGCCCTTTTACTCATTACCGGGGGGGGGGGGGGGGGTGTTGCCAGATTGTTGAGCGTTGACCCAAGTCAGTTCAAAGTTTAAATAATGGCAGTTACCATAATTTACGCACGTCCAGACCAAACATAAAATGGGTAAATGACACCGACAGAAAAGTAAAATCTAGAAAGTATTCAAAATATCCGACTCCAAATGAAAAGTATCTAGAATTGTATCCAGCATCCAAACGTCAGAAAACGGTATCCAGACGCCGGCAAAAACCTCTAGATCTGGATATAAAATATCTAGAATGGCAACTATGCTCCTGACAGGCTACTGCGCATACGGTCTGCGCAAGATCGCCGGCTTCTGCAAGATGGCTGAATGCAAGTTGAAAAGGTAAACAAGAAGACAGGTGGAGATTTGCAGTGATGTGTCCAAGAGGAGACCACTCAAATGTCCAAGTAGCTTAGCAGGGTTCAGACAAGTAGATTGATTGATTGATTGATTGATTTAGGAACCGACATCACAGCATTCGGGACATTCCCATAAACGCTCCGTCCCCATCCTCAGCAGCCAGCGAAGAGTTCCAACACTAATAGTTCCAGTAGCAATCTGATTATATGTCCGTCTCGCCTTTCCTCTGAGCGTCGAGCATCGGCCAGATCCCCTCGTCACACCTCGCTGTCTCATTCTTACCAGACTATGGTGATCCATTTGCTCCTCCGAGGTGTACACGTGCTCCCACAAGGCCGCAACCACATCTGTTTTGTCATACATCAATACTCCACCAAGTTTTGCCGAGCCAGCCAATCTGTCCGCCTGTTCATTCCCCAGCACACCGGCATGCCCAGGAGAAAAGATCCAGGTGATGCTTGCTACACGTGACCTCCGAAGCGAAGCAAGCCACTCTGCACGAAGCTTGCCTGTTCTCACCCTCCTCAGCATGCTTTCTGAGTCAGTAACAATCACAATGTGTGTATGTATCGTGTTCTCTATCCAGCGGAAAGCTGCACTGACCGCCTCCACCTCCATTCTTAAGCTAGATGTAGTATCATCATACGCCAGGCTCTCCTGCACCAAACGCCGACCATTAGTCTTTGCCAAGAACCCCCAGGCACTTCTCCTACCTCTCAACACCGACCCATCCGTGTAGATAATCACATCACCCGGGCGAGAATTTTCCTGAATTATTTGCTGAATTTCCACTTCCGTGGCCCCTGCTGGCCACTCCCTGCACTCCCGGCTCAATGTGATTATAACCCTGCACAAGTCTGACTGCTCGGCTGGCACTCTGACCCACTCCTCTCCTCGCCTGATGTTCTCCAAGGGGCACACCTGTCTGATCGTATCCTCCGCCTGAGCCATCCATGATTTCCCTCTTATCAGTCTCTGACCCTTAACTACGTCCAGCGCCTCATGCAACGGGTGATCTGTGTCTGCAGCTACTCTGAGGTATGCCTTCGCTTGCATCACCTTGTGCCTACCAGCAACAGTAGGCAGACCAAGGATGTAACGCATACACACTACTGGAGTGTCTCTGGTGCATCCCAGAATGACCCGCATAGCTTCATTCTGTATGTGCTCTAATTTCACCAGCTGACTCTTTGATACAGTGAGCAGTCCTAGTCCATAATCAATCACTGAGAGGATCAAGTGCTGGTATAGTGTGAAGAGCATTCTCTGCTCTGTGTCCATTGCAGCCATAGTTTTAAGTGCATTGAGTCCCTTTTGAGATCTTGTCACAACCGTCTCCACATGGTCCTTGAAGGACAGACTCCTGTCAAATGTGATTCCCAGATACTTCAGTTTGTTCTCTCTGTTGACGCTTCTGCCATCTATCATGAGGCTTGGGGCATCATCTCTCACAATCCTGTTGTCCAGAGAGCACCATAACACAGCCGCCTTTTCCGGGTTGATAACAGCACTCATTTCAGTGCACCAGTCAATCACTTTGTCTACTGTCACCTGTAGCTCCTGGGCTGTTTGATCCCTATTTCTCCCCTGCCTGTATGCAAGAATATCATCTGCAAATGTTAGAATCCTTCCAACCCCTGGTGCTTCTAGGTATGCAATCTTGCTCGTATACACATTAAAGAGCACCGGTGAGATTGCAGATCCCTGTGGCAGTCCCGGGGTTAAAATATGTGGCTCTGAGGTCCATGCGCCCAGACGGAGAGCAACCTGACGAGAATGAAGGACGGCTGCTATCCAGTTCACCAACCAGGGATTGACCCCCTTCTCCATAAGTGCAGTCATCAAAATATCATAGCGAACTCTATTGTACGCATCCTCGAGATCAAGCGCTGCCGCCATCGTTTCCTGTCTACTCTGGAACCCCTCATAAACGTCAAAGGCAAAGGTGGCTGCATTTGACCAGGTATCTTTTCCTGGCCTGTAGCTCCCCAGGCCTCTTGGAAGAAGCTTCCTCCTTTCCAAAAAATCCTGCAGCTTAACAGCGACTATCTTCTCTAAAACCTTCCCGAATGTATTTTGAAGGGTGATGATCCTAAAGCCGCTAAGTTTTGAATGATCCTTGAATGGTTTTGGGAGAGGGATGAGATAGCTATGCAACCAATCCTGCGGTACTGATGCTGTCCTAATGCTCTGATTAAAGCAGCCGGCCATCTCCTTCAGGTCTACATCGCTCAAAGCCTTCATGTGGCCATACCTGACACCATCAGGCCCTGGTGCCGTGTCTTTTGCCTTTTGCAAAATATGTTTAACATCTTCAACCCGTATGATGTCTTCATAGGGCATATTCTCTATTGTGCCAGATAATTCCACTCTAACTGCATCCCTGGTATCCGTATCATTATGATTGGTCTGCTCTAAAAATCTCTGGAGAAACGCCTCCCCTTTCTCCTTGTCTGTTGTCACGCGTCAGACAAGTAGAAAGGCAGAGAAACTGTAGGAAGAGGTGTAGGGAATACTATTGCCCCTCCTGGGTTGAGACGAACAATCACCTGAAGATTGCGCTGTTGTTGTGGGCTGTGAGTGACTTTGTTGTGATCACAAAAGCTTGAGGTAGGCTGGACAGGCTGTTGTTGAAGAATTCCAGTTATGAATACTATGATTGGATTCTTGCAATGCATTTAAACAATCCCTATAATGAATGTTGTAGAAGTGGCACATGATGATGATGGCATAACCATGAACAGAGAATGTATTAGAAGCCAGGATGCCCAGGTTCTGACAAGAGGAAAGTCATTGCACCTGTAGGGATCTGAACACAACAGTGTTTGATACATGATAGGGGATAGATAGAACTACAACAGCCAAGAAGGCATATGGGGCACCGAGGCATAGAAAATGGGGTTGTGATTAATACTAGTGCAGAGGGAAAATCTGTAAGGAGGCAGCCAGGCTAGGTGCTACAAGGATATGTACTGCCATACAATAATAAGATTTATAAGCATGAAGATGACAGCAGGTTGGGGGAAACAAATTTATGTTAATGGTGCATTGAGTATAATATGCAATGTTTTATATGGGGTGCCCGGTGGGTATATTTAAATTACTATGACAGGAAGAACCAGTATGCTTCTGTTATGGCATATTAGTGAGGGTTTGGTTATTAAAAGAGATTACATTATGCCGGTAGCTTTATTTATAAATGCATGGCAATGGCTGAGGCAAATGATCCACAGTGACCAAACTGGGTATGTATGAACTGCACAGCAACACAAGAACAGACTTATAGACATGGTTGGTGCACTGAGCAGCACAGAGAGGAGCTGTGGAAGTAATGAACCTACATGAAGAACTGTAGTAGAGGAGAGGACTGTACACTTGTAATTATATTAGGACCATCCAATGACCAACAAGACAAGGATTGACCCAAGGTGTAACAGTAGATAGGGAAAGAGGTATCCTGAGAGGGCTGAATAGGGCACCCATAATGAATCTGGGGTATTATTGGGTGAGCTTGATCATAGTGGGGAGTAATATTGTGATGGTTTTATTTGGCAATGTATGGCATATGTCTGAGTTGTTGTCGGTGACTTATATTATAGCCTGTGTCCTGATTGTTGCTGGTGTCATGTGTAGAACTGTACTTCTGGTATATTGATGTTGTCTAGCTGTCATCAGTACAAAGGCGTGTGTCCTGGTGATGTCATATTGAGTTGCATATCCTAGATTGATTGCTGTTGGTGCATTGAACCGTATTTATGTCCTGTGTACATATTCAAATGGTGTTGTCCTGTTAGAGGCGCTGTACACCGGGTGTAGCTCAGTTGTGCTCTGCGTTGATTTTGTTACTTATTGGTGTTGCTGTGTAGCCTTGGCATCATGTAGTGATCTCAGCTAAGATGATTGGGATTAGGATTGTGGTGATGGCTATGGTGAGAGTGATCATTTAATGAATCATTGTGATGGTGATATGATTGTGGTGATGACTATGTTGAGGCTGATCATGTAGTGATGTCAGCTAAGATGATTGAGATGATGATGGCTATGAGGAAAGTGATCATATGGTGATTATGATTGTGATGATGACTATGGTGATTGTGATGCTGGACATGCTGTGAGACTAAGGATATGTGGTGAGTCTGTGGCAAACATAGGATGCTGTAGAATATGTGTGCTTGGTCATTTATATTTTATGTGGAGCTTATCCCATAACCTAGCCATATCATTGTTGTCCAGTTGAAGCATCATGTGGTTGGTGTGAATTTACACAGTCCGTGTCTATGTTTGTGCCACACGGACATTGTTTACATACACCTATGGTCGTAGTGGTTGTCCTGTGAAGTCCCTGTGTTGATGCAACAGGATGTCAAATGGTGGCAGAGTCTATAATTTTGTGCATTTGGTTGGTTTATTTACAGCTGTGAGTTAGTATGGTTGTATCAGGAGTCTATCTGGGTTCTTAATTATGGATATAATTATGGGTTTTTGATTTGGTTGAAATTGTCTTGGTTTTGAAAGGGTTCATTTTTTTTGCAATAAAATTGATATTGGTAGGTTACTTGTTTTATTATTTGGGTTGAATAATTGCTGTGGTTGGAACTGCCTGTGTGGTAATTAATTGCCTGGAATCAAATAGTGAGATATTTTGATTCTCTGTCAGCCCGAACCTGGCACAATCGTCTTCTTATCCTATCTCTTTCTTGGTCAGCGAGAGAAATGTATGAGGTGCTTAAACTCTTTTCTTTTCTTTAATTCTCAATTCTTAACTGTGGCCCTAACGCAGTCGACGTTGCATTTCTTTCTCTCTAGCACCCAAGTATAGGAAACCCGGTCTCCCTCTACTCTAGCATTCATTTCGTTTTCATATATATATATATATATATATATATATATATATATATATATATATATATATATATATATATATATATATATATATATATATATATATATATATATTCGGGAGTAAACCCTGAGGACAAATCCGGAGATGGAGTCCCTAAGGCAGTTCCATGTTGTAAACAACATAGTTCTGGCAACTCCTGCGACGGCAACCGATGCCAAGTTGCATTGGCTACTGCCTTTCCCTTGGTCAACATCGGCGACGTGGAGAGGGGGAACCTGCTACTGGGCAACAGCTGGTTCTCCGATTTCCATTGCCCAGGCTTGTGCCCTGAAGAGGTCACTTCAGCACCGCGTAAAGCGGTGACACAACACGGGAAGTAGCATCTGCCGGTTATAAGTCTTAATGCTCGATTGGCGTAGAGCAAGGCGCCAGGGGCTACTTCCGACGGTGGGAGAGATCATCGTATCTCACTAGACAGCTACCGCCCGCCTAAGCTGGGCAGCCCCCAGTCAATAAGGTGTTGTCTCGCCACGGTTCATCTGCTCCTGAGGGTGTGTGGAGCTTAGGGGGAAATCCTGACACATGGACCGCAATCTATACACCTAACAGCAAGAAAAAAAACAAAACAACCGGCCCTAAGGCTGGGAACATGGAACGTAAGAACCATGACCCCTGGCATCTCAGACGATCTAAATAAGATTGTGGATGCCCGCAAAACTGCAGTGATAAACAACGAACTGCTAAGACTGGGGATAGACATTGTCGCCCTGCAAGAGACCAGACTCCAAGAATCTGGAAGCATCAAGGAGAGGGACTTCACTTTCTACTGGCATGGCAAGCCGTGCGGAGAGACCAGGGAGCATGGAGTTGGCTTCGCTATCAGAAACAAGCTGCTCAATTCCATCATACCACCAAGTGATGGCACTGAAAGAATATTGAAGCTCCAACTCCAGACAGAGGCAGGCCCAGTTAGTATTATAAGCGTTTACGCCCCAACACTAACTGCAGCATCAGAATCTAAAGACAAGTTCTATGACGACCTTAGCAAAGAAGTCAGTGAAACACCAGAGAAACAACATCTTTTTATCCTGGGGGATTTCAATGCCAGGGTTGGCTCCGACCACGAATCTTGGCCTTCATGTCTAGGACAGTTTCGCGTTGGGAAGATCAATGACAATGGACAACGTCTCTTGGAATTCTGCAGCCACCATAATCTGTGCGTGACCAACACCTTCTTTGACACGAAACCTCAACACAAGGTGTCATGGAGGCACCCCAGATCAAAGAACTGGCACCAACTCGACCTGGTGCTCACTAAACGCAGCAACCTCCGCAATGTACGGATGACTCGCAGCTATCATGGTGCTGACTGCGACACCGACCATTCACTCGTCTCCAGCAAGGTGAAGATAAAGCCCAAGAGAATCTACAGAAGCCGAACAGAAGGAAGACCACGCATTGACACCAGTGGCACCCAAAATAAAAAGAAGGTCAACAAATTCATGCAGGCTCTAGTGGATACTCTGCCCGGCCCCACAGACGGAGATTCCACCGAGAGATGGAGTCATTTTCGCGACACCATCTACAATACAGCACTATCAACATTTGGCAAGAAGCAAACTAAGTCAACCGACTGGTTTGAAGCACACTCTGAAGAGATGCTCCCAGTCCTGGAGATAAAGAGACATGCATTCTCGATGTATAAAACATCACCTTCAGAGAAAACACTGCAGGCATTGCGAACGGCCAGAAATAGAGTACAACAGATGGCAAGAAGATGTGCGAACAGGTACTGGCTACAGCTCTCTGCTCAAATTCAAACTTGTGCAGACACTGGAAATATAAGAGGAATGTATGAGGGCATCAAGCAAGCTGTCGGTCCATCAAAAAATAAGATGGCCCCTTTACGATCAACTGAGGGGGTAATCATAAAAGATCGAGCGAAACAAATGGATCGCTGGGTAGAACACTACTCAGAGCTATACTCAGTGGATAACACTGTCAGCGAAGAAGCTCTGGAAGCCATCGATCAACAGTCCGCCATGCATGCCTTGGATAACGAACCTTGCCTCACAGAAATCAGCGAAGCACTAGACTCTCTCAAATCCGACAAGGCACCTGGAAAAGATAGTATTCCACCTGAAATTTTAAAATGTAGCAAAGAAACAATCATCCCAGAACTGTATGCAATATTACAGCTCTGCTGGAGAGAAAAATCAATACCACAAGATATGAAAGACGCAAACATCGTTACCCTTTATAAAAACAAAGGCGACAGAAGCGACTGCAACAACTATCGCGGCATTTCCCTTCTCAGCATTACAGGCAAGATTTTTGCCAGAGTAATCCTTAAAAGATTACACATTCTTGCTGAAAGAATCTACCCCGAATCGCAGTGCGGATTTAGACCCAACAGGTCCACCATCGATATGATTTTCTCACTCCGGCAGCTCCAAGAGAAGTGCAGAGAACAGAGGAAGCCATTATATATAGCCTTCATCGACCTCACAAAGGCATTTGACCTCGTGAGCAGAAGCGGCCTTTTTAAGGTCCTTGAAAAGGTTGGATGTCCACCCACCCTTCTTAGTCTCGTGAAATCATTCCACGAAAACATGCAGGGGACCATTTTATTTGACGGCTCAACATCCCAGTCATTCAGCATCAGCAGCGGAGTAAAGCAGGGATGCGTGCTTGCTCCTACACTCTTTGGTATCTTCTTTGCTGTTCTCTTAAGGCAAGCATTTGGGACTGCCACTGAAGGCATATACCTCCACACAAGATCTGATGGCAAACTTTTTAACCCATCAAGACTCAAGGCAAAGACCAAAATAAGACCAAGATGCGTAAGAGAACTACTTTTTGCAGATGATGCAGCACTGACTACTCATACAGCAGAAGATCTCCAAAGGCTCATAGATCGTTTTGCAGCTGCCTGCAAAGACTTTGGGCTCACCATTAGCCTAAATAAAACACAGGTGATGGAACAAGATGCTGATGCGTCTCCGTCAATCAAAATCTCTAATTATGAATTGAAAGTCGTCCACGATTTTGTGTATCTGGGATCGACAATATCAGATAATCTTTCATTAGAGACAGAAATCGACAGACGCATTGGAAAGGCAGCCACAACATTTTCCAGGCTAGCTAAAAGAGTTTGGGAGAATAATAGACTAACAGAGCGTACAAAAGCTCAAGTATATAAAGCTTGTGTTGTTAGCACACTACTCTACGGGTCTGAATCCTGGACCCTGTACTCAAGACAGGAAAGGAAGTTGAATTCCTTCCACATAAGATGTCTGAGACGTATCCTGGGCATAACATGGAAAGACCACATAACAAACAAACAGGTGCTTGAAAGAGCAGATATTACCACAGTGCACACCCTCCTCAAGCAGAGACGCCTCCATTGGTTGGGCCACGTATCTCGAATGGAGGACGAACGTATTCCCAAAGATCTCCTTTACGGAGAACTAGCCACAGGAAAGAGGCCAACCGGAAGACCCCAAATGCGATATAGGGATGTGTGTAAACAAGATATGAAAACCATTGGAATAGATCCAGACACGTGGGAGAGAGTTGCAACAGACAGATGCTCCTGGAGAAGAGATGTACGAAACGGACTGGTGCTCTTTGAGCGCAATCAGATCCAAAAAACTGAGGAGAGACGGCACAGGCTCAAAGAGCAGTCACTTACTGCGGGACTTGCCTCGTCTCACAGATGCGGAAACTGTGACAGAGATTGTCATTCTCGAATTGGACTATACAGTCACCAGCGGTGCTGCCAGGCACCTCCCAAGCGGCACAACTCTATAGTCCTTCAGGACTGAAAGAGGCCTACTACTACTACTACTACTACTACTACTATATATATATATATATATATATATATATATATATATATATATATATATATATATATATATATATATATAAAATTTATTTTTTATTTATTTATATAATAATTTTACTATTATATTTAATAATATCATTATTAAGAGCCAAGATATGGCCCTGGATTATATATATATATATATATATATATATATATATATATATATATATATATATATATATATATATATATATATATATATATATATATATATATATATATGTCTGGCTGAATCACAGAGAGGGGCACGGTACTTTACTTAATCCACAGAAAATGCATCCTGCTCCCGTGAAAGATAACTACTTAGTGCGCGCTATCTAGATTTGGGCTATACCAGAAGCCTTTGCACGACGCTTTATGACGTCACCCGTCCAATCAGATATCGGTACTTTTGCTTTCTTTCACCCTAAACAAGCTTTGCGAGCTTATATTTAGAGTCACCAGCTATATTTAGCGCCGACGGTGATCTCCTCTGTGTTCGGCTGGAGTGCGTGTCAGTGCGTTTCAATTGCCCCACACCACAGTGTTGTTTCTTTGAGCTGTGGCAACCGTTTCTTTGTGAGTGTCTGTCTCCCTTCGATCCTCATTTGCATCGGTCCTGCAATCACTTTCCGGTTAGGGTTAGGGTTAGGATTAGGGTTAGGGTTAGGGTTGTGTGTATCCTACCCCTAACCCTAACCCTACCCCTAACCCTAACCGGAAAGTGAAAGAATAGCGCACCACCGCCGCATAGAATTGCGCACCGAGCTACGGCGCAACACACGGAAACCCCCTGGATGTTCGGCGCAACACAGGGAACCCCTGGATGTGACGTCATACCCTGGGATTCCCTTTTGTTTGGGGTGAAAGAAAGCAAAAGTACCCAGATATCGTATCATGAACGCGACCTCAAGTGTCATTTTATAACATGTCTAATTATAAGTATGATTTCATGTCGCAGCGTGTAAATCGGCGTAAAACATTTCCATTACGTGTTTTCTGTCGCAACTGGTGTGAATGAAAAGGATATTATGTCACACCATCATACACTCTTTGCTGAAATTGCCATCAGTAAACGGTTTTCCTCGATCTTATGCACTATTTTGTAATTTTTACGGGTGACAGATTCATCTTCAGGAAACTTTCTTGTGAAGAGACTCTTTGTATTTCTAAGCCACATTTCATGGACTCATATTTCTCAGAGCGGAACTTTCCAGAAAACTCTGAATATGTTGATAGAAGTTTTGTTTCACAGTGACGCCGAACATCGTACTCTTTCAAAACGGCAACACTTTCACTGCATATTACGCAGCTGGTTTTCTTGTCCTTTGTTTCCACAAAGAAGTACTTTACTCCTCATTCTTTATTGAAAACGTGACACTCGGCGTCCATTTATCTTTTCTTAGTAGCCATAATGAAAGGTGGAGAAAACAGAATCTGAAAATGCAAAAGACATTGAATTAGAAACATAATTATTAAAATCCTATTGAAACTCAAGAAAAGCAGAGGACTAGGGATCACTGGCTCACCAAAGGTACATATAAAGTTTATAGGTACCTTTGGTAGTAAATTATATCACATAATTAAGGTTTCCAAAATATATAAATAGGGCCAGCCTAAATAAACAGCCAAGAGCAGTGTTTTTCAACCGGGGTTCCGCGAGTCGCGGCCAGGGGTTCCACCGAAACAGATCGAAATCACCTAAATCCAACATTTCTGCCCATCTGGTTTATTACATAAAGTAGGACAGATACTTGGATCATCACACGGAGTTCCCTGAGCAATGCAAACATTTGCGTAAGGATCTGCTCCAGCAGAAAGGTTGAAAAACATTGGCCTAAAGACCAGCTCGATTAACACCCTGCCAGGGGAATTTTCTGAGCTAGGGTTAATATTTTCGTAATAACACGAGGATTCTATGGCATTTTTTATGCTGTGTTTGCTACTTTATTGCCTCTATTCACACTTGTTGTTCCCTTACCTAAACAAAGAGGGCTTGTGCCAGGTGTGGCAACATTTGATAGCCAGGCACAATGCCCCCTATCGAAGGAAACAGTTCTGCAGAAACAGGCGGAAAACCCGGAAGGAACGTGAGAGATTCTTCCGGGAACCATACAAGTTTGCACGGGACTTGTTCGAGCAGCAGCGATCCGGTATCCTCAATGTCAGCAAAGAGGAGCTGGAGAACCACCTTGTGACGACGTACTCCGATGCCCAGTGGAACTTCCCACTCGGAGAAATTCAGGGGCTCAAATAGCTGGAGAAACCAACGGTGGGTTTCAATGACAAGCCTCCGTTGTGGAGCAAGGTGGTAGCGGTGATCAAAAAAGCACGTGGAAAGGCGGCACCGGGGCCCAACGGTGTGCCAACACAGGATACAAGAGTTGCCCGAATGTCCTTAAAAAAACGACACCAGATACTGAAATCCGCGTGGAAACACAAGCACGTCAGCACGGAGTGGAAGAAAGCCAACGGAATCTACATTCCAAAGAGCAAGACTCAGCCAGTATTGCCCAATTTAGGCCGATCGCTCGCCTGAACGACGAGGGGAAAATATTCTCCTCACTCATGACCAGCCGAATCATGACGTTATTGGTGAGGAATAAGTACGTCGACACGTTGGTTTTTAAAAAAAATGGGAGATACCTGATGTCCCAGGGTGTCTAGAACACGGCACCATGATTTGGGATGCTATCCAGAGAACGAAGATGAAGAATGAGGAACTCCAAGTGATATAGTTGGATCTGGCCAATGCGCATGGGTCACTGCTCCACCAGATATTATGGCATGTACTCAAGGCGTATAACATGCCCGAGAACAGTACGGAAATGCTAATGCAGTACTTCTCGGGCTTCTCTCTCCGTTTCTCGACCAAGACGTTCACGACCAGATGGATCGACCTGCAGGTGGGCATTGCGATGGGATGTACGATTTCGCCGATACTATTTGTCATGGCCATGCAGGTCATCCTGGATGCGGCATCCGGCTACGCACACGGTCCGAAACTCAGCTGAGGAATGGAACATTCCGACGCTGAAGACCTTCATTGGCGATACGACAACTCTGACATTGAAGGAGAGTGATGCTCGCAGCATCCTCCACAGACTGGACGATCTGATTCGCTGGTGCAGGATGAGTTTCAAGCCCAAGAAATCAAGAAACCTGTCGATCGTGAAGGTTAGAGCGGCAGAAAGGTTGCTCATGGTTGCCGGACAAGCAATTCCCACTGTGATGGAGAAACCGGTAAAGAGTCTCGGTCGTGTGTACGATTCACCCCTGACGGACAGCAATGCGGTGGTAGAGATACAAGAAGTGTTGGTGAACGGCCTGCGTACCATTGATCGAAGCAGGTTGATAGGTAAACTCAAGATCTGATGCCTTCAATTCATGCTTATTCCGAAACTCCTGTGGCGCTATTAATATATGATATTGGCACGACCACAGTGAAATCGATGTAGGGGAAAATAAGCAGCTACTTAAGGAAGTGGCTTGGAGCACCACCATGCCTCACGACGGCCGCACCATATTGTAAGCAGAGTAAGCTAGTCCTCCCGTTCCGGTCCCTCATAGAAGAATTCAAAGTCGGAAAAGCCAGACTTGGGATGATGCTGTGTGAGTCTCCAGATGAAACAATCAGTACCTCACAGCCCGCACTGAGAACGGAAAGGAAGTGGAAAGTCGTCAGCAGTGGTCGAAGATGCCCAGGCAGCAATCCAGGTGAAGGAGGTCATGGGGAACACCCAGTCGGACAGAAGGGGGTTCGGACACCCTGACAGAGATCCGATGTGGTCTAAGGCGACGACTAAGGGACGCAGAGACATAGTTGTTCAGGAGATCGGCGAGGGAGACAACGACGAGAGAGTCCTTCTGGTTGCCCAACAAGCGCAGTAGGGCCAGTTGATGTCATGGGAAGGGATAGTGAAGAGGTCCCTTACCTGGAATGAAATATGGCGTACGGCACCACTGCGCTTAAGTTTTGTCGTCTGATCCCTGTAAGATGTCTTGCCATCAACTGCCAACTTGGTCAAGTGGGGTAAAGCCACAGACCCGTCCTGTCACCTCTGTAGAAATGTCCAGACACGTATTGTCCGCATGTATAGTCGCCCTAACCCAAGGCCGATTCACATGGCGCCACAACAAAATCCGTACTGAGTTGGCGGCCATAGTGAATGTAACCAGAATACAGGCGAACAAAGGGGCCAGGCCGAGGCCGATGGGGATTTACTTCGTCTGAGCCGGACAGCAATGCAGAGACAAGGAAGGCTACGCTGCCGACTTGCCGTTTCTGACCTTTTTCTAAGATCTAAAGGGCCGTGGGGAATACCCAGAGGTGATCCAAAAGTTTGGCTTGCGACCTGACATCGTACTACCCTCCTCGTCAGCCAAGCCGCTAACGAGTCACATATTGATTGAGGAGCAACATACCTACAAAATAGAGAAGTACGGTGACATGGTCGCTAGTCTTAAGCTGGAAGGGTACACTGTCAGGCTATTCGCTGGAGAGGTTGGCGCAAGAGGTCTAGTCTCCCACTCCGTGAATGATGTGCTAAAGCAAATAGGAATAAAGGACAAGCGAGAACTCGAATTAACGTGGTTCAAGCTGGATTTAGACAAGGAAGAGGAACAAAAGATCACATTCTCAATATGCGTTTAATAATAGAGAAGTGCTGAGAATTTAATGTAAACCTATTCTCATGTGTTTTGGATTATTCAAAGGCATTTGATTGTGTACAACATCAGAAACTTTGGGAAATCATGAGGAATATGGGCTTTCCACCACATGTAATACAACTTATAAGAATGCTCTATCTAGACAAACAAGCAGCGGTTAGAATAGATGGCGAGACATCATATTGGTTTGACATCAAGCAAGGAGTCCGTCAAGGATGTATGCTGTCCCCCTATTTGTTTAACCTGTACGCCAAAAATATAATTAGAAATGTAGGAGGTGATATAAATAGGGAGCTATATGATGCCCTAAATATCGGTGGTCTTGACATAACAGAGATTCGGTATGCTGATGATACAGTATTGCTATCCACAACACAGAC